>KZ309082.1:196671-210720 GCA_000376725.2 Ladona fulva | reverse complement strand
ATGCATGTACTGAAAGGTTATATATATATATATGGACAAATAGTTATTTAACGTCAGGGGTGGTTAGGAAGAGAAAAAAATTATTAGGGACTCGTAAGACAATCCAAACAGACAAAAGGACAATAAGGAGGTAGATAAGGAAGAGTTATATGAAAGATAATCATAAAAATAAGGGAAAAGTGGAGGAGGTCATTATGCAATATTCTAAACCAACTTTTTTCAACATTTGCCCGGAAACAAGTCAAGGGCGTTGGTAAGACTTCCATGGATGGTGAAACCTTGCAAGGTTTGATTCTGGAAAATAGTCTAGATCCGGTAAAGTCCGCTTCCCGACCTCTCGACCTCTCGTCGTGAGGGGAGAGGGGAAATGGTTTTGGAAATAAAAGGGGAAAAATATGTGCTAGCACCCTGTTCATTACATTTGTAAGGGAGAGGGAAAACTATTCTGCTATTGATAAATTCTCTTGAAAGAAGAAAGAGCGACATTTAGCGCAAGCATCGAAAAGCATAGAGTCTACATACATGGTTGCATTTTCTCAGGGTTTTGGTTTTTGTTTCTTGTTTCTGATGTTTGAAAATTGTTCTCCGATCTCAGGACGTTTGTTCTCCTGAGTCTGGACGGCTAATTGAGATACCGTACCCTTCATACATCTTATGAAATACTTAAAAAAAAAGTTCTGTACTAGAAATTGATTGAAAAGTATATCAAATGCATGTTATATAATTTAGTACAAATGCATGTAATAATAGTATAATTTTTTTGCGTAAGAAAGCACTGCGTAGATTATGTTGTAGTATCTTTTTTGGGATCCTAGATTACACTCATTCGAAACGTATGTTTAGGTTTCTCTTATCTTGTGCAGTTACGTATAATTAGATGTACAAGTTTCGTATTACATATTATGTTACAATTTACGTATCATTATATAGTAAACCTACTCTCCGTTTGTATCTAAGTCTTCCTTCTCCGTTAAAACTTAAACCGTTTAACTGACTTAATTTCCTATGTAAATGATTAAACCTCAATCGTTAATGCAAAAGGTTATTCTGATATTCTTCCAAAACACAATTTTTCCAAAACAAAAAGCAATTTTTCAAGAACATAATCTTGGTTTAAGTGAATTTTCTAATGCAAAATTATCCAGGTATATTTCGAAGCTGAGAACCATATGTACTGGTATGAATGATGACAAATTGGTTACTGTCACGTACCAATATGTACATATCGAATACATCTTTCAAGTAAAATCCTAAAAGGAAGTGGACTTGGAAAGGTCCTAATGGAGTAAAAAACGAAATAGACTACATATTGGTTAACAAACTCTACCTGGATACTAATTATGAGGTACTAAACAACTTCAACACCGGCAGTGACCATAGGATAGTTAGATGCAGAATGAAGATTGACGTCAGAATGGAGCGAAGGAAGTTGGTCTCAAACAGGAAACAGGAGGAAAGTATTACAAAATTAGAAGAAAATAGGAAAGAGTTCCAGCTGGAACATAGAAAAAAATTTTCAGCACTTCTAGAAGTAGAACTGGAAGCCAAAGTCATGGAAGTCGTGAAGGCAGCGGCAGAAGAAGCAGATAGCACACTAAAAAGAACAAAGAATAACAAGTTTTTAAGTGACAGAACCAGGAAAATGATGAAACAACGAAAGCAACTGAATCACTCAGACTTGCCAAAGGACAATATTGAATATGTCGAGCTATGCAAGTATACCAGAGTAGCGATGAAGGAAGGTGTAAGGAATTTCAACGAAAGAATTGTACAAGAGGCTATAGAGAACAACGAGACCATTAAGAAGGTCAGACAACGCCTATCAATGGGAAAGAAATAAATCTTGGTCGTCTAGAAAGAAGATGGCACAACAACTTCCAATAGACAAGCAATACTGAGGACAGTAACCGAATACTTCACCAACTTGTACAAGAAGACAGAATATGTTTAAGGGGGAAACCAAGAAGAAACACAAAACTCAGAAAATCCCCTCCCCATTCTCCCAGATGAAGTAACAGAGGCCATGAAGAAGATGAAGAATGCAAAGGCAGAAGGAGCAGATGGAGTTATAGCAGAATATCTGAAACTGGTTTTTACAGAAATTTCTCCTGTCCTAGAGCAGTTATTCACTAATTGCCTTAGACAAGGGAGAATTGCGAAGGAATAGAACCATGCAGAGATTGTCCTTTTGCACAAGAAAGGAAGCAAGGGAGATTTGAAGAACTATCGCCCCATCAGCCTCCTTCCTGTTATTTATAAAACGTTCATGAGAGTAATAGCTGCACGTCTGAAGACGTTCATGGCAGCTGCCCAGCCAAGAGAACAAGCAGGATTTTGCAAGGGATTCAGCACTATGGACCACATCCACATGCTGTAAGATATTATCAGCAGAATGAACAAATACGAGATGCCACTAGTACTTTGCTTTGTGGACTATGCCCAGGCCTTTGAATCTGTAAGTATGTACCTCCTCCACACTGGAAGCACTGGGGAAACAACGGATTGATGTCAAGTAGATCCTATTTTTAAGCAGCATCTACAAGGACACAGCCCCGTAATGCTGCATGAGGAAACAGAGGAATTCCGGATTGAGAAGAGAGTGAGACAGGGCAGCTGCTTTTCGCCAATTCTTATTACAGCGGTTCTAGAAGGAGTTTTTATGTATCACATCCACACGCTGCAAGAAATTATCAGCAGAATGAACGAATACGAGATGCCACTAGTACTCTGCTTCGTGGACTATGCCCAGGCCTTTGACTCGGTAAGTACTTCCTCCACACTGGAAGCACTGGGGAAACTAGGGATAGATGCCAAGTACGTCCAACTTTTACACAGCATCTACAAGGACGCCACAGCCGCTGTAATGCTGCATGAAGAAACAGAGGAATTCCGGATTGAGAAGGGAGTTAGACAAGGCGATTGCCTTTCACCAATTCTTTTTACAGCCGTTCTGGAAAAAGTTTTTGAAACCTTAGACTAGGAGGAAAGAGTCCTACGGATCAATGGAGAGCACATCAGTCATTTGCGCTGCGCAGATGATATAGTACTCTTCGCAACCAACGGTGAAGATCTAGCATCAAGACTTCAGGAACTGAACGCGGCTGGGCAGAAAATAAGACTCAGGATAAACTTATCGAAAACTAAGGTAATGTATAATTCTTTTGCAATACGAGTACAAATCCTACTACAAGAGGTACCCCTTGATGTTTGTTCAGGGTACACTTAGCTGGGACAACTGGTTACGATAGGAGAGAAAAACAGGATTAATGAAGTGAATCGAAGAAAGAAACTAGGCTTGAGTGCCTTCGGAAGAAACGCCCATATTCTGAAGTCGAAAGTGCCACTGGTCTTGAGGAGAAAGGTCTTCATTCAATGCATTCTACCAGTCTTGACATATGGAAGTGAGAATTGGGTGTTAAATGCAGCAATAACCCAGCGAATTCTGACTACACAAAGAAGTGTGGAAAATAGTATGCTTGGATTCACAAGAAGAGACAGGAAACGCAACACCTGGGTTATGAAGATGGGAGAAGTGACTGACATCATAGATATGGTTAGATCGTTGAAATGGATGTGGGCAGGCCATGTTCCAAGGAGAAACGACAACCGACGGACATCAGCAGTTCTGAACTGGATAACATGACCTGAAGATAGCGGTAATGAAACCAAGAAAAAGAACAAAGGACCGATGGACCAGAAATATAATTCAGTATTTATGGGTAACACGGCAGCGAGAAGCTCATAATAGAGAGAATTGGAAAGCGCTTGTGGAGGCCTACATCCGACGTCGGATTGAAAATGGCTGATAATGATATATATACAAGCAAGAAACTCTATAGAATTGATAATAGTGATAGAAAGAGAGGGATGCTGTAGTTTTTATCAGCCTTTCTGTATTCGTAACATTTATATGCATGTACTGAAAGGTTATAAGCGTAAGTAATTCTATGCGGGGACTTAAAACACAAGACTACGATGCGGAAAGTCGTTAAAAACGGGAAATTGTAAAAGCAGATATATATACGATGAATGCTGCGCTATTTTGGACAAACATTTTAACAAGAATTTCACTGTATTTAGTTTCTAAGAAGCTTAAAAGCTTGCGGTAGATATTTTATGGTTAAATGAGGAATCAGGGTTATCTCAATGCTCAAAGTAGTTGTCGCGTTATAAGAATTACTATTCTGTAACTTTCAGTTAAAAGTGAGTAATGTACGAGAGCGACGGGAGGATGACGCCCGCTTTTTGGGCTTAGTCGAGTGCAAAAGCAAAGTCAAGGCCGTTGAAATAAACTCGAACGAAACCTCTCCGCCAGTTGGAATGGCAGGGGAAAGAGACGAGGCAGAAGGAGCGTATGTATGAATCACTAGACTAAACAAACATTTCAGAAGAGAATTCCTACGTTAGCACTCTCTCGCTTTCGCTGCAGTGTCAAGGCCTTCCTTTCGTCAATTCAAAGACGTGTGGTATTAAAAGCGGACCCAATAAGATCAGTACCACTGTCATTACTTGTCATGAACATTGCAGATATGATTCCTATCATCAGATATTGCAGCACTTCATAACTAGACACGATTATTCATTAAGTCAGTAACTTTTTTATAAAGTCAGTATTACTAATTATTACTGCTGTATTCCAAATCTCGCAAGATTTAAAGAAGTTTCGGTTCTATTCTACTCCTTATCTGTTCTATTCTGTTGTCGCCAATGAAGTGCTTTTTTTGTGGATCATCGCAAAGAGGAATGTTACCCATATTATTAAACTAAGCACGAAATGTAATGTCCAACGTAATCAGTGGAAAAGGTTCAGGTTAAAAAACGAAAGCACTATACGCACGTCGTCTTGTTACAATCACTACTCTGAAAAATTCGATATGTTGCCATTTTATCGAATCTTCTACAGGAGACACTTGAATGACTTTTCTTTAACGACTCCTCGTCAAAATAAAAAAAAAGATCCTATTCTCTATGCTCAAATTTCTCTAATCTTCAGAACTTGTAAAATAACTTTCATATTACAGTAATTAAAGGTAATAAAAATATGATTCTTATTTTCGATCTCAATTTCGGCAATTATTTTACGCAGGACAGTTGGGATGTATAAAAAAGAAGACCTCAAAGACAACTGCCTAATACTTACGAACTATAAACATAAAAATACTGTAATATAAATAAAATTATACAATAATATAACATCAAATACTTAAACTCTCCGAAAATTGTTCAACCCGCAGCCGCATTCTTCACAATGTCCGCGTGAACGCTATTGTACTCCATAATTCTTCTGTGCGATGCTAGTACATTGCTGACGCTAACTGTATCGCATATAATCTGTCCAATTGCTCGGGATTCTAAGTATATAATTACGAAACCATATTTCGACCCACTTCACAAGGAATAAAATCCTTAAATAGAATTCTGCAAAATATAATTCTGCAAAATAGAGCATAGTTGAAAGAAATATAACAAGTATAGTCGGATGTGGCTCAACGGCTCCACTTTGAGAATTGAGTATTGACGCAGTAAAGAACAGTATACCGTGAGAATTAATGAATGTTTACCTTCCACTTTACAGCATTGATGCCCATAAGTCATAAAATTGGATTCGCAGCAGTACCGCCCGTAAAAAAATCTTTACAGACCTCACGAATTCAGTATTAATGTAATTCAGATAAGGTAATGGCAGTATTAGTATCGTGTACAGCGCGCTAAAGGAATTTAATAGGGGTTCGGTTACGACATTAGACAAGCACGTTATTGATTACTTTCTTATGTAAAATTTGTAAAATAATAGTAAAACATACGTTTTATGGCACTTCAATCATAATAAACATTACATATTGCGTCCACTAGATACAAACTTAATGTTTTGTTCACTGGATAGGCACATTTATCTCAGCGAGATTTATTTGGAAACGAATTAATCTCCGATATAGCATATTTAAGATATGTAAGTTAAGGAGTAATTCTAAGGAGTTTTTAAATATAATTTTAGGCAGAATTAATGGAGTGTTAAGAAAACAAAATTCAAGACAAGTATTAGCGCAAGTGCAAATAGAAATATCAATGAGAGATAAAATCATTTTTTTAATGTCAAAACTATAAGATCGCTATGAATTTCAGCATTTAGAAATTAATATGTAACGGTGATAAAGGAAATCAACGATCTACGCTGTTGTTTGATTCGGTCCACATTTCCTATTTAATGAGGTATTTTCAACAAGATTTTTCTAACTTAACAACAATACATAGATATGTCATATTATAGCTGCAATGTAGGTACGTATCTGTTTTTATTAAAATCAATAAGAAATATGTAAAAATATTTTATATTCAGGTGAAAATAGAAAATTTACTAAATTGTTCCCTGAATACTAGTCTCCAAACTCGGTCCTTAATTGACGATTGTATTTTCATACCATAACTATTTTGGAAAATCCAAGGTTCTTACAGTTACTATTAACAATATCATAACAGATAAAGTAATAAATAAATGTTAAAATCTGAATCAATGAAGAGTTACTACTAACACCTAGTAAATGCAGTCATGTATGAGAAAAAGTTACTTACGTTGGCACAAGAAACTTGTAAAAAATCTAAGATATTAAATTAATAAAGGCAATCAAGGTCTCATTAAAGTCACACAAATTGATTTGAATGTATTTTTATGTGAAAATATCTACCTTTGCTTGTCGATAAATGAACTGTATTTACTTTTAGGTTCTTTATCAATAAATAAACTAATCAACAATGTCTCCCGCTCATTCAGCCACAACTCCAAAAATCAAAAATTAAATACTGTAGAATTGTTCCTGTAAAAATAGGTAAACCAAAAACTTCACCATACAGTTGTTACATCTCGCATACCTTACTTTAAATTACCCTTTGCTGCTATTACAAAAAATGCACATACGCGTCTTTTGCAATTTATATTAAGAAATGATATATGTATGTTTTCAAATATTTATTTACAATATTTCAAATTTTTTAATTAATTTAAACTCAAACTTCATTTCAAGAAAATTTTATCCTTCTTCGAACAAATATTAATCTCCCTGCCGCATGGGTACCTGGGTAATTTTAAATGCAAAATGAAAGCGTTCAAAAAGAGAATTAAATCACCTGTAGATGCTTTTGTACTTCTACTTGCCTTTATTCCTGCTTTGTTTGGAATCCATCATTCCACAGGAACCATTTCTCACTACCTTCAGACCCAAGAACATATCAGTTCACATACTTTAGAAGCATAACTCAAAAATATTTTAATCACAACACTATGAAGCTATTTGTAAATTTCTCTAACTTTCGCTTAGGCACACCTATTGAGGAGGATCATTATAGAGTCAAGCATTTACCTACACAGATACCGTCCGAATTCAGAGAATATACGCACTAACCTACAGCTATCGAGAAACGTATCGGTACAATCTCTACAGAATGGCACACTAGAATTCAATAACAAACGTAAGCAACGAACCCACCGACCACAGCAAAATACCATACGCTATATCTAAGTTATTTTAACCATGAAAGGTAGGTCGTATACTATGCACGGAATATCGCAGTAGATACCATAGATTATTTCTGACCTCTTGCAAGAGTACCTAAACGAAGGAATTTAAAATTGGAAAAAACTCCAGAGCTAGCCCCTTCGATTTGATTATTTAATAGCTATATATAGTTGTTGTGGAGCTCACGTTCGAAAACGGTGAAGGATAAACTTTGAGGAATGTGGGGAAAGAACATGAGAACTAACATCTGGGCAGTTTGTCGTAGTCAATGATTTTATTCAATTAATTTCTATAATTTCGTCCCATCTGATTGTCAATAGTAGGGGAAGTCAATCTTTTATACGCGTACATGTGTCAATTCTTTGATTCTGGTTTTATATACTCGGTAAAATCGATGATTATGTGTTAGAAACCATGATAATAAAATTTAGTAAATGCGCTCAGCGGAAATCAGCAGCTGGGGATTTTATTAAAGTTATAGGTTAAAGATTCAATGAAAAACGATTAGGGTATCATGCCTAATTTTTCTGTGGGTGATCTTATTTTAATTTGTAACGACTATCGATTTTTTCATACTATGTCTCTTATATACCTTCAGTACGTGTACCGCTCCTAGTTTGTCTATATTAAATACGACAATAATAAGAAAATCTACGCCAATGTGTTGAAATAAACAAATGAGTATTTCTAACCAAAAACTACAACGAAGATATTGAGCTGCTCAAGCTGGAATCTGCAAGGAATTCAGCACTATGTATCACATCCACACGCTGCAAGAAATTATCAGTAGAATGAACGAATACGAGATGCCACTAGTACTCTGCTTCGTGGACTATGCCAAGGCCTTTGACTCGGTGAGTACCTCCTCCACACTGGAAGCACTGGGGAAACTAGGGATAGATGCAAAGTACGTCCAACTTTTACGCAGTATCTACAAGGACGCCACAGCCACTGCAATGCTGCATGAAGAAACAGAGGAATTCCGTATTGAGGAGGGAGTTAGACAAGGCGATTGCCTTTCACCAATTCTTTTTACAGCCGTTCTGGAAAAAGTTTTTAAAACCTTAGATTGGGAGGAAAGAGTCCTACGGATCAATGGAGAGCACATCAGTCATTTGCGCTTCGCAGATGATATAGTACTCTTCGCAACCAACGGTGAAGATCTAGCATCAAGACTTCAGGAACTGAACGCGGCTGGGCAGAAAATAAGGCTCAGGATAAACTTATCGAAAACTAAGGTAATGTATAATTCTTTTGCAGCACAAGTACCAATCCTACTACAAGAGGTACCCCTTGATGTTTGTTCAGAGTACACTTACCTGGGACAACTGGTTACGTCAGGAGAGAAAAACAGGATTAATGATGTGAATCGAAGAATGAAACTAGGCTGGAGTGCCTTCGGAAGAAACGCACATATTCTGAAGTCGAATATGTCAATGAGAGAAAAAAGGTCTTCAACCAATGCATTCTACCAGTTTTGACATATAGAAGTGAGACTTGGGTTTTAAATGAAGCAATAACCCAATGGCTTCAGATTACACAAAGAAGTACGGAATGATGTATGCTTGGAATCACAAGAAGAGTCAGGAAACGCAAAACCTGGGTTAGAAAGATGAGAGTAGTGACAGACATCATAGATAAGGTAAGATCACTGAAATGGATGTGGGCAGGCCATGTTGGGCGAAGAAACGACAACCGATACACATCAGCAGTTCGGAACTGGATACCAAGATATGTGAAGAGACCAAGAAGAAGACCAAGGGACCGATGGAACAGAGACATCATTCAGTATTTAGGGGTAACATGGCAACGAGAACTTCAGAACAGAGGGAATTGGAAAGCGCTTGTGGAGGCCTACTTTCGATGTCGGATTGAAAATTACTGATGATGTTGATGATGATAACTATGTATCCCAAATAAACGATATAAAATATTGAATTATTATGTCAAGAAAATAAACTAAGGTCACATATAATGGTTGAAACAAACGGTAGGATACGGGTTACTTACTACAACTGTAACGAAAGATGTCGGGAGTACAAGAGGAAATCATTGTAGAAATGGAGATAAAGGGTACTACATACTAGTGGATACGCCCAATAGTATGTATCGTCGGGCCATTTCAAAATCTTATCTCCTCCTTCTCTGAGTGTGGCAAATAAATAAGCCGATACCATTAAATTGAGGACAACCACCAACCAAATGTCGATGTTTATATACAAGAAAGCGAATAATGGGACGTGTTAAGGTTTAAGAATAATTCGGATAATGAATGCGACTCCGGAACGAATTACTTCCGATATCACTGCTACTTACATGGTCACCGACTATGCTCGGGTACACAAACTAACGTAGCGTAAGAAACACAATTCTGTTATAATGTCTTTAAAAAGGTAAGGTCTGCACTTGATGTGAGTTAAAAAGTAAAGGAAAATGTATAACCATTGTGTCTACGTTTATTAGAAGTTTTGAGATGACGTTTCGAAGTCAATTATAGCAATCAATCATATGGATGCCATATTTTATTCCATCTATGAACAAGTAAAAGAATTTAGAGCGCCATACTTTACCTATCGTACCTTTGCATAGCATTAGAGGCCGTGCATAAACAGAGGTAATGTCAAACGCAGGTTTTGGTGGTCCGAAGCCTCTTGCGTCCAGTCATGAGCTTTTGCAGTGTACCATTTATAATTTGACCGAACTGGCGTACATTCACGTTCATATGTGCGTACTAAAGCTGTACAGAGGCGACATTGACCACCTTTTGCCACAAGATGCAATAACTAATCAATGCTACCTCATAAATTTTACTATACTGTTGTTGCATCTCAACACTAAGGTAACATTCCCAATGACAACTACAACGTAAGCACTCTATCGCTTTCACTCCTATGTCAAGGCGTTGCCTGGAATCATTTCGGAGTTGAATGGTATCATAATCAAAGCCTGGTAGTATTACCGACTTCATTCCCATGGTTACTCATTGCAATACATGAGAATCACACACGATCTACGCGGAAAATTAAGGTAACTAATTTTTATATGTCTTGAAGTGTACCCGAGATCAATTTGTCAACCGAATTGCTGCTTCGATGTTCGTCAGCTTTTCGCTACCTTTTGCTGCCAAAAAGCGCTGAGAGACAGACTTCTTGTTTACAAAATAGAGTGACGTACACATATATAATATAAGGATGATAATATGATACCTATGGTATGCCATCCTATTCCTAAGTAATTTACGTTGAGACACGGAAAATAAAAAAAACTAAAGGATGATGAATATTTACACCGTCAGGCTTAATCTGACTGACCCTACCCAGTAGGCTTGATTATTATTTTAAGAGGTGATTAGGAGAAGAATGAATTTAGACCAGTATATACGGACACTTAATTGTGAACGAAATTTATTTATACAAATGGTTGACGTAAAGTTTATATTAAGACAACATTAGGGAGCCATCGATGATCAAGTTTTCAAGTAAAATTCAGTAGTAAGATGCTATAAACGAAGAGCTATGAAATGTATTTGCCTAAGAGATAGTATGTAACTTAAGTGAAACCAATAAAAGAGGTTTCAGGCACTAGCACTAGCTAAAAAACTCAAAACATAAACAAGAAAAATTAGACTAAGATGCTGGTCAGCGAAGGAGAAAAGGATAAATAAAAAGATAGATGGTACTTTTATGGCTCGAACCGTCTGGATTCGCAGCTTTGAAGGTCTCCTTTGCACACAACTGAAATAAAAACTATATCTATAACAGAAAATTCACTTTACTTTGGACGAAGCACTAAATAAAGGTAAATATATTGCAATTAAGATATGCTGAAGGAAAACACAAGGAAGGTCTAAAACTAGACGGTAATAGCAAGTAGTAGGTCAGCGACTGCGAATTATCGGGTTCTCTAGGGGGAGAGAGAAAAGGCACGTCTGTTTTCTGTGGCAGTTTAGTCAAGAATGTCTTAGCCATTGATATTCAATGTCTATTCAGATATCTATACTGACAATTATTCGGAAACATAAAGCAGCAAATACTCTTTAATACTAATTATGTATATTCTGCTAAGTAGAATGTCTCAAGAACTGCTGTAATATGCAATTTAACTGCTTCCATAATTAGGCAATAAAAGTTTTCCCTTAATAAACATGCGTCAGAGAGAGTTTCAATACCAACGGTAAACCAACTGAAAACTACATATCATCGGCTTACAATGGGACATCAATTCCTTCTTTAGCACGCTATTAAGATCTCTTGGCATCAAATTTTCTTCGGTTGATGATGACCGATATGGGTGCAGAGACAAATAATCGTAAAAAGTTCCATCGAAACTTTCAGGCAGACGCTAATAATATTAAAATTAGAAAGTAAGTGGCCATGTTACTGCGATGAAATGTATACGAGCTTGCTAAGTGAGAGGATTTTTATTTCGATATGCTTAAGCTTTCTCTTTTCCAGTATATTTAATTAAAAGTTAAATAATCTCATTAAAGTAATCACATTTTTGTTGCAGTTTACCGTAATTGTGGGACCCAGCAGTGTCTATGAACCGTGTAAGTGCAATATTTTCTCATAATTTTAAACTTACATGTGTGAAAGAAAGTAAAGTGTATGCCAGATACATCAAGAAAAGGTATTTCCTGGAATACTTACATTTTTCGCTCACCTTGTCTTAAATAAAATGAATTACCCGTGGCATTAATGACTGCTGCTGCAATGAAAGTCAGTTTTATATAATTATACATGCTACTAGTTGCTCAAAGAACTAGTTTTTTATGTTCAAAAAATTTAAGTAATTAAACAAAAGCAGTACCTAGGGATTATAGTAGAAAAAAATGATATGTTATCATCATGTTTGTTACTTAATATCAAAATAAGAGATTTTGCATATAAATTTTATTTATTTAACTAAGTATTAATAGTAAAATTACTAAAGGTATTACATTACGCATTAGTGCAATCTGTAATTACATATTGTATTGAGAGTACTGGAGGGGTATATATACAATAATTAAACATTATTTTTTTTTGAAGTAATGGGTACAAATTTAAATATTAAAGAAAATTTGAGTATATCAATAGAATTAGATTGTTTGCCGCAAGCTTTAATTCTGGCATCAATATTATATTCAATAAATATAAATTACTTATTTGGAATCATATTTAAAATGGTAAACTGAAAGCATATCCTGATGATTCTGTAAGAATAGTACAAGAGAAAGTCAACAAAAGAAGTAACTGACCGATCAACCAAAATAAAGGTATCGTAATATACTATTTCCCTTGCTTTAAACACAACCAAAGTGGAGTGCATCATTTTTGTGGTGATAAAAATTCATGCATGGATAAGGTGTGTTACACTTAACTACACATGCTACCAGGCATTCATGGTCGAGTAGTATAAGTGCAAAAACATGAAACTATTTGGACAAGGAAAGTACATAAGGGCATAGATTGATAATAATTTTACATGGAAACATCATATTTTATGCTTTACATGAATACAAAGAGAAGTAGCTGAGAAGTTTTAGCTACTTAAGCATACTTTTGGTTTACACACCCTAAAGTAATCTAAAACGTATCTACAAAAACTACACATTAGTACAATATGTAATTACATATGGATTGTCGTCAGGGGATAGAAAGAAATATGTCAAAAAATGAATATACATAACAAAAATTGATAGGAGGACATTTAAAAATCGCAAACTTTATCCCACAGTAGAACTATTAAAAAAAACATTTGACTTAGAGACACTTATATATACATACAATGACTTATAATTATGAAAACAAAAATATATTTATAGAAAACAAACCCTTCGAAGCTAGGCTGCGATTTTTAGATAAATTCAGAGGTTAAACATTTACGGAAGACGTGATTGGTATTATGCGACCCCCCTGCTCCTCCGGCCGATTCGACAGTAAGCGTAAAATAAGAGAAGTAGATGATAGGACTATTCGTTTTAGGGACTCAATTTTTTCCGCGAACGATACGCGATAACAATAAGTTAAAGAGGTAATTCTACTCTTGGTGTTTACACCCCCTGCCACACGCCGGAAGGCGGCTTGCAGGGTATTTATGTAGTTGTAGTTGGGAATCCAGATGTAGATGTATACACATATAACTAGAGATAAACATCTACAAATGCTGCAATGAATTAATGCAGAAACCAAAGAGCACAAATGCAGTTTTCCAGTACAAAAAAAATCAGGATCAAAATTTATGTTCAAGTGAAATAAGACAACTACTGGAAGAAAAAGAAATATAACTACTAAGGAGAAGGTTATTGAAAAAGTAGGGAAAAGAAATATCTTCTTGGAAACCTAAAACCTTTATTTCTTGTTTGGGAATGAATGACATGCCTTTTTATCAATACTCCTATAGTATATGTATTGATTCGAGATACTAATAATTGTTTTATGCATTTAATTAATATTACTCGATTATTAATAAATCTCATATCAAAATTAAAAGTATACTTTTGTGGTTTGTAGTCAATATAATTTTTGTCATCTTTAAGTACTAATATATATATATA
>KZ309082.1:167368-196647 GCA_000376725.2 Ladona fulva | reverse complement strand
AGGTAGTTTCAAAATAGTGTACTAATCCTTAAGATATCCCGGTAATGTCTAATATTTTGCTATTAATACATGTATAAATATTTTGAATTGTATTTATGCATCTAATTTAATTTAAATTTAAAATTAATATATTAAATTTGGTACTTACCGATAGACAATATTCAAAATATAATATATTTAAATAACTACGATTTTATACATACCTTGTGAGTGCTATCATAACCCCTTTTTTCTTCATTTACAATGCAGCATCCTTCTTAGGATTGTTAAGGGAAAGGTGGGTATATGCGTAAGGGCGTTTGCAGGATAACCGTAAATAAATATGAAAGTGTTGTCATTCGGGAATTTCCCATACATTATTGGTTTCTTAAGTCGCGAATTTTTTTTGAAAGTATTTCGGTCATTTTTTCTATTTATGAATAGGAAATACATATTTTGGGTGACTGGACTATGTTTTACTGAAATATTCCAATCATCCCATATGACGCAAACATGCTTCCTAACACAGCCGAATACCCAGTCTTCTGAATTTACACATCAGCTGTGAAAGTTTCTACAGGAAACTCAAAATCATTTAGTAAATTTCTTGCCAATAGTTACACGGAATACTAATCACAATACTTGAACATGAACTTTAAAAACTGAATATAATTATGCACACAAAATCATTCGAAATAATAATGAAAAACTCCACTGAGGGAAAATTTATTTACTTGGTCCAATAAGATGCAATCATCATAACGTCCACAAATCATATGGAAAGATGTCTCCAATACACGCCAATAAGCAATTAAAAAATTATTGCTCAATAAATAAATTTTTAAACTGGTACATACAAATAAGAATGTGAAGATTCAAGTTACCGTGTACAAAGAGGAAAAGATTGAAGGACAAATGCAAGAGAACATACACTCATTCCTGAACACAACACATACATTATATTTTCCTAAACACATACAAGAAAACAGGCATAACATTTACATTTCAAACACCAGTTTACATTGACGCCGACAATCAGACAATCTCGAACAAATGAAGATCACAAAACAAAAAGATCGTAATTACTAACTCA
This sequence comes from Ladona fulva, assembly GCA_000376725.2. Classification (NCBI taxonomy): domain Eukaryota; kingdom Metazoa; phylum Arthropoda; class Insecta; order Odonata; family Libellulidae; genus Ladona; species Ladona fulva. The sequence goes on along the minus strand of KZ309082.1, from coordinate 195,575 downwards.
CCAACAGGCACCTTTTCCATTCATTTCCAGTTCATTCATGTCGCCAGTCTTTTCCTGTCATCTCCATTTCTGTCGGTGGCTAACCTGTTACTACTTCCTCCTCAAAACACTCATTTTTCTTCCTATAACTGTTGTTCCTCTTGTTTTTGTTAGGATATTTCTTGCTGATTTTTATGGCTTTTATTCGTATTATATTTTAGCATAATTGTTCGCCATGATGAATGTAAATCACCATGCCATTTATGTAAATGATAACAGGTACTTCGGAACTACTTGCCTTTTTACGAAATTTTTGGGTAATGATGAATATAATTTGCTTATGATTTATGTCGACGGTACTATGCATATGAAAACCGCAATTATACGTGGATTGTGCACAATTATATCTTCATATTCCCTCTAAGGAAGCTTCTTAAAGTTACCATTTCGTGGATTAATTATATTCAAAACATAATTCAGCAAAACTTAAATTAAAAATTTATGAAAATTACAGAAATATTTAATTTCATATAGCATGAGCGTTTCTACTTCTAGAAATACAAATCTCAAAGAAAGCTGCAAATGTACTAAACATACATTTTAAATGATGAGTAGGGTATGAACGAAAAATTTAATATGTTTTTGAAAAATAAAAGAACTTATTCAAGATATATTAAAATTCTTTCCTGCCAATAAACAGCAAGCTCTCTATAACTATTGGAGTATTGCATTGCTGAATATCGTCCTCGGATATATGCTGATAAGCTTACAGTAAGGAATGGGACGACAATGAAAACGATTCTGAAATAAAGAACGTACTTACTGAGTTGTAAAAACAATCACCTGCTGTCGAATCTCTAGTGCTTACTATAGTTCTGATAGAGTTCGTATCTATGTCATTGTATTGACTTTTATTCTTTCAGTGTTACTGGAGACACTTGAGCTACAAGGAAAGAGATTAAGAATTTGATTTCTTCCAATCTTCCTTTGGTTGTACCTTACCTGAAATATAAGAAATAAAAGCAATAACACATTGTAGATATTAATGAATAATTCAAACGATACTTGGGGGATTCATTCATGTTCAATCCAAACCTGAAACATCTAAAAATATATCGGGAATGAAATAAATGAAAGTCCAAAGATATTGAATCCGATACTTTAAATGCTGTATAGCTGTTCTAAGCAATGGACGTAGATTCTCATAAAAGGGGTTACTGATAATTTTTTTACGAAGAAGACAGAATGGAAAAGAAAGGCACGATTGTTTTTTTTGCAAAAGCTATCGAAGTACTGTGATACGCCAGTATTCTTAGTGCAAGAGATAATCGCGTTTTGTATCAGGAATTTGTTAATTTGATCTGAAATCAATCGCAAAAATAAATTGATCCAAGAACATGTCAACCAACGTTACTTGAATTGTATCAATATCAATATAGAATCAATATAAATTTTTTTCCCTACAGAACAAACTAAGATTCGATGTTTATGTTGAGCTCTAGTAATTCCTGGAGGGATAAAATAAGTTTCATTCAAGAATATAGTAGCTATTAGAAGTGATATGTTATTTTCGACCCAAGAACATATTAATGAACGTTACTGGCAATGAGAATATCCGAGTATTCTAAAAAATGCAGTGTTTCACCCAGGAACAAAGGGTTCGTTGAATTTAACTACCGTAACTCTGATTCAAACTGCAAACACCTTAAGGAGTGTTTCAAGATTTATGGAAGGACTATCGCTATTACCAACATTCTTGGAATTATATTAAACCAAACCAAAGGTGTTTGTGGTACTCAGACTCTCCTGTTATTAGGACACTAAAATATGTTCATCAGAAGATAATTTAGTGTCTCCATGCATGTACGTTGTGAACCTGTGTTCCGATGGTCCTCTAATAAATCTGGATTGCTAACTTTCCTGGAAAAAACAATGATTTTTCCATGAGTAGCAGTCAATTTTTAAAAATTCTTTAATCTGTTAACGCGCTCCTGATAGCGTATTCACCTTAATTACTATGTTAAATTTAAGATTAAGCATAATAAAACAATCAATTGAGGATAATTATAATGCAAAGCTAGGAAGTAGGAGATAATTTTTATCAATGATCTCTCCAAAACTCGTCTCACTAAATAAACACAATATTTCTCCAAAATAATGCTCCTCGTATTGTTTAAAAAAAGTTCTTCTATTGTGTTAGATTGGGCGGTACATAAGATAACAACATCCATTACCTCTGAATAGTCATGTAAGTAACTTGGTGTTGATCCTAATACAGTACAGATGTTAAGGCGTAGCTCTTAATCAAAAGAATGTGATACCTTAAAATTAAAAGGCTATATTTTCGAGATTTCGTCACAGTATTTCAAAATTAGTGGCCGCTACAATCTTCAGAAGTAGACCTTGGTAAAATATAAGCGGAAAAAAAAATTCTTTCAAAAAATCTAGTTTTCACCGAGTTCTGTCTTCACCCGAACCCACTCACTCTTGAATAAAACGATCTAAAAGCAAGATAAAATGACAGTAAACTAACTTACATTTACATTTAGGTCGTACCCTACCAGCCGCCATTTTGTATATGATAAGAGATGTGAAATCACCAAACATTCGAAATCACTGCTTGATTTGTATACTTCATACTATCTAGAAAAACAGACCAGTAATAGATCTCTGTGCTCGATAAAATCTGACGAAATATCCTAGACGCCTAATATCGAAAATCCTGCACCCTTAATGAAACTGATACAGGTTTACTGATGCAGTACGAGCTAAAATTTTACATTAAAAAATATAGGTATTACATAAACTAAGTGACAAATTCTTAAATTAACCAATTACTTAATTAGTTACAGAATAAACATATTAATTGCAAATGTGAGTGAAATTTTCCTTCAGAACTGCGATAATACTTAACATCCGATACTAGCGGCTTCCTTATTTACTATTAATGAATATATTTGTTAACAGATATTAATAAAATACCTCACGAACTGTGGAATAAGACGACTTCAAACTGTAAGATAATAGTTGTTCCCAGGTACCTGGAGATCAGCATGAAGGTTTCCTCCATCTTAGGGTGCCATTTGGCCACAAGCGGCTCTCGGGTCTCAGAAGTGTCCGCCGAAGTTCCTCAAGGAGCTCGGTGCTGCCCTCTGGTCTGAAAAGTATTTTGCGACTTCATTCAATATGGCCAGTGCAAGGTGTATTATCTTGAACCAAAAGGAATGCATTTATCGTTATCGAATGACACAAACGAACGAAGGAAATATAAATATGCTATCAGCAAAAGATCGTACATATAACAAATCCAATATTTTGTACATTAGTGTCATCCTTATGAAAACTGCGAAACAAATTATACGAGAATTATGTAAACGAATAACATTCCACCACCTCGATTTGCAATCACACATCTGCGAGAAAAGACATCGACAGAATTTAAGGCTTTCTTTTAACGATAAATTAGAATATGGTTATTAGCATTTATGTGAGCCACTGAATATTTACTCGAGTTAATGTAACTGCTACAATCATCGCCGAAACGATAATCTCAGTTTTGATAAAACTTTTGTATAAGCTGAATTCGCGAGAATTCTTAAGCCAACGCGAATGCAAATTACATTCTTAAAATACGCTTATCGTTTTGGCAATGGCGATTGGGAGGCTAGACGTTAATCAACGAGTATTTATTTCCACACTGGAATGTTTCTATAGTGGGTCAGTAGAGCTAAAAACCGAGAAACAAGACCGCATCCTTCCCACACAACGGAGATTCTTCGCTTCGTCTAACAAGAGGAAGTAGGAAGTTTGGGTAAGGATATTGATAATGGGAAATGATTACGACTAAATGTAGCATTTTGACGAGAAGAAATTGACGTGTTTTAACTTATAGTCTGCTACCCATAATAACAGAATTTAGAATTATTTCTTACCATAGTTAACCACATATGCTTTAATTTATTTCATTACTATTTTGTTGAAAGAACATATATACTTACTCAAGATATGGAAATCATTCATTATACATTTCTACTTTTGAACTTAGGGATACAATCTAAAATCCTCCTTTCTTAAGAATATTTTAAAACCTGTCTATGTTTAGCCTTACTCTGTCGTTTCCGGATAAATGTAAAGGCATTATTTTCATTGGAAAATTTTGAATTTTCGAGCATAATCGAGTACTTGTAACCGGTTTTAAGTGAACAAAATTAAAAAATTGTCCGTTGAATTCCCATGAAAAATTTACCGATTACTTAAAATAATAATAAAAGCTCAAATATATGCATCGGCTAGTTTTGACTTTTTTATTAATGAGTAAATTTGTTCGTTTTTCTATTTATAATTTCCATATTAAAACTTGCACAAGCCTTGTTCGTCTTATATGCCTCTGGTAGTGCGGTAATAATCACTTTTAATACAATTGAAAATAATTAATATTTCAAGGGAATAATATTCCTCAGCTCTTCGCCAATATAAATACACGTACATTATTTGGATACTTAAATAGCTAGGCTAAACAATAAGAGCATTACCAGGGTATCAACAATGCCAATGAATCCGGAATAATCAATTCCTTACCATGTCATACTGACCAACTACTACATACTGTTCTTTCCCCTCAAACTCTCATCCACTTCGCATATTCTTAGGTTCATTACAAGGCAATATCCGACTGAAAACCTTAAAAATAAATGTAATCCTGATTATTGATGTTTACACTAATAAAGTTCATTTCATTACCCGGACACTTCTAGTTTGACACTAAATGTCACTAGAGTAATGTGGTACAAATAAATCAAAACATTTTAACGCATCATTCCACTTGTATGTCAATATTCTTGTAGTCCAACGACTACTTTAATCACATCTCGTATGCCATTTGCTTGCAAATACTTCAGAGATCTTATTCACAAGGCAAGATAAGATTGTTAATCCTTGTTTTCTTTACTGAGTGGAAATGCATTTAAAAGATCCATGTAAGTGTAAATTGGATATACGAAGGCATTACTTCGTGGAAGGCTATGGTAATGAAGAGAGAACACTTTTTACACCTGTACAAAAACCTGTGGAAGTAAACAATGTGTTATCTCTTCAGTAATATCCATGTAAGTACATCGCAATATCCCTTTGAACTACATTTTTCATAGCGTTAAGGAAAGGAATATTAATGAGAATGCCTTCATTTACCATTATTAATACCTCAGAATCTTCCTAGAAGAACAGTTATGAGCTATACCATGGCCAACGTTGGAGAAAGATGCCTAATTCTATATTAAACAGCGAAGGATCAAATTAACATCTCATTCATCAAGTTAACATGATACCTGGTAATAAGAACTAATTCTTCCTTATAAATGTCGATACATATTGTTTCCATCCTAAGAATAAACCAGCAATTATGTAGTGGTATCCTTGCTACAGAATTTTGAATAAACGAGTACATCATATTGCCATACAACATATCGCTACCAATATATATTTTAAATTTCACAAAATTTTTATCAAGATTTTCGGAGTAAACAGATCATTATAGCATAAACATAGGATTGTAACGTCTTAAGATCGAAAATTAACGGTGACAAATAACAAAATATCCCAAGAAGAAACTTATGATTTTATAGGATTTCAAAAAAGAATTCAATTATTCAGCACTACATATTAGTTATTTTAAAATTATCTGTTGATATCAGAGATTCACATTTTCCCTCAACGAATAAATCAAGATAATCGATTTTTATCTAAAATTGTATAACTGTATGTAACCCAACGGTATAGGACTAGAGCTATATGTAACCCAGGGACATAAAAATTCTGACAGCATCAGGAGTCCAACCTGATTCTTACACTTCCCGTTTGACTGTCCTAGCCAACAGATATATAGTGCCAGACACACCGTTTGTGAGACTTTGTGGGTAAGAGTGAGTGTTTCGTCTGACTAATTCATCGTCCACAGCCACTTCCTCATATGTGCAACTGCCACACAATGTGATGGAAAGAAAGGCCCCCTTAAGTTGAACGCAATGGAAATAGTGAGAGATTACCTTGCTCCATAAGGTGTGCGTCTAACAAGCTTAGGTTCACCTTAATCTTCTTAGTAGTCTCTTAAACTTCGCCTACATGTAACCAACGGAGATATCACAAGTTTATTGTTACTATAGAAAACGTACGGCGATGCAAAGTTTCGGATAATGCTGATGGTTTCGTCTGTGTTACTTAACAAAATGCATAGAAAGATGTTTGTAAAAGCATGCGCATTACCCCCAGGCGCAGGCGATCTCACAGTAGGTCAGGATAATCAATAAACCGTTTCCGTTGGGCCTCTACGGCAAGACGAATACCTAAAACCCACACCCAAACAATTTTATTAAAAGTTCCGTATCTCCCTTAAATCAATGGAAAGAATATTCGCCGGAATTTAAAAAAACTTCATATTAATTAATCCAATCCTAATACTTATACAATAGATCACTCATATTCTCTACTCTCGTCACTTAAATGGACCACGTTCGTATCATAACTGCTTATTTTTTCACTAAAATCTGTAAAATATATGCCACACCTCACCTTGTCACAAGAAAAGTGGATTAAATATACGTCATTCGAAACGGTCAGCCTATCTCAACGGATTTTTTGTTGATGTAGGTCATGAGTCAGGGAAAGAAACTTTACCCTGCGTCATGAGTCAGGGAAAAGCAAGTTAAATAAGTATCATAAAATAATGAAAATCATCGGATATGCGCAGGGATTGTTAAGTGATTCCAACAAAAGTCGCTACCTGTTCGATTTTCACGATTAGAAACCAAGATGTCGATGCCCACTAAGTATCATAACGCTATCCGCAATTTAGAACCAACTGTTAAATATGGAAACGAGTTAGAGTAGCTATGAAAAAACTAGGTTATGAAATTTTCAATGGTATTAAGAAATTTGAGTCAGTGTTATTTTTACGAGAAAGCAATCAACATGTGAACCGATCTCACAAGTAGGATTACGGTAATCCGCGAGTGGCTTTATGTCGTTCCCATTAAGTATGGACACCTTTAAGAAAAAAATCATAAGCGCCTAAATATCAAAATGATACCTTCGGAGTTACTTTGGAGTCACAGAAAAAAATTGTTAACACTAAAGCTTACTTTTAGAAACTAAAAAGATCTAATTATATACATACCTTGTGCAAATAAGGCAAGTGAAGTATCCAAAGCGAGGATTGGCTTGGGAATGTCTCGGAATTCGTGAATAGATGTCGGTTCGAACGTCTAATGTCACAGAAGATTCACGGGCAACTGCTCGAGCCGTGGACGTATGCGCATGTTCGATATTTCCCGTAGAGATCCGTGCTGCCAACTGTCCTGCAATAATCGTATACTACATCCTACGGGCAATTATAATTCTTCTCCATTACAGAAAATTATCTAGCAGTGTCATTGCCATCAAAATTACCTTTTCATCGACGTATTAATTATGAAACACCTTTGCCGTGCACTTCTTCAAATTTCAGTTAAGATACGTGATTTCCCTTTAGTTCCCACTTCGTGGATTCATATTGTGATAGGTCAGAGTTCCCAATTCCGTTCCGCTCTTCTAGTTCTATTATCCTGATAACTATGCAGAAGATAATGTTGTAACAGCCGCGAAATAATGCAATCTACCTGTACACAAATAAATAATGTGAAAATCAAAAATCTTTCTAATAAANTATAAAATGATCTTATCTCCCTTAAATTAATTAAATGAAAATTTGCCGGAATTTGAAAAATGATACCATTTAAGACAATCCTAATACTTATACTATGGATCACTCATATCCTCTACTCTCGTCACTTATATGGACCACGTTCGTATCATAACTGCTTATTTATTTTCACTAAAATCTGCAAAATATAAGTTTTTTCTACACCTCACCCTGTCAAAAGAAAAGTGGATTAAACATACGTCATTAGCAACGTCCAGCAAATCTCAACAGGTTTTTTGTTGAGGTAGGTCATGAGTCAGACACAGACAAATTTTCCTTCGGAACACTTAATGATTATATGAGCAATGTTTGGTTAGCCGATTCTAAGAAATTTACTGATATCATACATTTTTAAAAGTTTTCCTTTCAAGACATCTATAAATCAAAAAAATTTCTGCAAAAAGATGATAACAAAGTGCAGATATTCAAGGAAAGTCTAAAAACAATGTTACTAAAGTATTAATATTGCTACCAATATAATTTAATTCTTCACTATTTATCGGTTTCCTTATAATAGATAGTGATGCACTCTGATGATGTATTTGCATTAAATCAAAATCACACATCAGAGAAATTATGAAGAACAAATGAAGGTCTATTCTGTGTAGCTATTCGAAAAAAACTTTCAGTATCCACAAATTTGGCCTTAACTTTGAAACAGCTTTTTATGATGAAAGAGGAAAGGGAACACTAATTCGTCATTCCTTTGGAAATCTTCTTCTGGATTACAAGAAAAAAAATGTTTAATAGCAAGAATCATAGAATGAGAGCTATTATTCTACATGATATTTTCTACGCTAAGTTAAGACGGTCACATTTTTGATAAGGTTTTACCTTAACTATTTTAATATTCTTTCAGTAATCCACTGGAAATGGATGTATTCACCAGTAGAAATTAGTTGGCAGATAAAACTGTTGAAATCATCTTACAGGAATATGACACTCTCACGAAAATGTCATACAATTACACAGACATTAAATACTTAACCATAATACACAAGCATTAAACCATAGCGAAGGGCAACGAGCACCACTACTCTAGCGGAATGACGAAAGCTATGTGAAGTGTATTGCAGCCATGAAAGGAATGTCGTAAACTAAGTTGGAAATATCGCGATAGATATCGCAAATGGGTTATAATAGGTTCCAAAACTCGTTATGTGTTATGATAAGAACATACATTTTTGTAAAAGACCGTTTGTGTGCAAATGTGTGTTTTGGTTAGAATTTTATGTTGAGAGGAATATTTTCATTTATTTAGCGACAAAGGTTCGCAGAAAAATTATAATGCATTTGCCTGTGACTATACGTATACCAACTCAGATTAAATGTAGTGTTGATCTTGTGATTGCTATTAAACTATGAAAAAAGGAGGACTTATATTTTTTGTCTTCTTACTAAACGGAGTATTTTTTGGTCTCCCTTTTTAAGTGCTATAAAAGGTAAGTTTTTTCTGATATTGCGGAGATTTCCGCATAATACTCGCTATCCTATCGTTTTCGCTACTTAAAGGTAGTAAAATGAAACTATCAGGCCCCTTTGTTGCCCAGTAAACCTCATTTCTTCAGCAGAGCTATTGGTGGAGGGTTTGAGTATCCAACAGTCCAATGGGGAGAAATATCCACTGATCGATGCATATCACAAGACAGTATCAGGTGAAAATTGGTACCTTGTTTCTCTCTCCGTTAACCTGACTTCCACGAGCAAAATATTTTATTCTTAACCGCTTGCCTGGATAAATTCCTTAATTATGTGAATTATTTTTCATGCACCATGATCCAAAGTCCCTTGATCTAAGACAATATAAGTAAATACACTTTAGATGTAGCTCTGCTATTGGGGGAAGAGGTTGTTAGAAATTCAAACCGACCTCCAGGGAAAGTAACTTACTAATCGTTATTTTTTATAAGACAGTAGCATCTAAAACCACCAAAAATCTACTCTCTTTTTATCAACAATATTAAAGATCAAATTATAATATATCTAACGCATTTCTGGTAAGGATTAACCATGAGAATTGCTCCGCCGATTTGAACGAAATATTTTCTTCATGGTGGATGTGATATAATTCAACAAACGTGAAAAGGGGTTCCTGTAAACAGACATTTGTTTTGCAGTGACGATTGATTTTCCCATTGATTTTTCAGGTAGTAAAGTAAGCCCACAAAAGAATTGGTATCCGTAATTTTTAGAATACTAACCTCCCACTTACAGGGACTAAGAGCGAAAATAAACGTCAAGAATTGGACTTCATGTCCAATTCTTGACGTTTATTTTCGCTCTTATTTTTCCATTTCATTCAGATTTTTACTCAGTCGTATTAAATCTCTCAATAACGGAATTCAGAAAATTCTTTTGGTTAATGTGTACGATCAATGCAGCAATTTAGGGGTTACAGAGGTGGAGACCAGAACAAATTATCGAGTACAGTAATCATAAGATAGCTTTTTCGTCTGTAGTTGAGTGATTTCATAAACTAATATGTAAGTCTGAGTTCATACGGTGTAAATAATTGTGAACAAATCTCAACAAATCAGACATTAACTACGGCCATCCGCGTTGCCAACTAGTTCATTCAAAAAATGACACCAATTCACTCAGCAATGGGCATAACGGGCGGAATATTTCGAAGAAAAAAATAATTATTACTATAAACCTAAATTCCTTTTACACGAATCCTATTTTACTTTTCTTCAATTTATCTCCTCTGCCACGAAAACAATATTTTGCTCGGAACAATGAATTCCTTTGAAACCTAAGAAATAATATACATGAGAATGTTTATTCTGTCACCATTTACTCCGAATGTTTCGTTGTAGTACTGGTTCAGTACCGGTTGCTGGAAGTTCGTGCTTCTCTTGTGGCCTTTACTTATATCAGTGTTGCCCTATACCCCTGATCTCATCTGGACGATACATTACGAGATTTCCAACTCCAGCCCAAGCACTAAGCAAAATAATATCCTATCAGTTCAACAAAATACCAGAAACATGACCCCAGCAATGAGACAAATCTCTAGTGTGTTGCAGAGTATTTTGGCGGACTGAAATTTAGATTTAAGCTGTATGTAATGCTGACATTAAAAAAATTATAAGTCCAAACCTGGTGCCGATTTTGAAATTAAAAAAGGTATGCATAAAGTAAATCCTCTTGGTGACTCACATTTCTGTCAATGTTTCCTAAGCCGAAGTACATCAAATTCCGCGAATCAGGAGGTACTTTGCTCAGATTTTTTCTTTAGGCTATCTATCTGAAATAACAGGTTATAATGTCAATATGTGTTTGTAAGAAATTCATGTTACACGTGCATAATATTGTTTACAAAAATCAAAAAAATTTCTGCAAAAAGATGATAACAAAGTGCAGATATTCAAGGAAAGTCTAAAAACAATGTTACTAAAGTATTAATGCTATCAATTTAATTGATAGCATGCAGAAAAAATAATGTATAATACGTGTATACGCAGAGGTTACTTCTGTGAAATTTCATTTTGTTGTAAGGAAATACGTTATTATTATTGATATAACAATCGATTGAGGGTAGTAATTACTACAGAGAGCAAGATGGAGATACTTTTTAATATAAACTCTCCAAGAAGCTCTTTATCATAAAATTTGAAACATTCAAATCGATAATTTCAAAGATTTCGTGACAATATTTGAAAAGTATATGTAATTAATATTTGTTTAGGAATTGGTATTCGGAAAAATTCCATCGGTTTAAAAATTTCTTGAAGAACGCTCTATTGTGACACGAAAATTGCTTTACCAGATTCTTATCCTGAATGAAACCCTCTGAAAAAAGATAGAATTGCACTAAACTCATTTACATTTCCATTTTCGTTGTGCCCAGCGAGCCGGTGTGTAGTACATTGCAAGGGATGTATAAGCATCAAACCTTCGAAATGGATACCTGATTATCAAACCTAAAGTCCACGAAAGAGGCCAGAAATAGCTTTCCCTTTTCACTATAACCTCCCGGAATCTCCTGGACAACTAACTAATCCCGAAAATAGCGCACACTAAATCAATCTAATACATCCTCATCCATTTTGAACGAGCTGTAATTAAACAATTAAATATTTAAGAAATATATGGATTAATGTAAGTAGGTGATGAATTATGAAATTAAAGAATTAGTTACGGAGTACCCATAATAATGCAAAGGCGGTAGCTCTTTTCCTCAAAACAGCGATAATACATATATATTTCCATTTTAGTTACTTCCTCGTTAATTATTAATAAAATCATATTGTAAAGAGATATCCATAAAAAAACAGCAAGAACTGTGGAATAGGACGAGTCAAAATTGTAGGTTAACAGTGGTTCCCAGGTACCTGGAGATCAGCATGAAGTTTTCCTATATTTCGGAATACCATTTGGACACAAGAAGCACTAGGTCTCATGCGCATCCGTCCAATTTCCTCAGGAAGCTCGGCGCTGCCCTCTGACCTGAAAAATATTTTGAGATTTCATTCAATACGGTCATCATAAGGTGTATTACCTTGGAACAGACTACTTTTATTTTGGCGAATGACACCACCGAACGAAGGAAATCTAAATAATCAACTAATTAGTGTCATTCTCATCAAAAATGCGAAACGAACTACACGAATACTATGTAAAGAAATACCTTTATTCCACCGCTTCTAATTGCAAACACACATCTGCGAGAAAAGACACAAACAGCCACCTGTGATTTAAGGCATTTGTTTTGCGATAGCTTTGAATATGGATATGAACATTTAGGTGAACTTCTGAAATGCAAATTTTCACGTGTATACGCAATTTTAAGTACACCAATATGTACATTTGTACAAACTCGATTTGGCACAGACGTTTTGCCAATGTAATTATATCTTACGTCCTTAAAATACGCTAACGTTTATCTGAAATCGTGGTTATGAGGCTAGACGTTATTCACTGAAGATGAATTTGTATCCGGGAAACATTCTATAGTGATTGAAGTAATTCATAAAACTCAAATCCGAAAACGAAGTCTGCATAATGCACACTCATCGGAGATGCTTCACTTTATTTAAGAACTTGGGAACAGGCTATTCATAATGATAAGTGAGAAAGGATGTTCCCAAGTGTAGTATTAGGACGGCAGGGATTAGGCATGTTTTTACTTACTGTATGCTACTTAAGGAAACCAAATTTGGAATCATTTATTGTGAAAATTTGCGTCAAAAGCTTCAATTTAATTCATCTCTTATATTTTGAAAAAACATATTTTCTTACTCAAGGTATGGTAATGTTTAATAATACATTTATTCTACAAATATTTCTTTTCCCTACTAATCCTCCTACAGAAAGGTTTGAATTTTTTTAACAAACGATCAGTGTATGAAAATAGCCGACAAAAATATAATAATAGACGCATTCATATATATTTATGCTTCAACTACTTAAATGCATTCGATCAGCCGGAAAATACTGTTACACGGAGAAATGTCACACCAGTACCCTGGTACTAATACATCAGAAATTTTTAACGCATCATCGCACTGGTATTACAATATTCCTATTGGACGAATGGCTACTTCGAACCGTATCTTTCGTAACATTTGCTGCCAATAGCTTAAAAGATCTTACTCTCGAAGCAAGATGAGGTTGTTAAGTCTAGCTTTATTGACTGAGCGGAAATGCATTAATAGATTCATATAAGTGAAATGCAATATCCTTAGAATTATATTTTTTATATCGTTCAGCAAGAATATATCAACAACAATGCCATCAACTGCCATTATTAGCACCTCAGTAGCTTCCTACGCTCACAGCCATAGCTATACCATGGCAAAATTAGGCGAAGATTCCTAATTCTCTATTGAACACTGAGGGACCAATTATAAAAATTTATTATCCTGAACATGTAACCGATTACCTCCTACGAAGAACGAATTTTTCTTTACAAATGGCGATACACATTGTTCTTCGATCCTATGCATACTTAAACAAGCAATTATGAGTAGTGAGCACTACTATGGAATTTTCGATAAACGAGTACGTCATATTATGATGCGAAATCTCCCTACCGACATGTATTTTATATTTCACGAAATTCCAACAATGCTTTAAGAGGGACTGATGACTCGAGCATAAAAATTGGATAATAACTTCTTAAGCAGACAATCTATTTTGTAAAATACTAATATATCCCGAGAACAAGCTTATTTTATGACATTATAAGATTATATGAAAACCAAGGGAATGAAAAGAGCGTGACAGAATCGTGATTTCAACCCCTATTTCCTATTTTCCCTATGACTGCTCTAGCCAGTTGAGATAGGTGCCAGAACAAGTAGACATGCCGTTCGTATGGCTTTGTAGGTAAGAATAAATGGATCGTCTGACTAATTCTTCGTCCAAAGCCACTTCCTTATATGTGCACCTGCAACACAATATGATGGAAAGAATGATTTCCTTAAGTTAAACACAAGGGAATTGGTGAAAGTTTCCCTTGCTCAATAATGGTGTGTCTAAGCGTAAGTTTGCCTTAATCTTATTAGTTGTCTTTCAAACTTTACCCATATGTATCCGTACGGCGATGTGCAGTTTCGCAGAATGCTGATGACTTTGTCTGTATGAGTGAATTAAATCCGCATTTGAATGTTTGCAAAGGCGTGCGTAACGCACGAAGGCGCAAACGATCCAACACGTAGGTCACGATAATCAATAAATCGTTTCCTTTGGGCCTCTACGGCGAGACGAATAGCTAAAACCCACACCAACACTAATTTTATAAAATGATCTTATCTCCCTTAAATTAATTAAATGAAAATTTGCCGGAATTTGAAAAATGATACCATTTAAGACAATCCTAATACTTATACTATGGATCACTCATATCCTCTACTCTCGTCACTTATATGGACCACGTTCGTATCATAACTGCTTATTTATTTTCACTAAAATCTGCAAAATATAAGTTTTTTCTACACCTCACCCTGTCAAAAGAAAAGTGGATTAAACATACGTCATTAGCAACGTCCAGCAAATCTCAACAGGTTTTTTGTTGAGGTAGGTCATGAGTCAGACACAGACAAATTTTCCTTCGGAACACTTAATGATTATATGAGCAATGTTTGGTTAGCCGATTCTAAGAAATTTACTGATATCATACATTTTTAAAAGTTTTCCTTTCAAGACATCTATACATTATTTTCTTTGAATAATGCTAACAAACATATAAAAATCTTTGAATATGCGGAGGGGTTGTTATTTGAGTACAATATATATCCCGATCTGATCGATACCCATGAATAAAAACCAAGATGTCCGTGCCCGCACGTATCTGTACGGAAGTCGCCATTGTAATTCAACTGTTCCACATGAAAGCATTTTAAGGAAACTAAAAATTCAGATTTCAAGGTATACCACAACCATTAACTGTTTTTCCACTTAGATATAGATTATGAATATAAATTGGTATTAAGAAATTTTAGTTGGTTATATATCAGGTTACACGCCCCATCTCATTCCAATCTAAAAGTTATTTTTACGAGAAAGAAATAAGTATATGAACTAATCTAAGAATCGGGTTAATGGTATACCTCTAGTGATATTATGTCGTTCCAATTAATGATTGACCCCTTTAGGATAGATATCAACGAGACTAATTATCTAAATGATTTCGTTTGGGTAACTTTGGTTTTACAGGAAATTATGAAATGTTAACTACGATAGCTTTTTAGGAAAAAAATAAGGTCTAATTATAGACATACCTTGTGCAGTTAGGTAATTGCAGTATCCAAATGGTCGGCTTTGGAATGTTCCCCAATACGTGAACTCTCTGCAATTCGAACGTCCGCTGTCGCAGGAGATTCACGGGCAACTGCTCGAGTCGTGGAAGTATGCGCATGTTCAATAATTCCCACAGAGATTTGTGCTGCCAACTGTTCTGTAATAATCATATATTACATCCTAGGGGCAAGGATAACTTCTATTCTTTACATGTTGTCTAGTAAAGACATTGCCATCGTAATGACGTATTCATTGACGTAATAGCTATAAATTCCCCTGCCTTGCACTCCTTCATACATCAGTTTAGATATTTGATATCCCCTTATTTCCATCTTGGTGGGTTGAATTTGTATTAGATCAGTGTTTCAGTTAATAGAGACGTTTGTATTGTATTGTGATTTCCATCATTATGACAGCCGTTTACCATATTTAAAAAACTTAACACTATGAGGACGGGAGTTCCACCCTAACTAGAAGGATGGGGAGGCGACATTTGAACCTTAGCATTTTAAATTCTTATTTAAATACTTATTTGCTTATCATAAGCCAGATTTCGAAGTACTTGAAGAATGAACCTTTAGGCAACCACGTATGAGATTCTTTACCTTGTCGTATGTTTAAATTTTATATTATTAAGCATAACGCGGACTGATATACTAAACATACAGTCTATCATATTCTAGAAAATTATTCGTATTAAAACTAGGTTCTTAAACCTCATACTTAAAAGAAATAAGTAGTAGTATGTATTAATAAAAGTCGTTCATGTTTAAATAAAATGGCTATTTCTTCTGAAGAGATACAATGTAAGCTACTCCTTGACTCTCTGGAAAAATCTCATACGAAGAAGAGGGTGGGAATTTTTTTTTAATGAAACTTTCAAATATGTGCTTGATAAAGGTTACCAACTTATTAATTTTGATTATCATAACATTTCTTACAATTATTTTGTTCGATAAATCTCAAGCTAATATCTCAAACATAGTTTCAGTTATCATAATTCAAATTTACAAATCTATTTCAAGGGTACCAACTTCATAAAGCAGAGCTACTAATCCTCAGAACTAGATGATGTTGCTGCTATATACTTCTATCATGCTGTTATATACTTCTAATCATTATTTGTCATATCATATATCCCCAGACCTGGGCATATATGATACGTAATAACTAGTAATAACTAGTAATAACCCTACCTGCAGGGTGATTAATCGTACAAGAAATCATGATTCCTCATTGGTGCGAATTAGTTTACGTAAATACTTACCTAAGAATTAGTGACTGTTATCGATATAATTTAATGCTCCAGTAACTATCGGTTTGCTGATAAGTAATAGTGATACTCTCTGACGATTTATATGCACTGAATCAAAATCTCAGAGAAATTATAAAAAGTAATGATGAACAGTTATTCACTGTAGCTATTCGAAAACGAATTCTAGCACTACTCTCAAATTCGGCCTCAACATGTGGTAGTTTTTACGATGAAAGAGGAACATAAAGAATTTATGCAAGTTAACACAGGGTTTAATACATACAACCTAGGTTTCGATGCGTAGCTTGATTATGACCCTACTCGTCGAAACCTAGGTGGCATGTATTAAAACTTGTGAAAACGTATATAAGATTTTATTATTCCTCTTTCAGTTTCAAACATATCATAGGATTCTGTTAATGTTAAATAGAACACGAAAACTAATTATTCATTCCTGTTGGGGATTTTTCGTTGGATAATAAGCACAAGGTTTAACAGGAAGAATCATTTAAAGTGGGCTAAGATTCTGCAGTATTTTTTATCGCTATGCTCACACTTAAAAATGGAATTGATCATATTTGATAACATTTGACCTTAAGAATTTTAATATTCCTGTAGTAATCCACTCAAATTGGATTCACTCAGCTGTATAATTCCATAAAAAAGATTTCAGATTAAGCCACGAAAGTCATCTCACAACAATATTACACTGTCACAAGAATTATTTATTTACATTATCGTTGCAATTTGGTACATAGCAGATGGCAACGGTCAGGGGAATAAAAATATAGCTGTAATATGTCCAGCATTTGCCCAAAGACCGGAGGAAAACCCCTCCAAAAACCTCCAGTGGACATTACAGATCTTTTCAATGTTACACAAGAATTGCAATAAAACAATAGATAATTACATAGAATAAATGGGCACATTGAAGTCATGATTACACAAATCAAAACAAAAACATGTTTAGGGGTATTATATCTTACATATCTAGCACATTTACCAGGAAAAAAAATTTAACAAATACTAAAACTATACATGAAGTTATTCAGAAGCATAATTTAAACATATACATATACATAACATACATATACACAACTTATGCATATAAAATACCACTAAAGTAAGCCAATATATACAACTAAAAGTGAGCCAAATACTTTACTTATGCATACTTTTTATCTTAGATTTAAATTTTTTGGAATTTTCTGGCATTGGAATGAGAAGTTCTCCAGGTAATGCATTCCATTCCCTTATTCCTCTATTTATAAAAGAAAATTTGGCCAAATCAGTCTTTTGTTCTCGCTCTTTCATTTTTAAACTGTGGTCGCCGCGTCCGATATACAATCGCAGGAGCGAAAGGCAACAAACACCACGACTCCAGCCTAATGACAAAACCTATATGAAGGTTATTATAGCCAAGAAAGGATCGTCGTAGGCTAGGAAGGAAATATCGCAATAGATATCGTAGATGGGGCATAACGAGTTCCGAGGCTCCCTAATCGAAGGAATCAAAACTTAGTTACAACTCCAATGTTGTTTCCTTACATTTGATTACCCCGTGGCTCTAAACAGTTTTTGCGGAGTTCGCGGGCGCTTGCAATGAAGAATAAACTCAAAGAAATGTGCCACAAAGAAAATGTGTACTAACAACTGGGCAGTTTGTCGTAGCCGATGAATTCTTACGTCAAATTTCTAAAATATGGTCCTTTCTGAGGGCTCCGGAATAGCCAAGTGGGGAACGCGTTCGACTTCAATAAAAGCGGTACCGGGTTCGAATTCCGCTGGGAGCCTATGTGCGAAATGACCTCAGCAATCGAAGCACGATATATTATCATAAATTACAGTAAAATACTATAATGAATAGGTTTTGTGGAATTCATCTGTCGGTTATGTTATGAAGGTTAAGGTTTGAGGTTTTGTGTAAATTAGAGGGAGATATCGCAGTAATTTTCTGAATGAGTAAACGTATTTAAGTTTTAAACTGTCTATGATTTCATGATGCAGTATGTAAGCGTTAGGCGCCTTTGCTAAGTTTACCGTTACCTATTTGGGCCAAATACGTTTATAGCGATATTAAAAGCTACGCTGAGATGCAAGAATAAATAGTTGAGGCGTTGTATGTACATAAAAAATATGAGGAAAATATTGAGGTATTATAATGAATATTATATATGTATAGAAGTATATTGCTACGATACTATACATGACAACAACAACATTTTCATATTCTAACGATCATATCAAAAGATGAAACTTAATCATCTGTAATAGTTTAACAAAGGACAGAAAACGAATCATTTATTTCAACTGTAAGGAAATTTGTCGATGCTGCAAGAAGAAATTATTGCAGAAATGGAGAAAGAAAGTCGTAAAAAAGCAAAGGAAAATCTTGGTAAAATTCGAAAGAGAAGCGGTAAGGATTTTGGCAGTAACATGCCTTACTCGGCTAGAAGTGAACGTATAAGGAAATCCATATTTAATACCAAAATATTAGAATTATTATGCCGAGAAAGATCTGCGAACCAATACTATCCTAACCTAAAAAGAAAATTTACTGTTCAGACATTGAAGAAAGTAACACGGAGGGAGCTTGAAATTCAAAATTATATATAAATTGATATCGTGTTAATATGATACTGCAAGTAGGAACCATTTAATGGATTTCTTGGTGAAAATAAATTATAACATACAGCAGAGGTTAATTTTTAAAATTCTAACATATACCATACTATTTATTTAATATTCAAGCTCCGAAAAAGCGCTTATAATCAGTAGCCATAATCAGCACCTGGGAAGACTATCTATGCATCTATTCATCCCTCATTATAGAACCATTGATATCGAATGAACTTCGTTATACGTAGATTATTAACATTTTTATATTATGTAAGAATTCAATTTTAAAAATATTTCTTCCATGATTTATTGACGTTGCTATTCCTAAAACCCAATTAAACAATATTTAATGAATGTCTACACTAAAGTTTTGTACCAGCATATGCGAATTCATTAAATGTTATTTCTGTCGATTACTCCTGCCAAGTAGTTTCGGGGTATAGCTATAAAATGAAGAGTTATGAAAGGAAAAATATGCTATTTATGAATTAAACTAATACCTCAGCTAACGATTAGCCCTCAGACTAATTTTTTGGCTAACAACGATTCGCTGTTTTCTGACTCATCTAAAGAATATTTTTATTTAATTCTTTATTATGGGCAGAGCACAGTCACATATACTTTGATTATATGTATACAAACACATATATACACATACATATATAAGAAAAACAAAATATATTAATTAAAAAAATACATGAAAGACTTGGTATGTGGAGACGACTAACGAATATTTTAGTGGATGCGCTCGCTAACATTTACGGTGTGCCTTTACTGTAACTCATCTTTCTCGTTTGTGTGAGGCAATGTAATAAGCTGACCACATCACATTTGGAACACCCACCAACCCTAACTGGATGTTTACGTTCAAGACGGGGAAAAATGGGACGCCTGATAACATCATATTAAAGCTAAAAAAGATTATGGCTAACGACTGCGATTCCGGAATAAATTATCGCTGTTAGTCGAAGTAAAGCTGTACTGTGTATCAGTATGCATGGGTAATCAAGATTAAGACACAACTAAGCGTTAATGAAAACTTATGCCTCTATGGAGAGGGAAAGAGTGTTCTACACGAATTATCTTTAAACTGTGTTGGAAAATCCTAAAATCTGTACATCTATAGTCAATATCATTTAGTTAAATAGACTGTTTGAAATGACGGTTTGAAGCCAAATATAGCAAATAAACATAAATATGATTCATTAAATGTAATATTTGAATAGGTAACTGAATTTAGGACACCAACATTTACTCATCGTGCCTTTGCATAGCATATCCTGCCAAGTATAAAGTCACGTTCACGTCATGAAGATGTCACGATCTTACTCATGGTGGTCGGTAGCCTCGTACTACGTCCGTTCGGGAGCACACAAAGTTTAGTAAGTAATATCTGCGGTATAACCTATCCATTGCATAGCACGGCTAGTACAGGCAACTTAGACCACCCTTTTGCAACCCGAATCAATGTAATCCATAAATACCGCAGCTGAAATATATTATCTAAAAAATTGAAAGTACTTACAGAGTTTGAAGTTCGAAAATATTTTTAATTTGATAATATATTCTATGTAAAATATTTTTAAAGAATTCGAACACGGCTGCTAATAAATTATAGGATTGCACTCTGATGAATCGCCCGTTTCGTTGGAAATGTGGAAACTTATGTTTAGAGAATTGTTGATGAGGTTTTTGCGATGTTTTGGTGTATCTTAAGTGGAAGTTACCGTTTTATTGAACTAATGTTTTTGAATATTATGATAAGGACCTTGGTTTAACGAGTCACTAACTTTGTGATTTTACTCTCCCTTAATTATTATAGAATACTTTTCTCCTTTGTAAGCTTTAACTTCAAAGTAATCTTTCTCGTTCAGTGTTTCTATAATGTTGCGTTTTCATCCCTAGGTTTTCTGTTGGTATGTTTGCCGTTTATTTCTTCCACGAATCTGTGGACTTGATAGGTTTCAGATGATGATTTTAGAATTTTGCGGTAGGTACTTAATTGATGATACTATGTCTGAAATAGTGTCTTATATAGGGGTGGTTTGGAAAGGAAAAGTGTATTTTAGGCCTTTATAACGGAGGGATATTTCATCTTTTTTGAAATTTTCTTTGGAAAGGTTAGTCAGTTTTAATTGTATTAATGGGATGAGTCGAGGTTTTTAGAAGCTGTTTCTGTTACGAAGCTTTATTTTCGCTATGATTCTTGTGATTTTTAAATCGAATTCTACCGAAGCCAAATTTTTATTGCGATTGAAGCGTAGTTCATGGGCTTGGGATAGGAAATGAGAGCGTTTGCTGGGTAATATGTTTATCTGTACTCTTATCAATTGTTTCTTCACCGTGCTTATTGCCATCTTGGTAGTTTGTAGTAATAATATTGAACATTGGTAAGATGTTTGAATTTTTTATAATCTTCGAAAATTTTAATACCTGCTTCAACAGGCATGGGTAACAAATGTTTTTGATCATGCTTTTATTAGGGCACAGATACTTATCTGCTCAAAAAACAGTTATGAACCGAAAGGTGAATCATTCTTCTAATTCATCGATAAATCAATACGTGTAGTGTAATCACTTTATTATATCTTGTGACTCTCTAGTTTGGTTTGAATTAACTCACGTAAGATAAGGCACGCTTTTGTGGCACCGCATAGTAATGTACAGTTTCACCTATCTCCTACCTCATTGATTTCATTGACAGCCACATAAAAATGGTACAAGGGTTTTATGACTGACTTTTTGTCACAAAGTATTGTTTATTTTACATTTGGCTTGGATAAACACGAAGATTTGCAGAAATTTACATATAAAGAGTTTAAAAGGCTTCTTACAGTGCTAGGTTTGTTTTTAAACAAAACAAGATGTACAGAAAATACAATTCTTTGCTCACATTGATATTTCACATGGATATATTTCCGAATAATGAATATTGCTTCATCTATTACCTACGTTAACCGAAATTCACCAGAGTAGTACTTACTAGAAGAGCTGTTGAGATGTATGCGGCATTGAACATCATTTTCCCACAGATTGCGACTTAACAGATAAGTGTAATAAACTAATAACATTTAGCAAACGTTTTGTAATCAATTATAGGATTACTGTAACAACAAGTCTACTACCTCGCCTTTGAGGTGAATCTAAGTGAATTTTGATTACCACGATTTACTGCAAAAAGTGGGTTTAAAGTCGTCATTCAAACCTAAGGTAAGGGATGTATAATACAGAGTAATCAGTTTACCGTACTACGAATCATAAAAAAAAGAGATCGATATATCATCGACATAAGTGTATGATATATCGTACCTGAAGATGGCATAAAATATACCATAAACGGTCGTCCTTGATGCTTTAATTGCTTTTAGGAAACTTAAAAGTATACGATTGAAATCAATCCTCCCTAATGATTCGGTGGAATTACATTATAAATGAAATAATAAATATAATTTATACTTGTCCACAAATATATTTTCGCTTTACAATCAATTGGTTTGAACTTTCAGTTCATCGTCAGGCTTAGAAATGCAAAAGAAGTGAGACATAGGAATATAAGGGACATTAATTCGTGGAAAGGGAAAAAATGGAGGAAGGATGGGTCTTGGGAGTCATGTTGGAGCCATCATTTGGAGCGTAGGAGAGGGAGAGGTCCAGCAGAAAGGTTGACTGATGGTGGGGGTGGTAGTAGGGGAAAAAGGAAAGTTAAGAGGTTTGAAGGATTATCAGTAAAATGTTGTTCATTAGCGAACGAATGTGAATGATGGATGTGATGAAGGATATGAAATTTCTCTATGATATCTAAATTGAATCCTTTTGCAGAAGAATGAAGGATTACAGGAGTGAAATTGGAAGAATGATAAATTTCAAGGAGATGATGAGCTAAGTGGGATCTTGAGGGTGCTCTGTTCAGTAGAGCTCTATCATGTTCTTCGCATCTTACTTTAATATATCGGCGACTTTGTCCAACGTAAATACGGTCGCATTCATTACAGTGGATTCTGTATATCACCGGTTTAAGTAAATTCTAAGCAAAGCCAAACATATATTCGTGGAAAAGTATAAGTTATATTTATTATTTCATTAAAAGTGTACGTTATTGAATAAAGTAGCATGAAGTCCTTAATATTTACCTATGCCTATGGTAATAAAAAAATGAAATACAGGAGATTTCAAGCAATCAGATACCATTCGTGAAAGGCCTACTTCCAGTCTTAGAATGACATTACACAACTTAACCAGATATATTTCCTTATTCGCTACTAGATGCGTTACGCAACCCTAATAGAACACTCCCGGGCAGCTAGGATATACCAATGCATTACAGTCGTAGCGGATGTTGGAGAGGGATGCAATGCATGATAAATACGACTACACCATATGAAAAAGTTAATTTAAGGTAATTATTTCCAAAGATTGTTCAATGTTATTATTTGTGCATTTGAGTATTCGTGGTAACACCTAATCACTGCATGCATACTCACCTTGAGTATGCATGTAGTGTATGGGACCCAGCCGACAAGTGCTGTATTCGAGAAATAGAAAAGGTGCAACGAAAAGCGATACGTTTCGTGAAGAATTGCTATGATAAATCAGTAAGCGTTACTGAGATGCTCAAGAACGCGGGATGGGAATCATTAGAAAAAAGAAGATTAACACTAAGGATAAATTTATTAAATAAGTTCAGAGAAACCACGTTCTCGGAAGACGTCGCGGACATAATGCGCCCTCCCTGCTATATAGGCCGCTCCGATACAGCGAGGAAAATAAGAGAAATAGATGCGAAAACGAACCGATTCAAGAATTCGTTTTTTCCGCGAACGATACGCGAAAGTAATCGACTAGGTAAATAGAGTCTTGGTGCATGCACCCCCTGCCACACGCCGAAAGGTGGCTAGCAGGGTATACACAAAGACATAGACAAATTATTGTGCCTGTTCTGTGAAAATCATGTGCAGAAATACTGATTTGTTTTAATTTATGAGCATTGATTCATTTTATCTCTTGAAAGAGAAAAGCTTAGAAATTTAAAGTGAAATTGGTAAAATGCACGAATTACTATTAGTTCCAAATTTTTATTGTTTAACATAAGGTAAATAAATTGAGTTAACTTAGCAAAAGTCCACATTCAGAAGACAAGTAAATTGCAACCGTTACGTTTTTAAAACGTACCTCGTGTATGCTATCCTCACTCCTTTTTCTTAAATTCGAATGTAGCTGAATCTTTTTAAGGAAGGGAATGGTAGGCCAATCTAGGAGGATAAGTTTGATGCCAACTGCGAGTCTGCAGTATAGTCTCCACTTTCTCTGAATGCTACTTGGCCACTGGCGACTCTCGGGTCTCGTACACATCTGGTCAACATCCACAGGAAGCTCGGTGCTGCCTCCTATTCTGAAAATATGTTGTAACTTTATTTAATTCTACCAATATAAGCTGTATTACTGTCAACCAAAATGACTGTATTTATCGTAATCCGTTACAGCACCAGCATTAATATTAAAGTTTATGGGAAATGAGAACAAATGTACATTCTGCAGCAATAGAGCGAACAGAATTAGACATACGTTAACTTATTGTACGTTACTCTACCGTATACTTCCATTTACTCCGTCTATCATTAGCAGAAACCACATATTTTCTTACGATGTGGAAATTTTTCATATTATTTGGACTTATGAACTTAGAGATACAGTTTTAAGTATTTTGCTAATAATGCTTCTCAAAGACTGTCTATGTTAAGCCTTACAGTTATATTTATTTATAAAGATTAAGTTATTCTCTTAATCTCGTTTAGAATTTTCAAGCGTACTCCAGTTTTCGGAAGTGGATTTGCTCCAACATAACTCATTGAACTTCAATTCCGTGTAAAAAACTTACCCATTATACAGAGGAGTAAAAGAAATACAAACATTTACATCTGCAAAAGGTCTCACATATCTTAATTTTTAAGAAGTTATTTTTAAATTAGATCGTTTTGTCTATTTCAAAGTATCATGCAAAAAATAGCACACACTTGTAGTGACCTCCAGGCCTCTGATCGTTCATTTGAATCCCTTTTTTTAATTAATTGAAAATCACGATATTTTTAAGAGAATAATATTCTGCAGTCAGCCAAACATGTCTTTTCCGCATTTTTCATCGTATATAACACTTTATTCTTCCTAGTAAAGGTTCAGTTGATGAAGAAAGCCAACAAAATCCTTAAAAATAAATTCAATTATGTTAAATTACATTCAACTCTTACTATGCATTAAATTACCCGGAAAACTTGGTTACCCGGGTATATATCACTAATGTACCCGGGTAACAATACAAGAAGTCATTCCAATGCGTCATTCCACTAGTATGTCAATAGGAATACTGCTTGGATTCTCATCCTCTATAGCATTTACTACCAAACTGTTCAGAGCGTTCGTACAAGGCAAGGCAAGGTAAGCATTGGATTATTTTCACTGGAATTATTTACTGAGCAAGAATGGTTGGAAAATGTCTGCGTTCGAGAAACAGGAGAGCCATATAAATTACATTTTTCACATCGCTCAGTTAGGGCAGATCAACATAAATACATTGTTCACCATTACTTATAGTTCATCAGATATAAAAAATCACAGGTGTGAGATAAAAAAATTTGCCTTATTCCATAATTTGCATCAAAAGACAAAAGATGCCTTTTCATTTCCCAATATAAGGTAACATCATAACTCCTACCGGTTTCCATTTATATATGACAAGATATACCCTTCTTTCACCATATGAATGCCTCAAATAGCAATTATGAGGAAGAAGCACTCCAATGTAATTTTCAATACACAAGCACACTGAATTATCACACAACCTCTCTCTACAGAAAATGATATTGTATTTCAGAACATTGCAACAATTTTTCTAGATACAATTATCACACTGCCAAAAAACGGAAAAATCGTCGTAGGCCGACAATGATTTGGGTAAAATAGCAATAACTTCCAAGATTAAAATCCTTTTTCTAATATTTAATGAGATTTAACTAAGAAATTCCACAATTTCACGTTCTATATTAGATTTTTTACAATTAACTGTTGAAATCAGATATACTCTATTTATCTTAGTAAACAAATCAAGAATAAACGAACATGAAATATTACTCACACGACCGGGACTAAAACACCAGTCTACCAACTTTCGAATGACGGTTAAAACCAATTGAGGTATTGTGCCGCAATAGTGGACGTGCCATTTGGGAGGCATTCTGTGCTAACGCAAGTATTCTTCAGACTAATTGCATGTGCTTTTCTCCTTGTGAATATTCCTAAGAGAACTACTTAAATTACTTATTAATTTTTCACACTATTTTACGTTCCTATTCGAAACACCCTAGTTTCCATATGGCATATGGGTTTGGCTAGGTAAACACCGATCTCCCAAACTGGCTACCTGATAGGTATATATATTATGCATACCTAATGTCATTGTCTATTATATAAAGCTAATAATTTGTACCCCTAGAATTTACTAATATGTTGTGAGATTAATACTAAATACAAGTACAGAAATTTCACAAATAATGAAAGTAATTAAATAATATGTTCGTGCTATTTATGTTGCTTGCGCAGACAAAAAAATTGAACAAATATTTAAACCAGGGTGCCCTTGATACGGCAATTTTCCATAGGCGCGGCTTTCTTGCCATGTAAACAATTCAATTGCAAGTAAAGGACACAACTTACATGTTTCTTCTTCCTCATGGTGCTACTTGGCCACTGGCAGTGCTCGGGTCTCACGCACGCCTGGGCAAGATCCTCAACAAGCTTGCTGCTGCCTTCAGATCAGAAGATATAAAATTGTGAGTTCAATCAATGCCATCAATATAAGGTGTATTCCTATCAACCATGATATGTGTATGCATCGTAATCGTATTACACCACCGATATTTTTGGTACTCATAATGGGAAATAATAACTTATTTACGCACACGTTGCACTAGGAAGAAAAGCATTAGAATATTCATATATTTCTATACCCTATAGTTTGTTACTGTAACACATACCTGGATTTATTTCACCTCTCCCCAGCTTAAAGTACATATTTTCTAACTCGGATATGGAAATCTTTCATAATATTTTTGGACCTATGTACCTAAAGAGCTTACAGGTGTAAGATATCAACTAAAATATAACAAAATGAGTAGGGAACTTCGTTCTCCGTCACCCATTTCCTGCACAAAACAAATAGAAGACAGAAAATTTAGATCATTACAATGGAAAAACGCTTGGAAAATCCGCATTTTATATGAGCATGTGTCACGCACTCAGGCGTGACATAGACGATCTAACTGCAGCTCACTGTAATCAATATGTCGTTTTTGAAGGACCTCTACGGCGAGACATTAAACTAAGCTCCACAATTTCTAGGTTGCTGTAGTTCATGAGTCGGAATCAGCAAACTTGCCGATGGAATTGTTTTATAATTAAACGAAAAATATTTGGTTAACCAATTTCAAAAGGTTTACCATTATTACTAAATTCTTAATATTTTTGATGTTTTGATTAGTATTAATAATAGGAAATAAGAACAGGATAACGCACGTGTAGCAATAGAAAAAAAATTAGAATGTTTGGATGATTATATACCCTGTAGTATGTTACCACACACCTTCATTTACTTAATTTCTCATTACCTTAAAGTACATATTTTTTTACCTACGATATGAAAATCTTTCATTATGTTCCTTTGGACTCATAAACCTAAACAGCGTTCAGGTGTTAGAGATCAACAGACATTTCATCGCTCAACATTACTTACACATTAATAGTTACAAAAATTCACAGCCATAAGCTGAACCAATATGCAAAGCAGTTGAATAATACCCTATTCTATATTATGCACCAAAAGACCATTT
>KZ309082.1:149591-163817 GCA_000376725.2 Ladona fulva | reverse complement strand
AATTATATAACTATCAGAAACATTAAAAAAACGGAAATAAAGTATTACTGACACGACAAGACACCAAGCCAGATCAATTTCCGTGTGACTGCTATAGACCATTGAGACTTTGCGCCGGAACAAATAGACATGCTGATTGGAGACATTGCGGGTAAAGGCAAATAGTTCCTCTGAGTTTTTCTTCAGATGTTTTCATGTATGTTTCTCCTTGGGAATTTTCCTAGGCGTACTCCTTAATTTGCTAAGTTCTTTCTCAGCCTTTTCCTATACAAAATCAAATGAAGAAAGGAAATTTTGATTATTAAAATGGAAACCGAATGGGCAATCCATATTTTATGTTTAGGGAAGTATGCGTCAAGCACCCAGGCGCAAGCAAACAGTAGGTCATGATAATCAATAAGTCTGTTTCGGAGGACCTATACAGCAAAACGGTTCATAAAAAGCCACACGTACTTTGGTTTTGTATAGCACATTGCATCTCTCACTCATCACTAAGAATAATAGCAGCCTTCCTCTGAATGCTATAGTAAAGAAAAAAACCCTAATATTTAGGTAATGAGCCCCTCATCCCATAAACGCTAGTATTTTGCATGGATTATTTTCATATCAAATTGCTAAATAATATTTACTTGAATTCGCAAAAGGTCAGTAATCATATCAACTCACCATGTTTCAGGAAATGTGGAACTGCTTGATACGAAAAAAAACAAGAATTTTAGTCCCACAAAAAAGAAACACTAAGTTTTAACAGGATTAAGAGCACAAATGAAAGTTTTAAAACAGAAGACTATGTTGAAAACATTGAGGCAGTGATAAAGCAGGTCTTAAACCAAACTCAGTCCAATACGAAAATTATTTTAAGAGGAAGAAAAAAGAATACAGACTGATGCTACAAATGGCTTTAAGTCAATGCTCCAGCGGTTTTATTATGTTTTTTTTTAACTATAAGTACGTCAAGGAAGATCTTATAAGTGTATATATATATNGTGGATGCGCTCGCTAACATTTACGGCGTTCCTTTACTGTAACTCATCTTTCTCGTTTGTGTGAGGCAATGTAATAAGTTGACCACATCACATTTGGAACACCCACCAACCCTAACTGGATGTTTACGTTCAAGACGGGGAAAAATGGGACGCCTGATAACATCATATTAAAGCTAAAAAAGATTATGGCTAACGACTGCGATTCCGGAATAAATTATCGCTGTTAGTCGAAGTAAAGCTGTACTGTGTATCAGTATGCATGGGTAATCAAGATTAAGACACAACTAAGCGTTAATGAAAACTTATGCCTCTATGGAGAGGGAAAGAGTGTTCTACACGAATTATCTTTAAACTGTGTTGGAAAATCCTAAAATCTGTACATCTATAATCAATATAATTTAGTTAATTAGCCTGTTTGAGATGACGGTTTGAAGCCAAATATAGCAAATAAACATAAATATGATTCATTAAATGTAATATTTGAATAGGTAACTGAATTTAGGACACCAACATTTACTCATCGTGCCTTTGCATAGCATATCCTGCCAAGTATAAAGTCACGTTCACGTCATGAAGATGTCACGATCTTACTCATGGTGGTCGGTAGCCTCGTACTACGTCCGTTCGGGAGCACACAAAGTTTAGTAAGTAATATCTGCGGTATAACCTATCCATTGCATAGCACGGCTAGTACAGGCAACTTAGACCACCCTTTTGCAACCCGAATCAATGTAATCCATAAATACCGCAGCTGAAATATATTATCTAAAAAATTGAAAGTACTTACAGAGTTTGAAGTTCGAAAATATTTTTAATTTGATAATATATTCTATGTAAAATATTTTTAAAGAATTCGAACACGGCTGCTAATAAATTATAGGATTGCACTCTGATGAATCGCCCGTTTGGTTGGAAATGTGGACACTTATGTTTAGAGAATTGTTGATGAGGTTTTTGCGATGTTTTGGTGTATCTTAAGTGGAAGTTACCGTTTTATTGACCTAATGTTTTTGAATATTATGATAAGGACCTTGGTTTAACGAGTCACTAACTTTGTGATTTTACTCTCCCTTAATTATTATAGAATACTTTTCTCCTTTGTAAGCTTTAACTTCAAAGTAATCTTTCTCGTTCAGTGTTTCTATAATGTTGCGTTTTCATCCCTAGGTTTTCTGTTGGTATGTTTGCCGTTTATTTCTTCCACGAATCTGTGGACTTGATAGGTTTCAGATGGTGATTTTAGAATTTTGCGGTAGGTACTTAATTGATGATACTATGTCTGAAATAGTGTCTTATATAGGGGTGGTTTGGAAAGGAAAAGTGTATTTTAGGCCTTTATAACGGAGGGATATTTCATCTTTTTTGAAATTTTCTTTGGAAAGGTTAGTCAGTTTTAATTGTATTAATGGGATGAGTCGAGGTTTTTAGAAGCTGTTTCTGTTACGAAGCTTTATTTTCGCTATGATTCTTGTGATTTTTAAATCGAATTCTACCGAAGCCAAATTTTTATTGCGATTGAAGCGTAGTTCATGGGCTTGGGATAGGAAATGAGAGCGTTTGCTGGGTAATATGTTTATCTGTACTCTTATCAATTGTTTCTTCACCGTGCTTATTGCCATCTTGGTAGTTTGTAGTAAGAATATTGAACATTGGTAAGATGTTTGAATTTTTTATAATCTTCGAAAATTTTAATACCTGCTTCAACATGCATGGGTAACAAATGTTTTTGATCATGCTTTTATTTGGGCACAGATACTTATCTGCTCAAAAAAACAGTTATGAACCGAAAGGTGAATCATTCTTCTAATTCATCGATAAATCAATACGTGTAGTGTATTCACTTTATTATATCTTGTGACTCTCTAGTTTGGTTTGAATTAACTCACGTAAGATAAGGCACGCTTTTGTGGCACCGCATAGTAATGTACAGTTTCACCTATCTCCTACCTCATTGATTTCATTGACAGCCACATAAAAATGGTACAAGGGTTTTATGACTGACTTTTTGTCACAAAGTATTGTTTATTTTACATTTGGCTTGGCTAAACACGAAGATTTGCAGAAATTTACATATAAAGAGTTTAAAAGGCTTCTTACAGTGCTAGGTTTGTTTTTAAACAAAACAAGATGTACAGAAAATACAATTCTTTGCTCACATTGATATTTCACATGGATATATTTCCGAATAATGAATATTGCTTCATCTATTACCTACGTTAACCGAAATTCACCAGAGTAGTACTTACTAGAAGAGCTGTTGAGATGTATGCGGCATTGAACATCATTTTCCCACAGATTGCGACTTAACAGATAAGTGTAATAAACTAATAACATTTAGCAAACGTTTTGTAATCAATTATAGGATTACTGTAACAACAAGTCTACTACCTCGCCTTTGAGGTGAATCTAAGTGAATTTTGATTACCACGATTTACTGCAAAAAGTGGGTTTAAAGTCGTCATTCAAACCTAAGGTAAGGGATGTATAATACAGAGTAATCAGTTTACCGTACTACGAATCATAAAAAAAAGAGATCGATATATCATCGACATAAGTGTATGATATATCGTACCTGAAGATGGCATAAAATATACCATAAACGGTCGTCCTTGATGCTTTAATTGCTTTTAGGAAACTTAAAAGTATACGATTGAAATCAATCCTCCCTAATGATTCGGTGGAATTACATTATAAATGAAATAATAAATATAATTTATACTTGTCCACAAATATATTTTCGCTTTACAATCAATTGGTTTGAACTTTCAGTTCATCGTCAGGCTTAGAAATGCAAAAGAAGTGAGACATAGGAATATAAGGGACATTAATTCGTGGAAAGGGAAAAAATGGAGGAAGGATGGGTCTTGGGAGTCATGTTGGAGCCATCATTTGGAGCGTAGGAGAGGGAGAGGTCCAGCAGAAAGGTTGACTGATGGTGGGGGTGGTAGTAGGGGAAAAAGGAAAGTTAAGAGNGGAAACTTATGTTTAGAGAATTGTTGATGAGGTTTTTGCGATGTTTTGGTGTATCTTAAGTGGAAGTTACCGTTTTATTGACCTAATGTTTTTGAATATTATGATAAGGACCTTGGTTTAACGAGTCACTAACTTTGTGATTTTACTCTCCCTTAACTATTATGAATACTTTTTTCCTTTGTAAGCTTTAATTTCAAAGTAATCTTTCTCGTTCAGTGTTTCTATAATGTTGCGTTTTCTTCCCTAGGTTTTCTGTTGGTATGTTTGCCATTTATTTCTTCCACGAATCTGTGGACTTGATAGGTTTCAGATGGTGATTTTAGAATTTTGCGGTAGGTACTTAATTGATGATACTATGTCTCTAATATTGTCTTATATAGGGGTGGTTTGGAAAGGAAAGGTGTATTTTAGGCCTTTATAACGGAGGGATATTTCATCTTTTTTTGAAATTTTCTTTGGAAAGGTTAGTCAGTTTTAATTGTATTAATGGGATGAGTCGAGGTTTTTAGAAGCTGTTTCTGTTACGAAGCTTTTTTTTTTTCGCTATGATTCTTGTTATTTTTAAATCGAATTCTACCGAAGCCAAATTTTCATTGCGATTGAAGCGTAGTTCATAGGCTTGGGATAGGAAATGAGAGCGTTTTCTGGGTAATATGTTTATCTGTACTCTTATCAATTGTTTCTTCACCGTGCTTATTGCCATCTTGGTAGTTTGTAGTAAGAATATTGAACATTGGTAAGATGTTTGAATTTTTTATAATCTTCGAAAATTTTAATACCTGCTTCAACATGCATGGGTAACAAATGTTTTTGATCATGCTTTTATTAGGGCACAGATACTTATCTGCTCAAAAAACAGTTATGAACCGAAAGGTGAATCATTCTTCTAATTCATCGATAAATCAATACGTGTAGTGTAATCACTTTATTATATCTTGTGACTCTCTAGTTTGGTTTGAATTAACTCACGTAAGATAAGGCACGCTTTTGTGGCACCGCATAGTAATGTACAGTTTCACCTATCTCCTACCTCATTGATTTCATTGACAGCCACATAAAANTCATTCCAAGGCGTCATTCCACTAGTATGTCAATAGGAATACTGCTTGGATTCTCATCCTCTATAGCATTTACTACCAAACTGTTCAGAGCGTTCGTACAAGGCAAGGCAAGGTAAGCATTGGATTATTTTCACTGGAATTATTTACTGAGCAAGAATGGTTGGAAAATGTCTGCGTTCGAGAAACAGGAGAGCCATATAAATTACATTTTTCACATCGCTCAGTTAGGGCAGATCAACATAAATACATTGTTCACCATTACTTATAGTTCATCAGATATAAAAAATCACAGGTGTGAGATAAAAAAATTTGCCTTATTCCATAATTTGCATCAAAAGACAAAAGATGCCTTTTCAATTCCCAATATAAGGTAACATCATAACTCCTACCGGTTTCCATTTATATATGATAAGATATACCCTTCTTTCACCGTATGAATGCCTCAAATAGCAATTATGAGGAAGAAGCATTCCAATGTAATTTTCAATACACAAGCACACTGAATTATCACACAACCTCTCTCTACAGAAAATTATATTGTATTTCAGAACATTGCAACAATTTTTCTAGATACAATTATCACACTGCCAAAAAACGGAAAAACCGTCGTAGGCCGACAATGATTTGGGTAAAATAGCAATAACTTCCAAGATTAAAATCCTTTTTCTAATATTTAATGAGATTTAACTAAGAAATTCCACAATTTCACGTTCTATATTAGATTTTTTACAATTAACTGTTGAAATCAGATATACTCTATTTATCTTAGTAAACAAATCAAGAATAAACGAACATGAAATATTACTCACACGACCGGGACTAAAACACCAGTCTACCAACTTTCAAATGACTGTTAAAACCAATTGAGGTATTGTGCCGCAATAGTGGACGTGCCATTTGGGAGGCATTCTGTGCTAACGCAAGTATTCTTCAGACTAATTGCATGTGCTTTTCTCCTTGTGAATATTCCTAAGAGAACTACTTAAATTACTTATTAATTTTTCACACTATTTTACGTTCCTATTCGAACCACCCTAGTTTCAAAGGTTGACTGATGGTGGGGGTGGTAGTAGGGGAAAAAGGAAAGTTAAGAGGTTTGAAGGATTATCAGTAAAATGTTGTTCATTAGCGAACGAATGTGAATGATGGATGTGATGAAGGATATGAAATTTCTCTATGATATCTAAATTGAATCCTTTTGCAGAAGAATGAAGGATTACAGGAGTGAAATTGGAAGAATGATAAATTTCAAGGAGATGATGAGCTAAGTGGGATCTTGAGGGTGCTCTGTTCAGTAGAGCTCTATCATGTTCTTCGCATCTTACTTTAATATATCGGCGACTTTGTCCAACGTAAATACGGTCGCATTCATTACAGTGGATTCTGTATATCACCGGTTTAAGTAAATTCTAAGCAAAGCCAAAAATATATTCGTGGAAAAGTATAAGTTATATTTATTATTTCATTAAAAGTGTACGTTATTGAATAAAGTAGCATGAAGTCCTTAATATTTACCTATGCCTATGGTAATAAAAAAATGAAATACAGGAGATTTCAAGCAATCAGATACCATTCGTGAAAGGCCTACTTCCAGTCTTAGAATGACATTACACAACTTAACCAGATATATTTCCTTATTCGCTACTAGATGCGTTACGCAACCCTAATAGAACACTCCCGGGCAGCTAGGATATACCAATGCATTACAGTCGTAGCGGATGTTGGAGAGGGATGCAATGCATGATAAATACGACTACACCATATGAAAAAGTTAATTTAAGGTAATTATTTCCAAAGATTGTTCAATGTTATTATTTGTGCATTTGAGTATTCGTGGTAACACCTAATCACTGCAAATTATTGTGCCTGTTCTGTGAAAATCATGTGCAGAAATACTGATTTGTTTTAATTTATGAGCATTGATTCATTTTATCTCTTGAAAGAGAAAAGCTTAGAAATTTAAAGTGAAATTGGTAAAATGCACGAATTACTATTAGTTCCAAATTTTTATTGTTTAACATAAGGTAAATAAATTGAGTTAACTTAGCAAAAGTCCACATTCAGAAGACAAGTAAATTGCAACCGTTACGTTTTTAAAACGTACCTCGTGTATGCTATCCTCACTCCTTTTTCTTAAATTCGAATGTAGCTGAATCTTTTTAAGGAGGGGAATGGTAGGCCAATCTAGGAGGATAAGTTTGATGCCAACTGCGAGTCTGCAGTATAGTCTCCACTTTCTCTGAATGCTACTTGGCCACTGGCGACTCTCGGGTCTCGTACACATCTGGTCAACATCCACAGGAAGCTCGGTGCTGCCTCCTATTCTGAAAATATGTTGTAACTTTATTTAATTCTACCAATATAAGCTGTATTACTGTCAACCAAAATGACTGTATTTATCGTAATCCGTTACAGCACCAGCATTAATATTAAAGTTTATGGGAAATGAGAACAAATGTACATTCTGCAGCAATAGAGCGAACAGAATTAGACATACGTTAACTTATTGTACGTTACTCTACCATATACTTCCATTTACTCCGTCTATCATTAGCAGAAACCACATATTTTCTTACGATGTGGAAATTTTTCATATTATTTGGACTTATGAACTTAGAGATACAGTTTTAAGTATTTTGCTAATAATGCTTCTCAAAGACTGTCTATGTTAAGCCTTACAGTTATATTTATTTATAAAGATTAAGTTATTCTCTTAATCTCGTTTAGAATTTTCAAGCGTACTCCAGTTTTCGGAAGTGGATTTGCTCCAACATAACTCATTGAACTTCAATTCCGTGTAAAAAACTTACCCATTATACAGAGGAGTAAAAGAAATACAAACATTTACATCTGCAAAAGGTCTCACATATCTTAATTTTTAAGAAGTTATATTTAAATTAGATCGTTTTGTCTATTTCAAAGTATCATGCAAAAAATAGCACACACTTGTAGTGACCTCCAGGCCTCTGATCGTTCATTTGAATCCCTTTTTTTAATTAAATGAAAATCACAATATTTTTAAGAGAATAATATTCTGCAGTCAGCCAAACATGTCTTTTCCGCATTTTTCATCGTATATAACACTTTATTCTTCCTAGTAAAGGTTCAGTTGATGAAGAAAGCCAACAAAATCTTTAAAAATAAATTCAATTATGTTAAATTACATTCAACTCTTACTATGCATTAAATTACCCGGAAAACTTGGTTACCCGGATATATATCACTAATGTACCCGGGTAACAATACAAGAAGTAATTCCAATGCGTCATTCCACTAGTATGTCAATAGGAATACTGCTTGGATCCTCATCCTCTATAGCATTTACTACCAAACTGTTCAGAGCGTTCGTACAAGGCAAGGCAAGGTAAGCATTGGATTATTTTCACTGGAATTATTTACTGAGCAAGAATGGTTGGAAAATGTCTGCGTTCGAGAAACAGGAGAGCCATATAAATTACATTTTTCACATCGCTCAGTTAGGGCAGATCAACATAAATACATTGTTCACCATTACTTATAGTTCATCAGATATAAAAAATCACAGGTGTGAGATAAAAAAATTTGCCTTATTCCATAATTTGCATCAAAAGACAAAAGATGCCTTTTCATTTCCCAATATAAGGTAACATCATAATGAATGCCTCTAATAGCAATTATGAGGAAGAAGCACTCCAATGTAATTTTCAATACACAAGCACACTGAATTATCACACAACCTCTCTCTACAGAAAATGATATTGTATTTCAGAACATTGCAACAATTTTTCTGGATACAATTATCACACTGCCAAAAAACGGAAAAATCGTCGTAGGCCGACAATGATTTGGGTAAAATAGCAATAACTTCCAAGATTAAAATCCTTTTTCTAATATTTAATGAGATTTAACTAAGAAATTCCACAATTTCACGTTCTATATTAGATTTTTTACAATTAACTGTTGAAATCAGATATACTCTATTTAACTTAGTAAACAAATCAAGAATAAACGAACATGAAATATTACTCACACGACCGGGACTAAAACACCAGTCTACCAACTTTCGAATGACGGTTAAAACCAATTGAGGTATTGTGCCGCAATAGTGGACGTGCCATTTGGGAGGCATTCTGTGCTAACGCAAGTATTCTTCAGACTAATTGCATGTGCTTTTCTCCTTGTGAATATTCCTAAGAGAACTACTTAAATTACTTATTAATTTTTCACACTATTTTACGTTCCTATTCGAAACACCCTAGTTTCCATATGGCATATGGGTTTGGCTAGGTAAACACCGATCTCCCAAACTGGCTACCTGATAGGTATATATATTATGCATACCTAATGTCATTGTCTATTATATAAAGCTAATAATTTGTACCCCTAGAATTTACTAATATGTTGTGAGATTAATACCAAATACAAGTACAGAAATTTCACAAATAATGAAAGTAATTAAATAATATGTTCGTGCTATTTATGTTGCTTGCGCAGACAAAAAAATTGAACAAATATTTAAACCAGGGTGCCCTTGATACGGAAATTTTCCATAGGCGCGGCTTTCTTCCCATGTAAACAATTCAATTGCAAGGAAAGGACACAACTTACATGTTTTTTCTTTCTCAGGATGCTACTTGGCCACTGGCAGCGCTCGGGTCTCACGCACACCTGGGCAAGATCCTCAAGAAGCTTGGTGCTGCCTTCAGATCAGAAGATATAAAATTGTGAGTTTAATCAATGCCATCAATATAAGGTGTATTCCTATCAACCATGATATGTGTATGCTTCGTAATCGTATTACACCACCGATATTTTTGGTACTCATAANTGCTATTTATGTTGCTTGCGCAGACAAAAAAATTGAACAAATATTTAAACCAGGGTGCCCTTGATACGGAAATTTTCCATAGGCGCGGCTTTCTTGCCATGTAAACAATTCAATTGCAAGTAAAGGACACAACTTACATGTTTCTTCTTCCTCATGGTGCTACTTGGCCACTGGCAGTGCTCGGGTCTCACGCACGCCTGGGCAAGATCCTCAACAAGCTTGCTGCTGCCTTCAGATCAGAAGATATAAAATTGTGAGTTCAATCAATGCCATCAATATAAGGTGTATTCCTATCAACCATGATATGTGTATGCATCGTAATCGTATTACACCACCGATATTTTTGGTACTCATAATGNGAAATCAAATATATTTCTTTTATCACAATAATTCAATCATGGAAATAATATTTTGATCAAAATCAAAAAACTACTAGAAACACCAAAGGAAAGGGACATAGAAATATTACTGACCCGACAAGACACCAACTCGGATCATCAATTTCCGTGTGACCGCTATAAACAATTGAGCCTTTGTGCCGGAGCAAATAAATATTCCGTTTGGGAGATATTGCAGGAAAGAGCGAGTAGATCCAATAAGTTGTTATTCAGACGTTTTCGTGTCGGATGGGAATACTCCTAGACGCTCCCTATGATTTTATAAGTTCTCCTTCACCCATTTCCTGCACAAAAGAAATAGATGACAGAAAATTTAGATCATTGCAATGGAAAAACGCTTGGAAAATCCGCATTTTATATGAGCATGTGTCACGCACTCAGGCGTGACACAGACGATCTAACTGCAGGTCACTGTAATCAATATGTCGTTTTTGAAGGACCTCTACGGCGAGACATTAAACTAAGCTCCACAATTTCTTAGTTGATGTAGGTCATGAGTCGGAATCAGCCAACTTGCCGATGGAATCGTTTTATAATTAAACGAAAAATATTTGGTTAACCAATTTCAAAAGGTTTACCATTATTACTAAATTCTCAATATTTTTGATGTTTTGATTAGTATTAATAATAGAAAATAAGAACAGGATAACGCACGAGTAGCAATAGAAAAAAAAATTACAAAGTTTGGATGATTATATACCCTGTAGTATGTTACCACACACCTTCATTTACTTAATTTCTCATTACCTTAAAGTACATATTTTTTTACCTACGATATGAAAATCTTTCATTATGTTCCTTTGGACTCATAAACCTAAACAGCGTTCAGGTGTTAGAGATCAACAGACATTTCATCGCTCAACATTACTTACACATTAATAGTTACAAAAATTCACAGCCATAAGCTGAACCAATATGCAAAGCAGTTGAATAATACCCTATTCTATATTATGCACCAAAAGACCATTTATTTTGAACAGGTAACCTGTTAGTGGGAACCTAGGTTCCGAGTATGTTAAATCGTCACACAACATCCCCGAACCGTTAATGAACTTCAAATTTCTTTTCATTGAAACTATCACAGTACTATTAACAAAGTAATTAAGATTTACGCAGACAACATGTTGTGTAAAATATCTATACTCGTAAAAGCAGAATTAAATTCTCCAATTCAATTGATCTAATACGACTATAACTCTACAATTTTAGTGTTTTATTTTACGTTATATATAAATCTTCAGAGAGTGTCTCCGCCGAACAGAGCAAAACACACAAACTTAGGAAATTAATTTTCACCCAAAAATGGAATTAATTTCAGTTAGGAAATTTTAACAAGCNATATGATAAGATATACCCTTCTTTCACCGTATGAATGCCTCAAATAGCAATTATGAGGAAGAAGCATTCCAATGTAATTTTCAATACACAAGCACACTGAATTATCACACAACCTCTCTCTACAGAAAATTATATTGTATTTCAGAACATTGCAACAATTTTTCTAGATACAATTATCACACTGCCAAAAAACGGAAAAACCGTCGTAGGCCGACAATGATTTGGGTAAAATAGCAATAACTTCCAAGATTAAAATCCTTTTTCTAATATTTAATGAGATTTAACTAAGAAATTCCACAATTTCACGTTCTATATTAGATTTTTTACAATTAACTGTTGAAATCAGATATACTCTATTTATCTTAGTAAACAAATCAAGAATAAACGAACATGAAATATTACTCACACGACCGGGACTAAAACACCAGTCTACCAACTTTCGAATGACGGTTAAAACCAATTGAGGTATTGTGCCGCAATAGTGGACGTGCCATTTGGGAGGCATTCTGTGCTAACGCAAGTATTCTTCAGACTAATTGCATGTGCTTTTCTCCTTGTGAATATTCCTAAGAGAACTACTTAAATTACTTATTAATTTTTCACACTATTTTACGTTCCTATTCGAAACACCCTAGTTTCCATATGGCATATGGGTTTGGCTAGGTAAACACCGATCTCCCAAACTGGCTACCTGATAGGTATATATATTATGCATACCTAATGTCATTGTCTATTATATAAAGCTAATAATTTGTACCCCTAGAATTTACTAATATGTTGTGAGATTAATACTAAATACAAGTACAGAAATTTCACAAATAATGAAAGTAATTAAATAATATGTTCGTGCTATTTATGTTGCTTGCGCAGACAAAAAAATTGAACAAATATTTAAACCAGGGTGCCCTTGATACGGCAATTTTCCATAGGCGCGGCTTTCTTGCCATGTAAACAATTCAATTGCAAGTAAAGGACACAACTTACATGTTTCTTCTTCCTCATGGTGCTACTTGGCCACTGGCAGTGCTCGGGTCTCACGCACGCCTGGGCAAGATCCTCAACAAGCTTGCTGCTGCCTTCAGATCAGAAGATATAAAATTGTGAGTTCAATCAATGCCATCAATATAAGGTGTATTCCTATCAACCATGATATGTGTATGCATCGTAATCGTATTACACCACCGATATTTTTGGTACTCATAATGGGAAATAATAACTTATTTACGCACACGTTGCACTAGGAAGAAAAGCATTAGAATATTCATATATTTCTATACCCTATAGTTTGTTACTGTAACACATACCTGGATTTATTTCACCTCTCCCCAGCTTAAAGTACATATTTTCTAACTCGGATATGGAAATCTTTCATAATATTTTTGGACCTATGTACCTAAAGAGCTTACAGGTGTAAGATATCAACTAAAATATAACAAAATGAGTAGGGAACTTCGTTCTCCGTCACCCATTTCCTGCACAAAACAAATAGAAGACAGAAAATTTAGATCATTACAATGGAAAAACGCTTGGAAAATCCGCATTTTATATGAGCATGTGTCACGCACTCAGGCGTGACATAGACGATCTAACTGCAGGTCACTGTAATCAATATGTCGTTTTTAAAGGACCTCTACGGCGAGACATTAAACTAAGCTCCACAATTTCTAGGTTGCTGTAGTTCATGAGTCGGAATCAGCAAACTTGCCGATGGAATTGTTTTATAATTAAACGAAAAATATTTGGTTAACCAATTTCAAAAGGTTTACCATTATTACTAAATTCTTAATATTTTTGATGTTTTGATTAGTATTAATAATAGGAAAAAAGAACAGGATAACGCACGAGTAGCAATAGAAAAAAAATTAGGGTGTTTGGATGATTATATACCCTGTAGTATGTTACCACACACCTTCATTTACTTAATTTCTCATTACCTTAAAGTACATATTTTTTTACCTACGATATGAAAATCTTTCATTATGTTCCTTTGGACTCATAAACCTAAACAGCGTTCAGGTGTTAGAGATCAACAGACATTTCATCGCTCAACATTACTTACACATTAATAGTTACAAAAATTCACAGCCATAAGCTGAACCAATATGCAAAGCAGTTGAATAATACCCTATTCTA
The DNA here is from genome assembly GCA_000376725.2 of Ladona fulva. Lineage (NCBI taxonomy): Eukaryota > Metazoa > Arthropoda > Insecta > Odonata > Libellulidae > Ladona > Ladona fulva. The sequence goes on along the minus strand of KZ309082.1, from coordinate 150,121 downwards.
TATTATGCACCAAAAGACCATTTTTTTTTAACAGGTAACCTGTTAGTGGGAACCTGGGTTCCGAGTATGTTAAATCGTCACACAACATCCCCGAACCGTTAATGAACTTCAAATTTCTTTTCATTGAAACTATCACAGTACTATTAACAAAGTAATTAAGATTTACGCAGACAACATGTTTTGTAAAATATCTATACTCGTAAAAGCAGAATTAAATTCTCCAATTCAATTGATCTAATACGACTATAACTCTACAATTTTAGTGTTTTATTTTACGTTATATATAAATCTTCAGAGAGTGTCTCCGCCGAACAGAGCAAAACACACAAACTTAGGAAATTAATTTTCACCCAAAAATGGAATTAATTTCAGTTAGGAAATTTTAACAAGCGTTATATCCCAAGAGCAATCTTATTAATCTTATGATTTCATTAGATTTTCAACAGAAATTTCACAACTTTCCGCTCCATATATTTTATAATTATTTGTTGAAATCAAATATGCTCCTTTTATCTAATAATAAAATTATG
>KZ309082.1:136118-147987 GCA_000376725.2 Ladona fulva | reverse complement strand
CACCTTTCCTAGAGGATTTACGGGAAACTGCTGAAGCAACGCGCATACGTCAAGGTTTGCGCAAGTTCAATACATTTCAATAGTAATGTGCTGCCAACTGTTGTGTAATACTGAAAAATCAAATTCTAAGCGGAATTCGAAGGTCTTCCCGTTACATACATTTTCTAGCACAGTTATCATCATCGTACCTAGTTAGTTATTTATTTACGAAAAGTTATCACTTTCTTTGCATCATTATATTTCAGTTTAGGTATTTGAAATCCTTTTTTTCCGCAATAGTGGATTCATATTGTGTTAGGACTGAGTTCCAACTTTAGTTCTTCTCACATATGTTAATTATTCTGATAATTCAGCAACAGCTTAAGTTTAAAGAAACGCGCTTACATGTAACGTACCTGAAAAAATGTAAAAACAGTTTAAAATACAGCATGATTTAATTTGAAACTGTAATACATTTTGTAAGTCATATTTATCTCCTAAATGAAAACTACACTCATCTGCAATAACATAGGATTGTCAACTTACCCTATTGTATTCTGTTCATTTTTCTAACGATAAGATAACAAAACAAGCATGAACTTAACCTGCAATAGAACAGAGCATCAATTGAATATTGCATGTACTTTTCTAAATAAGTGAAGTTTTATGTCAGAAAACATACCATTCACAAGCTATATCATGGTGTAATGCAGTGATACTGCCGCTAACGAGTGACTCTACTAGCTATTTTTTATGTGACGAACATTTTCACTTTCTTCTAGATTAATCTAAAAATAATGAATTTGGCTAACAAATGTTTTAGTAGATAAGCGCTCTAACATTACAAGTAGGACCATTCCGGTAAAATATCATCTTTGACACCGTGTGCGAAAAAGATATGAGATGACCAAATCACATTGGAGACGCCCACCAACCGAAATAGGAAGATTGTGATCAAGACTGCGAATAATGGGACACCTTAAGACATCGTGATTCGGCTACAGAAGAATTCGAGTTAGCCCATGTTACGTGTTGTACACACTATCGCTAACACGTACGGTCGAGTCATTCCAGTGTCTTATCTATTCCATTAATTTTACAATAACTGTAAAATTTCCTATAACGCTGTGAACTGACATACGTCTAACTACTGGGGAATATTAGCAATAAAATAAATTGAGGTTAAATGTTATTTCAGTGTACGAAATAAAATTATATTATTAACAAAAGTGTCTACTTTTTATCTATAAATAGTTACTTTTGATTTTTTCTTCAATCCCTCTTTGAAACAGTGAAGTTCAATAGAAAGTAAACGGGCTACCCGCTTCACATGCTCATATAAAAATTAGTTTCTGTTATTATGGAATCTGAATTTCCTCATTATATTTTGTAAGTAACGGGCAATCGCTGCACTGGAGCGCCTGTTTCATTGCCAGTTTATTGATTCTAGAGATGAAAGTCGTGGTTGTGCGTCGCATTTCCCTAGGGAGTAAATGAAGAAAGGTAGGGAAAGGTGTGTTTCAGATTAGCCGATGGGGGTTTAGGGTAGAGTAGGCTGGGAGCCGTAGGTAGTAGGTATAGAGCAGCTTACCTTAAGATGAGATACCACCTAAGAGATGAGTATAACTTAAGAGATGGTTATCCTTAAGATGACATCGTAGACTACTTACAGCAATAATATGCTAATGTAAGATTCATGTCGTATATTTTGTAGTTTTCATTCGTTTTTAACCTATCACAGTTCCATAAATTACAGGTTACATATATTGCTAGCAATAAAGATTACTTTATGGTTTATATCCAATGCTTACATCGCATAGANCCTATCACAGTTCCATAAATTACTGGTTAGATGTATTGCTAGCAATACATCTAACCTAGGATTACTTTAGGGTTTATTTACAAAGCTTACATCGCATGGATTTCGTGTCAATGGGAGAATGATTTCGGATTTCTCGAAAATTGAAGGTGATCGATTAAAAAAAAGGAAATGAAAATGAAATGTATCACAAATATATACCTGCATTTTTTATTTTAGTAATTGATATATTAATCTTGATGATTTCAGTTAATTACAAACATTTCAGGGAGGTTATCAGGACGAAAGCTTATATTTCCAGGAACAGATAACTAGTGGGGTTGCGCCAANTAATGAAAGTAATTAAATAATATTTTCGTGCTATTTATGTTGCTTGCGCAGACAAAAAAACTGAACAAATATTTAAACCAGGGTGCTCATGATACGGAAATTTTCCATAGGCGCGGCTTTCTTGTCATGTAAACAATTCAATTGCAAGTAAAAGACACAACTTACAAGTTTCTCCTTCCTCATGGTGCTACTTGGCCACTGGCAGCGCTCGGGTCTCCGCACATCTGGGCAAGATCCTCAAGAAGCTTGGTGCTACCCTCAGATCAGAAGACAAACATTGTGAGTTCAATCAATGCCATCAATAGAAGGTGTATTCCTATCAACCATGATGACTGTATGAATCGTAATCGTATTACACCACCGATATTTTTGGTACTTATAATGGGAAATAATAACTGATTTACGCACACGTTGCACTAAGAATAAAGCGTTAGAATATTCATGTATTTCTATATCCTTTAGTTTGTTACTGTAACACACCTCGATTTATTCCATCTCTCACTAGCTTAAAGTACATATTTCTAACTCACGATATGGAAATCTTTCATAATATTTTTGGACCTATGAACGTAAAGAACTTACAGGTGTAAGGAACAACTAAAATATAACAAAATAAGCAAGTACTTCGTTATTTCCACAGAGAATATTTAATATAACGACCGGTTTCGGCTCTCGCCATCATCAGGTCTGATGATGGCGCCTGATGATGCACCCGATGATGGCGCGAGCCGAAACCGGTCGTTATATTAAATATTCTCTGTGGAAATAACGAAGTACTTGCTTATTTTGTTATTATGGCTTTCCACAAAGTCCGGCCAAGTGCCATTGAATTAAAATGTAATCTTTTAGCATTACTTATTCCTTAGTAGCTACAAAAATTCACAGGTATAAGCTGATCCAATATGCAAAGTAGTGGAAAGGTGCCCCGTTCTATATTTTGCACCAAAAGAACGATGACAACGCTTCATTTATTATGAACAGGTAACTTGGTAAAAGAAACCTAAGTTCCGAGTATAATAAATCGTCACACAACACCTCCGAACCGTCAAACCATTTCCAAAATTTTTCTGAGTGAAACGATCACTTTAGGAAAAAGACCGAAAAAGCAAAGGAAATTGCTTTTGCGGCCTACAACATGTTGAGTAAAACAGTAATATATCCCAAGAAGAATCATATAATTATATGATTTCATAAGTTTTTAATCAGAAATTCCACAACTTTCCACCACACATATTTTACAACCATATGTTGAAATCAAATATATTTCTTTTATCACAATAATTCAATCATGGAAATAATATTTTGATCAAAATCAAAAAACTACTAGAAACACCAAAGGAAAGGGACATAGAAATATTACTGACCCGACAAGACACCAACTCGGATCATCAATTTCCGTGTGACCGCTATAAACAATTGAGCCTTTGTGCCGGAGCAAATAAATATTCCGTTTGGGAGATATTGCAGGAAAGAGCGAGTAGATCCAATAAGTTGTTATTCAGACGTTTTCGTGTCGGATGGGAATACTCCTAGACGCTCCCTATGATTTTATAAGTTCTCCTTCACCCATTTCCTGCACAAAAGAAATAGATGACAGAAAATTTAGATCATTGCAATGGAAAAACGCTTGGAAAATCCGCATTTTATATGAGCATGTGTCACGCACTCAGGCGTGACACAGACGATCTAACTGCAGGTCACTGTAATCAATATGTCGTTTTTGAAGGACCTCTACGGCGAGACATTAAACTAAGCTCCACAATTTCTTAGTTGATGTAGGTCATGAGTCGGAATCAGCCAACTTGCCGATGGAATCGTTTTATAATTAAACGAAAAATATTTGGTTAACCAATTTCAAAAGGTTTACCATTATTACTAAATTCTCAATATTTTTGATGTTTTGATTAGTATTAATAATAGGAAAAAAGAACAGGATAACGCACGAGTAGCAATAGAAAAAAAATTAGGGTGTTTGGATGATTATATACCCTGTAGTATGTTACCACACACCTTCATTTACTTCATTTATCATTACCTTAAAGTACATATTTTTTTACCTAGGATATGAAAATCTTTCGTTATGTTCCTTTGGACTCATAAACCTAAACAGCGTTCAGGTGTAAGAGATTAATAGACATTTCATCGTTCAACAAATTCACAGCCATAAGCTGAACCAATATGCAAAGCAGCTGAATAATACCCTATTCTATATTATGCACCAAAAGACCATTTATTTTGAACAGGTAACCTATTAGTGAGAACCTGAGTTCCGAGTATATTAAATCGTCACACAACATCCCCGAATCGTTAATGAACTTCAAATTTCTTTTCATTGAAACTATCACAGTACTATTAACAAAGTAATTAAGATTTACGCAGACAACATGTTTTGTAAAATATCTATACTCGTAAAAGNAATAATATTGATTAATAATTATACTGTTAATACAAAAGCAAAGAAGCTACCGTATGACGCTACCAAATATTCAAGCTAACTGACTGTGTTCTTCGATGAGTCGAGTCGTAACTGTTGCGTTCACGCGTTGCGTCCGGTGACAAGTGTAACACATAAGTCAAAAAGTATTGTGCTGGGTGGGCGGAGATCACAGTGTCAGCCTGTCAGAATTCTAGGAATTTATGACCTTGGCAAATTCACAGAATGCATTAAACTATTGCTAGAAAGTGTTGTCTTCTAAAATCGCTTCAAAGTCCATAGTACACGGAATTCCACCCCAGACATTGAGAGCGATCGACGATCGACCGAAATTGGCCTCGCGATCAAACGGTCGATCGCGATCGACTTGTTGGCCACCCCTGCTATAGACCATTGAGACTTTGCGCCGGAACAAATAGACATGCTGATTGGAGACATTGCGGGTAAAGGCATATAGATCCTCTGAGTTTTTCTTCAGATGTTTTCATGTATGTATCTCCTTGGGAATTTTCCTAGGCGTACTCCTTGATTTGCTAAGTTCTCTCTCAGCCTTTTCCTATACAAAATCAAAAGAATAAAGGAAAGTTTGATTATTAAAATGGAAACCGAATGGGCAATCCATATTTTATGTTTAGGGAAGTATGCGTCAAGCACCCAGGCGCAAGCAAACTTACAGTAGGTCATGATAATCAATAAGTCTGTTTCGGAGGACTTATACAGCAAAACGGTTCATTAAAAGCCACACGTACTTTGGTTTTGTATATCACATTGCATCTCTCACTCATCACTAAGAATAATAGTAGCCTACCTTTGAATGCTATAGTAAAGAAACAAACTAATATTTAGGTAATGAGCCCCTCATCCCATAAACGCTAGTATTTTGCATGGATTATTTTCATACCAAATTGCTAAATAATATTTACTTGAATTCGCAAAAGGTCAGTAATCATTTCAACTCACCATGTATCAAGAAATGTGGAACTGCTTGATACGAAAAAAAACAAGAATTTTAGTCCCACAAAAAAGAAACACTAACTTTTAACAGGTTTTAGAGTACAAATGAAAGTTTTAAAGCAGAAAACTATGTTGAAAACATTGAGGCAGTGATAAATCAGGTCTTAAACCAAACTCAGTCCAATATGAAAATTATTTTAAGAGGAAGAAAAAAGAATACAGACTGATCCTACAAATGGCTTTAAGTCAATGCTCCTGCGGTTTTATTCTGTTTTTTTTTAACTATAAGTACGTTAAGGAAGATCTTATAAGTGTATATATATATATCTATTTCACACTTTCGGAATATTTTTCTGTTTGAAAAAGAGATAAATACTTTCCTTTCTTTTTTCTAGAAACAAATAAGGTAATCTTTAAACATACCTTCTGCAGTGAAATGGAATAACGAAATCGATGGCTTGGGAATGTCCCGGATACTGTATCACCCGTAGATTCAGACATCACCTTTCCTAGAGGATTTCCGGAAAATTGCTGCAGCAACGCGCATACGTCAACGTTTGCGCAAGTTCAATACATTTCAATAGTAATGTGCTGCCAACTGTTGTGTAATACTGAAAAATCAAATTCTAAGCGGAATTCGAAGGTCTTCCCGTTACATACATTTTCTAGCACAGTTATCATCATCGTACCTAGTTAGTTATTTATTTACGAAAAGTTATCACTTTCTTTACATCATTATATTTCAGTTTAGGTATTTGAAATCCTTTTTTTCCGCAATAGTGGATTCATATTGTGTTAGGACTGAGTTCCAACTTTAGTTCTTCTCACATATGTTAATTATTCTGATAATTCAGCAACAGCTTAAGTTTAAAGAAACGCGCTTACATATAATCTACCTGAAAAAAAGTAAAAACAGTTTAAAATACAGCATGATTTAATTTGAAACTGTAAAACAATTTGTAAGTCATATTTAACTCCTAAATTAAAACTACACTCATCTGCAATAACATAGGATTGTCAACTTACCCTATTGTATTCTGTTCATTTTTCTAACGATAAGATAACAAAACAAGCATGAACTTAACCTGCAATAGAACAGAGCATCAATTGAATATTGCATGTACTTTTCTAAATAAGTGAAATTTTATGTCAGAAAACATACCATTCACAAGCTATATCATGGTGTAATGCAGTGATACTGCCGCTAACGAGTGACTCTACTAGCTATTTTTTATGTGACGAACATTTTCACTTTCTTCTAGATTAATCTAAAAATAATGAATTTGGCTAACAAATGTTTTAGTAGATAAGCGCTCTAACATTACAAGTAGGACCATTCCGGTAAAATATCATCTTTGACACCGTGTGCGAAAAAGATATGAGATGACCAAATCACATTGGAGACGCCCACCAACCGAAATAGGAAGATTGTGATCAAGACTGCGAATAATGGGACACCTTAAGACATCGTGATTCGGCTACAGAAGAATTCGAGTTAGCCCATGTTACGTGTTGTACACACTATCGCTAACACGTACGGTCGAGTCATTCCAGTGTCTTATCTATTCCATTAATTTTACAATAACTGTAAAATTTCCTATAACGCTGTGAACTGACATACGTCTAACTACTGGGGAATATTAGCAATAAAATAAATTGAGGTTAAATGTTATTTCAGTGTACGAAATAAAATTATATTATTAACAAAAGTGTCTACTTTTTATCTATAAATAGTTACTTTTGATTTTTTCTTCAATCCCTCTTTGAAACAGTGAAGTTCAATAGAAAGTAAACGGGCTACCCGCTTCACATGCTCATATAAAAATTAGTTTCTGTTATTATGGAATCTGAATTTCCTCATTATATTTTGTAAGTAACGGGCAATCGCTGCACTGGAGCGCCTGTTTCATTGCCAGTTTATTGATTCTAGAGATGAAAGTCGTGGTTGTGCGTCGCATTTCCCTAGGGAGTAAATGAAGAAAGGTAGGGAAAGGTGTGTTTCAGATTAGCCGATGGGGGTTTAGGGTAGAGTAGGCTGGGAGCCGTAGGTAGTAGGTATAGAGCAGCTTACCTTAAGATGAGATACCACCTAAGAGATGAGTATAACTTAAGAGATGGTTATCCTTAAGATGACATCGTAGACTACTTACAGCAATAATATGCTAATGTAAGATTCATGTCGTATATTTTGTAGTTTTCATTCGTTTTTAACCTATCACAGTTCCATAAATTACAGGTTACATATATTGCTAGCAATAAAGATTACTTTATGGTTTATATCCAATGCTTACATCGCATAGATTTCGTGTCAATGGGAGAATGATTTCGGATTTCTCGAAAATTGAAGGTGATCGATTAAAAAAAAGGAAATGAAAATGAAATGTATCACAAATATTTACCTGAATTTCTTAATTTAGTAATTGATATATTAATCTTGATGATTTCAGTTAACTACAAAAATATCAGGGAGATTATCCGGACGAATGCTTATATTTCCGGTAACATATAACTAGTGGGGATGCGCCAACTCATCTTCCAGCAAATGGCCGTTAGCTTTTCATTCCTCGATAACCGAAGGTGAAGTAGTGTAATAATGGTGTTAATTATTTTTAATGGTGTGCTATAAGATTCCTTCCGGCGCAAGAAGAAGCTGAAACTAATATTTCTTGGAATTAAACAAAGAAACAATTGTATTATTATAGTTGTATATAAATTCTAAATCAAAAATATCAACAAATACATTTCTTTAAGGGACAAAACCATAAGACAGCGCAAGGAGCGACACTAATTGCGACAAGACTATAGACTCATAACATTTCGTCAGCATCTTCACATAGTACTGAATGAAAATGAGCAAACGCGTTAAATATCTATAAAAAAGAACACGGATGAGGTAAGACGTTAGTGTTCGAGAAATGCTCCATAAACCCGTTGTTTGCGAGCAAACTAACCGATGAAAAACACCAAATAGCAAGGATTAGGGTTACTTATTGAGAACAACACTTGCATAGGGGAATTTTTCAACAGTTAATTTGCTCGCAAAAAACGGCTTTTTGGAGCTTTTCTTGAACCATAGCGCATAAATACTGATGCATTGGAATAGATCATCGCTAAGCAGAACAGAGAAGTCGATCGTTGGGCACACGTATTTAGCCGTATCGGAGAATAAGTTGAAAGACAGATGGAAACTCGTTGTTTGCCAATTCGAGCTATCGAAACTTGTAACACCGGTTACCCAAGATTAAGGGGCTACTGATTGTGAGATATGAAGGTGATCGTTAGCAAAATGGCAATTCAGTGTCCATTCGTCTTCCTACACCTCCGGCCAGTAATCAACTATCTCTTCACACATCGGATTTTGAGATACGAAGGTTCTTGTTATCGATAGCGAAGATGATTCTTGTACAGTCACTCGCAAAAGTATGTGAGCAAGTTTGTAGTGGACTCTTTACCCGTTGCTCTAGCGGGCAAAGAGTGCACTTAAATATCCGAAATGAGGGGATAAACAATGAAGAAAGGAGTAAGAAGTAATGTTTCATTATTATCATCGTCGGACCGAATGCAACTGAAAACGAAGCTGGAGATTATTACCTTTCCAAAGAAAATATCTTCTAGCAATATAAGTGCATTGGAAACTACTACAATCACATAAATGTGAAAAAGTTTATTTGACGTGTCTCAGCGGAGGTTGGAGGAGATATCACCCCATTATTAAATAACTTAAATATTCGCTGTCCTTTATTCATTTCGCTTTTATCAGGAGTGATATATCCCTTATCGTTAAGTTTCCATAGTTTCCATTCGTGTCCATAGAGGATGTATCAATGGGGAGAGAGATTTTCCAATCACAACACTAAAATCTTAAGCTAATCCAATTTACTTCCAACGAACCATTTATAGAGTTAATAATTTTTGGAATTAAACAATTGATTGGAAATGCATTTCATGATAGAGCGTATGACTTCTACGTAATTGATACTTCCAAAAGAAAAATTTCTCTAACTTATCCGGTAGAGGTAACGATTAAAATGTAGTAAGAAATTACAAAACTATTTTAGTTAGTATGATAACTCTATTTCTCATGGCAGCGCGATAATATCTCATTAAAAAACATTTATTTGATGATATCATATAGGCTAAGTCACTATTATATAAAAAATTACATTTCGTTAAACGCTAGATGAATATTCATACGGAAAGCTGCTTAGCTAGCTAAAATAAGAGCATTAACGTTCACATTCATATCCTAACATAGTCAATAGTTGAAGTGATTTAAATTGGCTCAACGTTGCCATGTTACCCTTCTAGCTGAAACGGAAAAGCTTTTCCTTCAGGTAAACCATCCCAATTGAAGACCAAAGTAACCTTTAAGCCATTCCAATGGTGCGAGACTATTCAATTCCGGTTTCCTGAAATTCCACACCGATTCCTTCTTTCCCCTCATTCGCCTAAAATTCCAAAACATATTCTCCCACCACTGTTTTCCTTCTTACCTGCAAATCACGTAGTACCAACAGAAATTTTAAGTGCACTGTTTGGCCGCTAGATCATCGATAGAACTTGCCCATAGACTTTTGCAAGTGATTGTACGTTTCGGGTATGAAATTCTTTTAAGGAAATTATAACCTTTGGCGAATATAATTGCCGCGTTGTTGAGCCATGTGTGCTGTATTTTATAATCTGCAGGCACATATACTTAGATTACTTAGATTAAATAGTTAGGGGTCAACATCAGCTTGTTAAGCAAGCTCATCTTCATATTTTCCTCATCTCGTAGCCTTTGAGATCAATTATTTCATTAACGATATTTCTAACATTTCATGCTCAGAGTACCAATCAAAAACTACATATGAAATGTCAGTCACATCTTTAAGTCTTCGTCCTTGTAACAGAATATAATTGATTAAAATGATGACCAGCTCCGATTATGGTATTTTTTTCACGTTAGCTTGGATTAATACCTTTAAATACAACCATGCAGAAAATTCTGTCAAGAATACCTGATATTTTTGTAATAATTCTACACTTATATGTAGCGGTATTTGGCGTCCTAAATGATTTCAATGTGAGCAAGAAGTAGATCTTTGATAAATTAATATCAAGTATATATGATATTGGTAATAATTCGTTGAACACATATTGTAAAAGGATTATTTTATTTGAAAATTAACTCAAGGATTCCACTACAAATCTGTGTATAGCTATGAACATTTATAACAAGAAATCTCAATGAAATACTAATTTATACGTAATTTAGTATACATTTGAATGTTTATCCAATGGTGAGAATAACTCTAAAGAATGCTGAATCGGCAATAACTTTTACCAAAAAACTTCAATCGATATGAAAGCGTTGCAGTATTTCAGAGATAATTTATGTTCTTGAATATATTATATTTGGGTGTTGTGTATTATAGGCTTCATTTACGTACATAATTAATGTTTCTCGGTTTGACACCAGACGATTCATAGCCCAACTAGAATGAATACATGAAAAGGTCATGTTTGTCACTTGAACTTCCTTGGAAAATTAAATTATAACTATTCTGTGGAAATTCGAGAAAAACGCCAAAGGAAAAGAAATTACATAAACATTACTACGTACATAACAACACCACTTTTCTGGTGGAATAAGGAAATAAATTAATAATAGGAGAATCTTGAGTAAGTAAATGAAAATGCATTTACCATAATTATATATGTTAAAGTAATGCATACCATTTTATATATTGCCTATTTAGATGTATTTAAATGGAACGGTTTAAATTAATAATCGGATGTTATATCAGCCGCAAATTACAAAAAAGAAATCGCTGGTTTAAATATCTGCCACAAAAGAGTGTTTGTAATGGAATTAATAAACCTATTTCGACTGTGGATAGTTACGTTTCACATGCACGTCCAAAAAGGCGATAAACAATTTTGCATTTTTAGGGGAGGGACAGGGAAAGGAAAATATTTCGAGGACTTCGATATATTTTTGATAAAATAAAGCACCGTTAAATTTCATCGCTTGATTTATCGTGGGTATATGCATCTGTACTATATTTTGAGTGTTTCAGTCAATAACTGTACTTTTGATACCTTTTCTCAATTTGAATGATACCGTTATTTTTCTTTAAATGAACTCCGAAGAAAAATTAAACGTGATCTCACACAAATGAAGCGGTTAATGTTGCTTTCCGTTTTATAAATGGCAATTTCCGCGTCTTAATTGAAGCTCGGTTGATTTCTTAACACATTGACCTGGGTTCGAGTCCCAGTCGTGTCGCTATTTTTCACACTTGTTATTCCTTTGGGATTTTCCGTAGGTTTTTAATCTACTAAGACACCTTCCTTTCCTTTAATCCTTG
>KZ309082.1:102521-118230 GCA_000376725.2 Ladona fulva | reverse complement strand
ATTTGGTCCGCGGCGGCTGGGTGCTACGATGATTTAGTAACGGCACGCGATAAATTTGTTGTTGGGCAAGGCTGAGATTTCTCATAATTAATTGTTATTGTTGTTGCTGGATACAATTCAACAGTTTTGTTACACTGACTTTGCAAGTACGTTAACTGTTTAACGCTCTTTCGTGAAGTACACATCTTCCTTTACCGATGCGAGATGTACCCGAAAAATAATTTTACCTCTAGTACAACTTATGTGTAATAGACAGCTTACTTAAGTAATCTAAAGCATTTTCACATTATAATTTCATTTTTTAGGCAGAACATTCTTTTGATAACATTTCTAGAAAACAAACTTTGAGTGTACTGTTTGTTCACGTGCTGCGACTATTTATTACTTCGTTTACCTTTTGCGACGAGTGGGAATTACTGCTGTGAAGAAATGTTTAACGTATAACATAACAGCCTTCTCTAAGGAAATATAAATGACGGTTATGACCCCTTGATAACTAAAGCCAGAGTCTACCAATGAATGTAATTAAGCATCCATGCCAAGTGAAACCTCGCTGAATTTTGTCAGTGTTTCTCTAACACTGATCCGTCACATACAACAAGAAAATCTTCTTCAGTAAGTCTATTTGAAGTTACCTAAGCGTATTGTTTATCAACAAATTACTGAGAGTTTAATTTTATGGAGCAACTCAATTCGAATACTGGAATCGTTCCAGTATCAATACCAAATCAACAGTTTCATACTATGGAAATCACTTTTATATAAAATCTAACTTCTTTATGTATGTACTTAAAGTAGTCCAAACTGATTTAGTAAGGAGAAATAAATGAATTTAAAACAAAAGTCACAAATACATGATCACTATGAACATTAGAATTTAGGATTTAGTATCAAAAGTTGATAAAGTGAATCATATTTTTATAATGTCACTTCATTTGGCCCACATTTTCTATTAACTAGGGTATTTTCATAAATTGAAGAACATTTTTCAAGCTTAGCATCACTACCACAACATCTGTCATTTATAACCGCATGGCAGGTACATAAGTTTTCATTAAGATCAATAAGTACTTTAAATCATCGATTCATTTAATGATATTGAAATTAATTAAATTGAATTGAAATCAATGAAGCTCCGATAATTAGAAGGGAAAAGCATCTAATAAATTAATTTGTATATATCTGACAGTTTACCCGAGATTAATTTGTTAACCGCATTACTACTTCAAAGTTCGTCCCCTTTTCGCCACTTCCTCTGGTGTCTAAGAGTCCATAACTTTAAAGTAGTAACTCGGATGACTGCTTAAGAAATTTCGTGGGTATTAAACGGACTTCATGCTTTCGCTTTTTGTAAAGAATTTAATAGGTAAAAATTCTATCAAAGGAGAATGAACAATCATAAATTAAAATTAGATAATAGATCATTTTTGGCCTCTTTCAAGTCTCTCTAAACGAAGGCATTTAATTTCGAAAAAAATCCTCAGCCAGTCCATTGTATTGGATTATTTTATGGCTGTGTAGAGTTGCTATGTAGTTCACCGTCGCTAACGGGGAAGAACAAACTCAAACATATGTGCCATAAGAAAAATGAACTAACAGTTTGTCGAAACCAATGGTTTCTCAGGATGCATTTCTAAATGTGTTCTTTTCTGATTCGGTACAGTAGGGATGGCAAACGTTATATTCGAGTCCATGTCAATTCTTTGATCCTTTTTTTTAATGTGCCGTATTATCTATAATAATTTGCCATGAATCATAACAATAAAATGTAATAAATGCGCACTGAGGAATTCAGCTATAGATGATGTTATGAAATGATGAAAGAATGAATGGTTTGAAGATTTAATGAAAATCCAGGAAAGTGTCAGGTCTAATTGTTCAACTTGTAATCTTATTTAAAACAACTATCGGTTTTATCATGTAATATATATGTGCGTTATAGACCGACCTTCCGTGTACCGTTTCTAGTTCTACTAAATTAATTAACGGTGACAAGAGAAAAGCCTACGCCACAATGATGAATAAAACAAACGTGTCTGTGTAGACAAAAATATAAGGAACATATTGAGTTATTATTATCAATATAATTTACGAACCAAAATACTATCCATCATTGCTGCACATAAAAAAAGATAATTTCAAAAATCGAACGATCGTGTCAAGAAAATGAACGTTTATCGCATATAATAGTTTTACCAAATGGCAGGATATGGTTTATTTACTACAACTGTAACGATAGATATCGCAGGTGCAAGAGTAAATTATTGTAGGAATGGAGATAATGGATAATACATACGAGTGGGTGCGCCCACTGGCACTCGTATGTAAAGGTTGGCCTTTTCAAAATTATATAATTTCCGTCAGTGAGTGTGGCAAAGATATATATAGAATTACATTGGGGACACCCACCAACCAAAAGTGGAGGTTTACATTCAAGACAGCATAACATGGGACGTCTGATAACATCGTGTTAAGACTTAAGAATATTACGAATAAGGAATGCGACTCCGGAACGAATTATCTCCGATAGCCGAGATATTACGGTACGTAACCTAGTGACGTAACCTATGTTCCTAGTAGCTTATGTTCAGGCACACAAACAAGCATTACTAAATAAAACTGGTGATGAACATCTTTGGAGAGCTCAAGTCTGTTCTTCGCGAAAGTTAACTAAAAGCTAAAGGAACATTCATAATCATTGTGTCTTTGTTAAATATACTGTTTGAGATGACAGTTCGAAGTCAATTACAGCAGATAACCATATGAATGAATCATTTTATTGCATCTTTGAAAGGGTAACTGAATTTACAGCAGCAAATTTTACTCATCGTAACCTTTGTATGCATTTAATGCGGAGTATAAATGGCGATGATATCAACCGAATGCTTTAGGTGGTCCGAAGCCTCTGACGTCCAATCGTGAGCACCAAAGAGCCACAGTAGTTATCGTAACAATTTGCCCGAACTGACGTACGTTCACGTGCAAGCGTGCGTACCTAACCTGTGTAGAGGCGACTTTGACCACCTTTTGCCACAGGATTCTATAATTCATGAATACCGCTTATTAAAATTTCCCAACTGATACTAAATTAATTTTTGGGTGAAGTTATTTCTTAGGTGTGTGTTTGCTGATAAGTGGGGGAGACGCTTTCTGAGGGTTTATTTACAACGTAAAATAAAACACTAATATGGCCGAGTATTAGATCAATTTAATTTGAGAGTCTCCTTCGGATTTTATGTAGTTTTTTGAACAAATCCATTTCCTTTTCTTTAAACGGTCGTTTCCCTTTCAAAATGTTTGCTGCCAGAATCTGCTTTACGCTGTCAGATGCCATATGCGCAAATACCGCATTGAGGCCTGTCATTCATATTTACATTTATCTTTAAACCCTGCAAGCCGCCAGTGGTGCGTTGCAAAAATTCATTTGAAATAAAAATCGTTTGTTCCATCCACAACTTTTTTCCAACACCCTCGTAGCAATATTTTTTACAATGTCTGCAAGTACGCAAACTATCGTCAATGAAATGCGGTATGGTCATCTATAGGGGGGGAAGTATAAACTTCAGGAATGAAGAACTGTGGTGGAAAAAATTGACGATTCACTACTAAAGTATAGTTCCTGACCTTTTCATTTGTTATAGAATTTGCGCCAATTTTTATAGCTTATAAGTACGGAATCAGAGGATATTGTTTCTATTATCCTGCTACTGTGGAGTTGAACTGTCTTTTTTGACTGCGCAGCGTGGCCCCGCTGAGGGCAGCTGTTGCAGCGATCTCTTTGCGCTTCGTATTCGGCAGTCTTATATCAACTTTTTGGCTATTACCATGTTGTTTTCCGGCTGAAAATATTATAAACTCATTGAATAGTAATTTCAGAACGCACAAGCATAGTTTTATCTCACATATCAGGCGATTAAATTAAAAAATAATTATTAAATGAACCTCAGTGTATTGTATTTGTTTATTTACTATTGTCAATTCATTATTTCATTCTACAAGCCAGTGACCGTCTTTTTAAACATAACTATTATACCTGATAGAATTACAAAGGAAACACCAAAGTATGACTATAATTCGCTGGATTTATGCCGCTTATAAATATTGGAATAACATTCGCAATTTTCAAATCCTTCTGGACCTCGCATTCGTTCATAGACTTTTCAATTCTTACTTTTAGAAAGGGACCTACATTTTCCACTACTTCAGTGATTAACCAATCTGGTCTCCAGGACAAGGAGCTTTGTTAGAGTTAATCCTTAGCAATAGTTTATCGATACCGTCTTCAATAAAGGTGATTTCCGACATCGCTGCAGACCCAACAACTTCCGCTGGGGTACCTAACGAATTATTGAACGTAAATGCGCAACGAAAAATATGATTTCAGATGTTTGTTTTACCCTTGGCATCGTTAATTATGTTTCATCTTTTAATGAACCTACCGTTTGCTCTTTACCTTGGACCTCTCGCACTTAAGAGCAAAAGCCTTTAGGATCCTCAGTTATGTGTATTCGCACAAGGTCTTCTTTCTAAATTGTGGTATCACTCATGCTTCGTTTCGTTTCTGATTTCGCTTGTTTGTAATCGCTCTTTACTTGATCCGTGATAATGTTGTTAGGATGTCTCGCGTAGTCATTTAATTTTGATTGCAAACGCCTCCGTTTTTTTGAGCTTTTCTAGTTTTATTATTATACCATCGCGTATCAATATTTTGTTCAGAATAATAATGATAATAATAGACGTTTTTACTGGGCGAAATATGGGGAACTTTATCCATAAGGTCACGCATTCTCCGTAAAAACGAGTTCCAGGCGTCCTCTATATTCAGGCTCATCGCGCACACTTTATACACCAGAAAGTTTTATCTAGGTTTATCACTACATCCTTTAAAATCAGCTTTAAAATACAGATACTTTATGAACTTAGGTTTCTGATGCCTTATCAAGCTAATATCGATAAAAACGTCTTTGTGATCTGATAATCCATTGCAAACAGATCTACTTACTATTTCCTCCAGAGTATTTGTAAGAAGGATATCTAAAATACTTGTTCTTCTGGTAGGCCCTTTAACTATCTTATGCAGCGAATTTCTTTGCGTTATACTTAATAAACTTGTACAAGAATCATTATCTCTCTCGTTTCTTAACTACGTTGTTAAGCCAGTCTACATGAGAAATATTAAATTCCCTCCGGTGATGTCATTGTTATTTTTATGTGAATAAATGAATTGCTACGATAAAAAAGTAAGCGTTACCAAAATACTGTCAGATGCAGGTTGGGAATCCTTAAAAGATAGGAGACTAGAAGCTGGATTGCGATTGCTTAATAAATTTAGGGAAAGTACATTTGCGGAAGATATAGTAGATATTATGAGACCCCCCTGCTACCTTGGACGATCCGACAATGANTGAAACAGCCAAGGCCGTCTCTTAAATCCTTTCCGACCGACCAATCAGAGAGCAGGCCCGGGCTGAGTGCAAGTATATATACCGGGCCATTCCATTTTTGACGGTACCTCGGAGTAGCCCTGAGGAAGATGACAGAGTTTGTCATCGAAACGTTGGTGACAACTATGTCACCTGAATTAACCTGGTTGGAAACCCGAGAAACCTTTCTACACACTATCCACCAGGAAAGCCTGAGATCTTTCTAGCCGTCTCTTAAACTTATTTCCAAAAGTTATTCATCAATAAATCTGTAATGCGTAAATATTCTTGAATAAATACTTTAGTGTAAAATTAAGATATCTAAATAATAATATAGGATTAAAAATTATATGTATGTTATATACATATATCGGTGGCGTAGCCAGGAGGGGTCCGAACNCCGCGAACTATACATGATAATAATAGGCTAAAAAAATAGTCCGAACGCCCGGTGTTTTCACCCCCTGCCACACGCCGTAAGGCGGCTAGCAGGGTATTTATGTAGATGTAGATGTAGAAAAAAATCTTATTTCTTAAGGCAACGAATGGCCAGACATCAAGAGTTGGCTGGCCGTTTAAGGCATATTTATTTATATATTACTAATACTGCACAAAACGCTCTCGATATTTCCGTTCAAAAACCTATCTGGGCTGTAGAAAGGTTCGATGACAGAGTTTGTCATCGAAACGTTGGTGACAACTATGTCACCTGAATTAACCTGGTTGGAAACCCGAGAAACCTTTCTACACACTATCCACCAGGAAAGCCTGAAACCTACCTATTTGGGCTACTCCGAAGTGAACTTTAGCCCGCTGTGTATACTCCACCACCTATTTTATCCCAACAATCTTTACGATAGATCTTGTAATTCTTAGGGAAAACTTCGTATTTGCTGATTTCATCTGCTAGCCAGCTTTCTGTTCGTATGATTACATGAGAATCGTTTACCCTGAAAAAATACAATAGATTGGCTACTTTATTTTTGATGCTCCTTCAATTTATAACAGCAGTCTATAGACTATTAACCTTAGGTGAATCCCAGGTGACGTATTGTGAATCATCTTTATCAATTATTTATTAAATATGGTATCTTCTAACATTTCCGCATAGATTCACATCTCTTATTTGATTAAATTAGAAGCTTCCCCACGATTTGAGGTTCCTTTTATCCTGACAAATTATCACAGAGCTTGTAAATCCTATGAGTCAACCCGCTCTTTGCCTTAGCAATATAGTGGACGCCTGAGCCGTTTAAGGCGGGGCGGTACGATTATAGAAACGGTCGGAGGAGCACAACGTCAGCTTCCATGCCCCGAAAAAGCTCCCAAGTCCTCGCATTCAGTTTATTTATTTTTTCCAAACACGACGGCCACAGCCATGCCGCAGGACTATGCTGCAGATGGAAAACCGCAAATCGATGCCAAGCGACCCCCGCACACGCTCAACCTCGGAATTTAGGTCCTTAGAAAAACCCATAATATCCTCGGGAACGCGGTGACAGGTATCGTTGACACAAACATGGGCCACCAACAGCAGCCGAGAGCAACCCGTGTCCTTGACCTCCGCACCTACCGCACCCGCGACGTGGGGCACGCGCCCTGAAGGAATACACTAAGATGTAACCCTCGGGTCACTTCCCTCACTCTCCACCTTTTCCAGCAAAGGAGCCGCCAATTACTTGACGTTTGAGCTCCCCATAAGTAATACCCCTCCACCTCGACTTCCCTTACCCGCAGCTAATTTGGAGGGTTGAGCGGCAGTCATAACCTTCCGAACGGGCTCATCAACACTCTGCTGTGTTGACAACCTATTGCAAACAGGGATAGGGCTCATCGCCCTTGCCAACCCGCGTTGTTCCTCCACTTCTTGTAGCCAACCTCCATTTAGGTGACAGGTGTGGAGGAGAGCCCGAGAGGTTAGGAGTGGGTACACTGCTTCCGCGGTAGACAAACCAGCGTTGACTCAATGGCTGGCTCTAGAGGTTTGACGTGTAAGGAACTGCTGCAGAGCTGGGAGCCCACATTCTCATCGAGATACTACCACTCCTTAAAATCAAAGAGGGAAGCTCTCCAATAGCATACTCAAGGCGGAAGTCCCGTGCCTACAGGGGGTCGGTGTCTAACCTCCTTCGCCAGGCATAAGTACAGACCTAGAGGAAGTCATCCCATTCCCAAGGAATTTACAATGAGACACTGAAAACGAAAACAACTAAAGGATGGTGAAGATTTACCACCGCCTCAGCTTACCCTGACTGAGTTTACCCAATGGTCTAGACTTACATTTTATGAGGTGATTAGGAGAAGAATGAATCTGGACGAGTATATATGCACTAACGGACGCTTATTTGTGAACGAAATTTATTTACGGTTGACGTAAATTTTTCCTTAAGACAAAATAAGGGAGCTACTGAGGACCATGTATTCGAGTAAAAAACAGTAATTAGATGATATTAACGAAGAGTTTTTAAATTATTTACCTAAGGGATAAGGAAAAAGGGTAAGGGTACCTAAGAGATAGTATGTAACTTTAGTAAAGGAAAAAAAGAGGTTTTAGGAAATTATTAATAAAAACCTCCAAACATAAAGAAGTAAAATTAGACGAAAATCATGGTCAGTGAGGGAGAAAAGGAAAATAAAAGGATGGATGGTACTTTCAAAGCTCGCACCATCTGGATTCGCAGGTTCGAGGGCCTCCTGTGCACACAACTAAAATAAAAGCAATATCCATAACGGAAAATTCAATAAACTGTGAATGAAGCACTAAATTAAAGTAAATACTATGCAATGATGGATGATATACTATAAGAGAACACAGGAAATGTTTAAAACGATACGGTAATAGCAGGTAGTAGGTCTGCGACCGCGACTTATCGCAGGGAAAAGGCACGTCTGTCACTTGAGATAGTTAAGTCAAGAATTACTAAATCATTGCTATTCAGCGTCTATTCAATCATCCATACAGACAGGTATTTGGCAAATATAAAGCAGCAAATAGTCTTTCCAATGGTGTTTCCTAAATATATTGTTCTATATAGAATGTCCCAAGAACTACTATAGGATGCAATTAATCTGCTTCAATAATTAGGAAAAAAAGGTTCCCCTAAACAAAAACATGGCTGAGAGCGAGTTTCAATACCACCGGTAAAAAAACTGAAAACTACCTATCATCAGCTCATAATGGGACATCAATGCCATCATTACTACGCCATTATGATCCTTCGGTATATTTTTTTCGGTCGAGGAAGACAGATACAGGAGTAGAGTAGCTCTTATATACAGAGAGATAACATCAGAAGATGATAGCAGTATCCTACAGAAGGACCTAAACGTTATATCAAGTTGGTGCAAAGACTGGCAACTTGACTTGAATGCTAAGAAGTGCGTTGCGATGTCTTTTACCCGTTCCACCAACGTAATTAGCGTACAGTATGAAATTTCATCATACCCACTAGAGTTTGTATAATAAATACCTAGGAGTTACACTCAGCAGTAGTTTATCGTTCAAAGAACATATTAGTGACATTATAGGAAATGCAAATAGAATGCAGAGATTGACAAGTAGAACACTGAGAGGATGTCCATCAAAAGTCAAAGAAATTGCTTATTTCTCCCTCGTTAGGCCTAGTCTCGAATACTGCTGCGCGGTTTGGGATCCACATGAAGTAGGGTTAGTATCAGATATAGAGATGGTCCAACGTAGAGCAGCTCGTTTTGTCACTGGTAACTTCAGGTTCGACAGTAGCGTTACGGCTATGATAAAATCCCTCGGGTGGAATTCGCTCCAAATGAGAAGATCGAATTATAGACGAAAGCTTTTCGACAAATTCATCGATTCAGAATTTTTAGATGAAATGGAAGACATAGTAATTCCGGTAAACAGTGAGCCCGATCTCCGAGAGGCGACTACCAAGCGTTACAAGGAAGTAATCGCTAAAACAGATTGTTACTTCTGGTCGTTCTTTCCACAGAGCATTAGAGATGCAAACACGATGGATTAGGTTAGGTCTTTGGTGTTGCAACACCCCCTGCCATGCGCCACTGGCGGCTTGCGGGGTATAAATCTAAATCTAAATCTAGAGTAAAATACCCTAACTAGGTCTATCGAAACTCTCTAGCAGACGCTAATAACAATAAACGAACCAGGCAGGAAGCTGTGGCAATGCGATGAAATTTGTAGGAGTTTGTTAACTGAGAAATTTTTAATTTGTGTGAGCTTTCCCTTTTCTATTATATTTCAGGGAAAGTTTTAATGATCGCATTAAAGAAATTAAATTTTTGTTAGAGTTTACCATAAGAATGCGACCTAACAACATATGTAAGCCATTTAATGCAACTTTTTTAGTAATGTAAAACTTATATTTGCGAAAGTAAATAATTGTGTATTCCAGATACATCAGGGAGAAGCATTCACCGGAATACTTACGTAATGTACTCACCTTGTCTGGAAAAAGAAACGAATGACCCGTGACGATTCAAGCTGTTGCTGCTAGGAAAATCAGTGTTATATCACTATACATGATACAAGGTGCTAAAAAGAACGAGTTGTCTACGTGCAAAGAAATGAAAATATTTTAGCAGACACAGTACCTAGAGATTCGAATTGAGAATGAATTGACCCGAAAACATAATTTGAATACTTTGTATCAAACTAAGAAATTTAGCATATACATTTTACCTAATTAACTATTTCTTTGTAAAAACACTCAATGTATTTTACTACGCAATAGCGCAATCTGTAAAACATATGGTATTAAGAGTATCTAAGGGGTATATATACTATAATTAAACATAATCTCTTTGGAAGAAAGGGTACAAAAGAAAAATTAAAGGAGAATTGACCATATAGAAAGAATAACTGTTTGCCACAAGCGTCAATTTTTGCATTAATGTTTTTTCTAATATAAATAAATCACTAATCTTTTATATATCACGTAATTTTATATATTTTGCATTAAATACATTTATACTTTCTTGAATTGTATATGTGCATCTGATTTAGATTAAATATAAAATGAATATATTGAGTTTGCTACTTACCGAAATACCACATTCAGAATCCACATAATTTAAATAGCTTCGTTTTTATACGTACCTTTTGAATGCTATCCTCAACCCTTTCTTCTCAATTCCCAATGCAGGTTCCTTCTCAGGAATGTTAGGGGAAAGGTGGGTAAATGCGTAAGTGTGTTTGGCGGATAACCGTAGATACATCTAAAGTGTTGCCATTCGGGATTTTCCCATACATTTTGGGTAGCTGAAGTCGCGAAGACTTTTTGACAGTTTTTCAGTCATTTTTCTGTTTATTAACGGGAAATACAGAGTTTGGGTGAGTGGACTATGTTTTTTTAAATATTCCAATCATCCCATATTACATAAACATGCTTCCTAAGACAGCCGAATACCCAGTTTTCTTAATGTATACATCAGCTGTGAAAGTATCTACAGGAAAGTCAAAATCATTAAGTAAATTTCTTGCCAATGGATACACAAAATACTAAACCACAATACTTGACCATGAACCATAAAAACTGAATATATATAAATGCACACAAAAACATTCGAAAAAATAATGAAAAACAGCACTGGGGAAAGTTTCTTTACTTGGTCCAAAAAGATGTAGTGTCGATAACATCCACACAACATATAAAGTAAAATCTCCAATACAAGATGATAAACAACTTAAAAAAATAGTGCTCAGTAAATAAGACGTTCAACACAAATTTTCAAGCCGGTATATACAAATTACATGGCGAAGATTCAAGTTACCGAGTACACAGAGAGAAAGATTGAAGAAAAAAAAAACAGAGAACAAGTACTCATTCCTCATCACAGCTCATAAACATTTTATCTTGCCAAACACATACTGGAAAACAGGCATAACACTGATATATCAAATGCCATTTAACACTGACGCCGACAATCAGACAATTTCGAACAATTTAAGATAACACAAAGATCGTAATTAGGAACTTACCAACTGGGGCTTCTCTTCCCCAGTCCCTTCCATTGTTGTCGATTGTTATCCTGTTACCACTTCCTCCTCAAAACACATAAGATTTTCTCCTATAACTGACGTTCCTCTTGATTCTTAATGGGGTATTTTTTGCTGTTTTAGGCTCTTCTTCGTATTATATTTTAGCATACTTTGCGTCATGATGAATTGTAAATTGCTTCATGGTTTATGTAAATGATAGCACGTATTTCAGAACCACTTGCCCAATTATGTCACGATGAATATAATCTGCTTCATGAATTACGAAGCTGATATGATGTATTTACAGATGTCCTTATAGTTGATTTTGAACAGTTATTTCTTGATATTTCCTATACGGGAGTTTCACAAAGTTAGCCCTTCTTGGATTGATTTTATTCAAAACGTAATACTGCAAAATTTAAAATACGAATTTATGAAAATTAAATGAGTATTAACTTTCATATAGCATAAGCGTTTCTAACGTTAGGAGTAAAAGTTTCATACAAAGCTGCAGATTTACTGAACATAAACTTCGGATGATTAGGAACAAAATCAAGTGCGTTTAATTGATTTTGAAAAATTAAAAGAACTTATGCAATAAATAATAAAATCTTTTTTCCGTTCAATAAACTGAGTGTTCTCCAAAATTCGTGGAGTACTTCATTCCTGAATATTGTCCAGGAATTTGTTGACAGACTAACCGAAAAGATTGAGGTGGCAATGGAAAACAATTCTGAAAAGAAAAGACGTACATACTCACTTGTAAAAGCAGCGACGTTCTATTGAATCTCTAGTCCTTGATAAGGCCTTGACATGGATAGCATCAGTGCCATTGAATTTACTTCTATTCTTTCAGTGTTACTGCAAAAAGCACTCGAGTTACAAGGAAAGCGATTAAGAATTCAATGTCTTGGAACCCTGCTTTGGTAGAACCTTACCTGGAATAAAAACATTAAAAAGAACATCATAGTTTAGATGTTATTGAATAATTCAAACCGTTCTTGGTGGGACATATTCATGCTTAATCTAAACAAAAAAATGTAAAAACGCATCATAAATTAAGCATATGAAAGCCCATGGATAACGTTTCCGATACTTAAAATTCTGCATACCCGTTCAAAGCTATGGAAGCACAGTCAAAAATCTTCGAAATTCGGAGCAAAAACTTTCTAAAAACCTCTTCGGCGAAAAAGACAGATGGACCCTTTAAAGGAGAGGTTAGACCCATTTGGGCCTATCTACAACCTAACCCCTTTATCACGTGCTCATATGTACAGCATTTTACAGATGAAAAAAACTAAAAAATGAAGGAGTAAAGAATAAATTGGTTTACCAATACATTTTTTATGAACAACGTAGAATGAAAAAGAAAGGCAAGATTGAAATTCCAAATGTTTTTATGCAAAAGCTATCGAAGTACTGTAAAATGTCCAGTATCCTTAGTGTAAGAGATAATAGCGTTTTGTATCAGAAATATATTAATTTGATCTATAATTAATCGCAAGAATTATTTGACATAAGATCTTGTCAAACAACGTTATTGAAATTTAACAGAATTAAATATATTATTCCTTCTTACAGGACAAACTAAGGTTGAATATTTAGCTTCTGTAATTACTAGATGGCGAGAAAATTTTCCATTGAAAATATAGAGGTTAGAAATTGGAAGTGATATTTTATTTTTCTCCCAATGCATCGAAAATGCTTAATAAACTGGCAGATAATCTACTTTAGGGGGATAAAGATAAGATGCATTTTATTTTCCATAATAATTTTACTTTCGANTATGCCTCCTCCTCTCCTGTTGTTCCTTGTTTGTTTAAAAGCCCTAAAGCCATCTATGTGATAACAAAAACAATCATTGTCTGATAGGTTGATTTCAGTCAGAGCAAGGAAATGAATATTTACATATTTTAAAATGTTACATATAAAAAGTTTAACTTCATTAAAATGTTTTTTGATGGATCTTACATTTATATGGAACATGTGGAAACCAGCAGAATTAATAGATTTGGCTGCTGACGAAATAGTATCAAAGACCTTACAATCTCTTTGTTGGAGTTCAATATAGTGAAAGCTATCCATAAGAGAAATATAACTATTATAACACTAAAATTAAGCAAGAGAAAATTAATAATAATAATAATAATAATAAAGGACTTTATTCAGGGCGAGATTAGTTATGAGTGTATCTATTGCATGCACCATCCATCCAATGACCCATCATCTACGAGAGAAATAGATATATTCTAGATATAGCTCTGCTATTGGTTGAAGACGTTGTTTTTCAGAACGACCTCCGGGGAGAATAATCAACTGATTTATACTTATTATGAGACAGTGGCAACTAAGAACCAGATGATTTCTCTCTTCATATTTACAACATAAATAAGCAAATTATTGTATTTCTAACGCATGTCTGACAAGTAGAGACCACGCCGATTTGAACAAACTATTTTAGTCATGGTAGGTATTCCTTAGTTTTTAGTAATAATTATTTTCTTTTCGAATATTTCATCTCGTTAAGCCCGTGGCACAATGGGTAGGTGTAATGTTTAGAATACTAGCCTCCCACGCAGATAGCTTGTTTTGGAGTCCAATTCGTGACATTTATATTTCGCATTGATTCTTTCAATTGTATTAGGATTTTTACTCAGGTGTGTAAAATTTCTCATTGACGGACTAAAACAAATCATTTTGATAGATTTTTTCGATCGACACTGCAATTTTGTGCTTATAGAGGTGGACAGCAGTAGAAATTATCCAATACAATAATCAAAAGAATGTTTTTAGCTTCTCTGTGAGTAATTTTATATACCGAAATGAAAATCTGTATTGATAGAAATAAATAAGATTGAAACAATCTGCACGAATCGGACACGAAGCCAGGCCCTCTGCGTTGGAGGCTGGCATTCTAAGCATTGCACCAACCCACTCTGCTATGGGCTTAACAGGCCGAAATTTTCGAAGATGAANCCGACTCCCGCGAGTTATCATCAGAGTCAGTCGAAAGGAAAATTCTGTGGAAACTAGATAGTATCTATTCTTTCTCTGAGGCGTTCCACCAAGTAAACCTAGAATACACAGAGTTGAATCTACTGCCAACGGATAGAAAAGCTTTCCATTATATTTCATTACATTTCGGCGTTGTTCTTCTTAAATGTTGTAATTCTTGGAAGCAGTCAGTATTACGGAAGGTTGACGCTTCGCAATTTGTTTACGCGTTACAGGACTGGCCGTCCCTTTTCCCTGAACCTTTTACCTCCCCCAATTAGAGTAACACGGCAGGGTCGCCGCGTACTAGTGTTTTGTGCTAAGGGCCAAAACCGGATGAGGGCGTTCGGAAAGGACGAGCGCCATTACCACAAAGACTTGAACAGAGAGGAGACAACTGGGTTTGACCGGAGAGGATTACTTAACAAGGTAAGCGGCGATTGCCCAGCCCACAAGTTTCCTTTTTTGTTTTCCCGTCCTCATTGTTCTTCATTTAGCATATTTCCTTTTTGTTTGTTATCCGCCTCCACATTCTAGGCCAACCAAATCAGTTTCTTTGGTTTTCGTCGGGACTACGGACGCGAACACCATTACTACATTTGAAATTGTTGCTTCCCCAGAAGTGAATTTTCTGTAGAATGGAAAATTTTCATTTATATAGCGACACAGATTTACAAAAAATGTATAATCCATTTGCTTTAGACAGAGGGTAGTAGTATTAGTATTGTTAAAAGTGTTTCGACAGCTTACGTCATTTCGCACGTAGGCGCCCACCGGGAATCGAACCCGGGACCGCTTTCATCGAAGTCGAACGAGTTGCCCACTTAGCTAACTGGGAACCCTTGATTTAGACAGAGATTTTATGTAGCGGTGATCATGTGATTACTGTTTAAGTATGAAACATAATGAATAATTAGATTGGTTGGTCTATCCTTACTAAAAGAAGGCTATTTTGGTATCTCCTTTTAAATACCATGAAAGGTTTTATTTGTCGGGATATTATGGATAATTCCGTGTAATTTTAGCGATCCTATCGTGCTGGCTACTTAAGGGTTGTGAAAGTAAACTATCTAACCCCTTTGTTGCTAAGTATGCCTCATTTTCTCAGCAAAGCTATTGATGGAAGATTGGAGTATCGACACTCCACTGGGGAAATAAAATATGCCGATCGATACATAACACAAGATAGTAGCAGATAAAAACTAGTATCTCATTACTCTCTTTGACTAATTGACTTTTAAGAGCAAATTATTGTGTTCGTAACTGCTTGTGTGAGTCGATTCTTTAGTTATAATAATAATAATATTAATAATTTTTT
>KZ309082.1:37880-91460 GCA_000376725.2 Ladona fulva | reverse complement strand
CACTCTGCTATGGGCTTAACAGGCCGAAATTTTCGAAGATGAAATAAATTATTAATAAAAACTAAATTCTATTCAGACGAACCCTATTTTACTTCTCTTTAATTTCATCTCTTCCGCCTCAAAAAATATTTTGTTCAAATCGGCGGAGCAACTTTCGTGGTCTCTCCTTGTGACTCCTTCCTTAGTAATGGGTGTATATATTTCTTGCAAATTATCGAATAATCCGTAGTTTACTAGATAGATGCTGGCTTAAACAAATGAGAAAGCGGCAAACGATCAAGTTTTACTAATAATCCCGTATAATTTATCCGTTTTGGTCAAAAATGCTCCTCTTAAAAATAGTACGATGTATTTCTTTAAAATAATATAAATAAAATGTCCGAGAAGCTTTGTTCGGTCAACACTTACTATGAATCTCTAGTCTCGGTTCTAGCTTAATACCCGTTTGCTTAGAGTTCGTCATTCCCTAGTGGCGTTCACTTTTTATAGCGATGCAGTACGATATACCCCTGCTCCAATCTGTACGATATATTATTAAATTTCCATCTTACTCCAGAGCACTAAACAGAATAAAACCCTATCAATTCAGCTAAATGCAAGAAACATGGCCCCTGGTAATTGACCATATATTTTGTGGGCTATAGGACTTTTTGGCAGGGAGCAGTTAAGAATCAAGCTCTAAATTATACTGATATTCTTTCACGCTCCTATATATATATATTGTCACACTCCTTTGCCGTTCACTTCTTTAAATTTCAGATGTGTGATTTCCCTTTAGTTTCCTCATCGTGGATTCATCTTGTGTTAGGTCAGTGTTCCCAATTCTGTTGCTCACTTCTATTTCAATTATCCTGATAATTCAGCAAGAGATATTGTTACAACCGCCGAGAAATAATGCATTCTACCTGTACAAAAATAAAGTGAAAATCAAAAATCTTCGTAATAAAAGATA
Organism: Ladona fulva; assembly: GCA_000376725.2. Lineage (NCBI taxonomy): Eukaryota > Metazoa > Arthropoda > Insecta > Odonata > Libellulidae > Ladona > Ladona fulva. The sequence goes on along the minus strand of KZ309082.1, from coordinate 90,508 downwards.
ATTGGTTTCTTTGAACCCGCATACAATCTTGCATTATTTAACATGCTGACTTTATTACGCAGGATATTTCATAAAGTTTGTAGTTCTCCTTATCTTTTTATCCCAGTACATCCAATTCCATCCTTTCAACTAAATTTCCATTACAAAGGCAGCTGTTTTCCATATTTAAATAAATGCATATGCCTTAAACGAAACAAGTACTCAACGATCGTCGTATTATATCTCAATTACGTTTATACTAACATTCGCTCTTGTAACTTAATTGCATTTAGCATCAAACATATTTCGAAATATTTTTCTAATGTGGCTGACTGCGACCAGTTCTTTTCACTTGATCGTTAAATTTCATAATATTACAGCTTAAAAACTTATGGTATTATATAATTCTAGTTATACTTAAGGCTAAATCCCCTTGTAATGTGATCACTTAACTTTGCAGTTTCAGATTATTTCTTCCCAATCCATCAGGAAATCAATGTTCTTCATTGCTGCGAGTTAAAATTAATTATTACCTGAAAGTTAGTCATTGCTATCAATTATCTAACACATCTATCAGTTTCCTTAGATAGTGATACATTCTCACAATTTACTTGAACGGAATCAAAATCTCAGAGAAATTATGAAGAGCAAATATGAACAGCTACTCTGTATAGCTATTCCAAAACAAATTGTCAATAGCATTATCAAAAATATCGGCCTTAACTTTGTAGTAGCTTTTCATGATATACGAGGAATAAGGAAAAACTATACACGTTACCACAGGATTTAACACATAAGATCTAGGTTTCGACGCATAGGTTCATTATCTTGCTATGCGTGGTAGGCATCAAAACCTGTGGAAACGTGTATCAGATTTCCCTTTTCCTCTTTCATTTTCAAACATTATGTTAATGTTAATAGTACCCGAAAACTAATTCGTGATTCCTTTGGGGAATATGTGTTGGATTAGAAGCAAAAAGTTTATTAGCAAGAGTCATTGAATGAGGGACAACCTTCCAAAAGACAATTTCTACGCTAAGTTCAAATGGTTATATATTTGTAAATTTTAATATTCCCGTAGTAATCCACTGGAAACTGATGCATCCAGCAGTCGAAATTAGTTTCATGATAAAACTATTAAAGTTATCTTAAAGAATATGACACACTCACAAACATTTCATACACTGGCATGAAACTAGAGCGAAGGGAAACGGACACCACGACTCTAGCGGAATGACGAAAGCTATGTGAAGTTTATTATAGACATGAAAGGAACGTCGTAAGCTAATCAGGAAATGTCGCAATAGATACCGTAAACGAGTTATAACAAATTGAGAAGCTCCTCATGCGTTATGCTTAGAAGTACTTACAGTTTCGTAAAAGACCATTTGTTGTCTTGGTTAGAATTTTATGTTGATAAGAATACTTTCTTTTATTTAGCGACACAGGTTTGCAAAAAATATTATCCATATAATTTTGGCTCAGATTTTATGTAGCGTTAATCGTGTGATTGCTTTTAAACTTTGAAAAATAATAAAAAAATAGTTTGTTTGGTCTCTTCTTGCATCTCTATTGGTCTTCCTCTTTAAATGCTTTGAAAGATTTTATTTGTCTGGAAATGTGGAAAACTCCGCGGAATTTTCTCTGTACTATATTTCTCGCTACTTGTGCATAGAGTAAGTAAACTATCTCATCCCTCTTCTGCCTTGTAAACCTCATTTCCTCAGCAGAGCTATTGGTGGTGTGTTGGTTTCATTGCGTTCACTGGGATGAACTAACTAGTGAACGAAGCATATTCTAAGATAGTAGTAGGTAAAAACTAGTACCACATTTTTCTATTTACAGAACTGAATTTCATGAGCAAATCATTGTATACTTAACTGCTGACCAGAGTCCATTCCTAAGTTATGAGAATATCTCTTTCATGCACCATGATCCAAAGACCAATGATCTAAGACGAGATAAATATATATAGTCTAGATATAGCTCTGTTATAGGTAGGAGAGACTGTTGGAATTTCAAACCGACCTCCGGAGAGAATAATATACAGATCGGTACTTGTTAATACTGTAGCATCAGAATGCAAGCAAACCTTTACCCTCTTTTAATAAACAGTATTTAAGACCAAATTATAGTATATTTTACGCATATCTGACGAGGAGAGACCACGAAAATTGCTATACCGATTCAAATGAAATAATTTCTTCGTGATGGAGGTGATGAAATTTTTAAAAAATTGAAAAGGGGGTTTGTGTAAATTTATCTTAGGTTTTTAGCAATAATTAATTTTCCCTTAGAATTTTTCAGCTAGTAAAGCACACAACAGTATGGGTAGGCGTACTTTTTAAAATATTAGCCTCCTACGCAGAGGGCCTGGCTTCGTGTCTGATTTGTGACGTTTATTTTTCGCTCATATTTTCTCCCTTGCGTTCAGAATTTTATTCAGGTATATAGAATCACTAACCATGTGCAGGGCTCAAAAAATCTTTTGATTGCCGTGTTCGATCGAAAAAACAATGTTATGCTTAGAGAGGTGAAGACTAATACAAAGTAAGGGATATAATAAACTAAAGGTTTTTTTAAATCTCAGTGAGTGATTTCATACACCTACACGAAAAAATGAATGCAATAGATAAAAAAAGTTTTAACAAACCATCACAAATCAGACATGAAATCCGGCCATCTGCGTGACGCGCTATCGCACTCTCATCACTCCACCAACCCACTCAGCTATGGGATTAATAGGCTGAAGATTTGGAAGAGAAAATTAATTATTATAAAAAACTAAGTTCCATTTAGACGAACCTTTAATTTCATTTTCTTTGACTTCAACTCCTCTGCCACGAAAGGAACATTTTGCTCGAATCGGTCGAGGTCCTTCGTTGTGAAAATGCATTTGGTTTCATCAATATGAGTTCATTAAATCCATATTAATAATTTGTAAAATCATGCGTAACACACCCAGGCGCAGACGATCCCACAGTGGGTCAGGAAAATCAATAAATCGTTCCCGTTGGGCCTCTACGGCGAGACGAGTAAATAAATCCCACACCCGCAATAATTTTGTAAAATTTCCGGATCTCCATTAAATCAATGGGATTTTGTCGCCGGAATCCGGAACAAAGTCGCCGGACTTTGAAAAATCATTAATTAAGTCAATCCTAATATGTATACAATAGATCACTCATATCCTCTACTCTCGGCACTTATATGGACCACGTTCCTATCATAACTGCTTATTTTTTTCACTACGATTTGTAAAATATACGATTGTGTTACACCTCACCTTGTCGCAAGAAAAGTGAATTAAATATACGTATTTCGCAACGGTCAGCCTATCTCTACATGTTACTTGTTGATGTAGGTCAGAAGACATGCAAAGGCAAACTTTCCGACGGAATCGCTTTATGATTATACGAGCAATGTTTGGTTGGCCGATTCTAAGAGATATATTTATATCATGAACTGATTAATAGTTTTCCTATAAAGACATCAAAAAGGTGTTTTCATTAAATAAGGCTCAAAAAATAGTGAAAATTTGCGCAGGGATTGTTAAGTGTGTACAACCTGCTCGATATTCACGTATAAAAATGAAAATGTCGATGTCCGCAAAGTATCATTTCGCGATCCACAATTTAGAACCAACTGTTTTATATGGATGCGAGTTAGAGTAGCTAGAAAAAAAATTAGGCTATAAAATTTTAAATGGTATTGAGAAATTTGAGTCAGTGGTACATCAGATTATTCGCCTCAACTCAGTCTAACCTATAAATTATTTTTACGAGGAAGAAATGAGCATATGTATTCATCTCACAAGTGGCTTGATGGTATTCGATCAATGAATGTATGCCATTTCTATTGTATATGGACACATTAAAGAAAGATATAATACGCGCTAAATATCTATATGATACCTTCGCAGTTACTTTGGTGTTACGGAAAAAGATAAATTGTTAATGGTTTCCTTTAGAAAGGAATAAGGTTTATTTTTAGACATACCTTGTGCAGTTAAGGTAAGTGGTGTATCCAAAGCGTTGGTTGGCTTGGGAACGTCGGGAATATGTGAGCTCTGTCGCTGAAGATTCACGGACAACTGCTAGATTCGTGGATGAGTGCGCATGTCCAATCATTCTCCCGGAGGTTTCTGCTAGCAATTGTTCTGTAATAACCATATATTACATCCTCCGGGCAATTATAAATTGTTTCTATTACATAAAGTTATCGAGAAGTGTCATTAACATCATACTTACCTATACATTGACGTAATCATTATCACAGTCTTTTACCTTGCACTCCAATCTAATTCAGTTTAGATATGATTTCCCTTTTGTTCCCCCTCCGTGGATTCATATGGTGTTAGGTCTAAGTTACTATTTATGTTCCTCTCTACTGTTTTTGCTATCCTTATAATTCTGCAAGATAATTTGTATGGACAGCCGCGAATTAATACAATCTAACTCTCCACAGATAAATAAGTTGAAAAAAAAAGAAAATTCTGTAAAAAAGGCATTAGTTTCTTTGAGCCCGCACACGATCGTGCACAATAGTTTGTGTAGTGCCCCTTAAATTTTTATCCCCAGCACCCCTAATACCCTGCTTTCAACCAATGAATACGTTCCTATTGTATTATTATTTCTATAATTACAGCAGCTATTTACCGTATTTAAATGACTTAATGAATATGCCTCTATTGTAACAAGTACTCAGAAATATTCATCTAATTTTTCAATTACGTTTATACTAACATCCGCTCTTGAAACACACTTGCATTTAGCATCAAAAGTTTTTAGAAATATTTTTCTCTTCCTAAACCAACAACTCAAAACCACAAACTTGCCAGGGCTCCCTCGCACCCTGGATCCCCCAAATACTGGGACCCTTAATCCATATTATGAACCTTTATTTTCTACCCCTCAATTCCTGTCATGTATAATTTAGATAAAAATGAATAGAGGTTTAATGATTTCAACTCCTATTATTCCAAATTCACAAATAAAATGAAACTGACAGTTGAAAATGAATGAAAAACGGAAATAATGCCTCGTTGTCTCTGAAAATACTCAAAAAATAAGTTTGTGGAATTTTAATTTAATTCTATTTTATATGCTTCGTAATTTCATGAATCTCAGGCAAAAACAATTGCACACATTTTCCACCAAACTACTATCCACAGACTGAACCTACCTGAATGGAACATCCTGAATGTCTACGAAATGTATCTACGAAAACTATAATGGAGCGACTGCGACCACCTTTTACCAGTCGATAGATACATTTCATAATATTGCCGCTTAAAATCTCTTACAATTATATAATTCTATATTATTTATAAGTCTCCTGGTAGGGTGATCCCTAACCTTTGTAGTTTCTGATTCCTACTTCCCAATCACTCAAGAATCCTGGCTCCTTATTGGTCCGAGTTAACACTAGAAGGACTCGGATCATAAAAAATGACTAAGTAAAATATTTTGAAACATTTGGCTTTGTTTATCATTATTCTGAATATTATATGAAAAAATAAAACTTTAGTTATAACCGCTGGGGAATTTTTTACATCATGTTATACTTAGAGGGACAGGAAGGGGTCATTTAACCCCTAGATATTTAATTCCTTTTAAATACTCATTTGCCTTCATAAGCCAAATATTTAGCAGCTCTTCAAAAATGAATCTTTAGACTAGCACATGAGATTTTTTACCTTGTCATATTTAAAATTTTATTTATTAAGCAAAACGCGGACTGACGTCCTAAATTTACAGTCTATCATATTCTAGAAAAAGATCCTATTACAATTAAACATATGCATTTCATACTCGGAAATATGTAGAAGTAGATCCTTTGTATCGATCAAACTCAGTCATGTTTAAATAATATTGCTATTTCATCTGTAGACAAACATAGAAAACCACTTGTTCACCCTCAGGAAAAAATCTCATAGAACATCGAGGGCGGAATAAATCTTCAAATCATGCAACGAAAAGTTCTAATATGTAGCTTTGGTGGCTCCAAGTTGGTATATGGAATTTGTTGATTTATAGAAACTACTTCTTAGCAGGGTTACCAATGTATTCATCTAGATAATTATAAAATATCTTACAGTTATTTTCTTGGATAAATCTCGAACTAAAATTTCAAACTTAATTTCAATTATTTTTCTTAAACAATTATGAACCCATTTCAAGGGCATTAACTTTTTAAGGTAGTGCTGCCTATCTTCAGAACTCATCTCTAAATAGAGCGCCATGTACATGCTATATTTATAAATAAAGAGATTTCCTGAGCACAAGTTTTCTTTGTATGAATCGTCCATACTCTTTGGGATCCAATTTAAGTGTATAAACTATATATTATAACTAGGAAGCAGGGTGGCCAATTTCCCGGCTTATTTATTGAAGGAGAATATCAGATTTTCATTCATAGAGGATGCGTGCCTTGACATGTACGGTGTGCCTTTCCAGTAACTTATATTTTCCGTCTCTTTGAGGCAATGAAATGAGCTGACCACATTACATTGTGGACACCTACCAACCCAAACGTTTACTTCTAAGACAGAGAAAAATGGAACGTCTGATAACATCATATTAAAGCTAAAGAAGATTATGGCTAACGACTGCGATTCCGAAACGAATTATCTCCGTTAGTCGAAATAATTCTGTACTTTGAACCAATCTGGTCGTGTACGCAAAATTAAAACGCAACTAAGCGTCAGTGTAAACTCAAGTTGGTAAAAAAACATGTATGGAGTGGGATTGTGTGTTCTTCCCGAAAAATAATAAAACATTGTCGGTACAGTCATTTGCAAAAGTCTGTGGGCAAGTTATGTCGCTGCTCTAGCGGCCAAAAAGTGCACTTAAAATTTCTGTTGGTACTACTTGATTTTCAGGTAGGAAGGTAAACAGTGGTGGGGGTATATGTTTTGGAACTTTAGGCGAGCGAGGGGAAAGTAGGAATTGCTGCGGAATTTAAGGGAACCGGATTCGAAAAGAGACATTGCCTAGCACCATTAGAATGGTTTGATGGTGACTTTGGTCTGCGATTGAGATAGGTTCCACGAAAGGAAAAGCTTTTGTTTCATGCAGACTAGCAGTCTGGCGACGTTGAGCCGGTTTCAAGGGACTTCGACCGTTGACTACGTTAGGATAGATTTTAGATTTTTAGATTTATACCCCGCAAGCCGCCAGTGGCGCATGGCGGGGGGATAAGGATATGCTGATAGTTTTGCTTCTTACGCTGTTTTAGGACGCATCTTCATCTAAAATTTAAAGAAATAATATTTTGGCGTTACCTTAACTTTGACTCTATTACTTCATCAAATTAATGCTTTTCTATCAAAAACTATCACGCAAGCATAGAAAATAGAAATATCAATTTAACGAAATCTATTTTGTCATTTTCTTCTCTACTTTAATCGTTACCTTACCAAAGAACTTCGTGAAAGTCTTCCCTTGGTTATAATAATTACATAGAAGTTATACGCTCCGTTATCAAAATGAATTTTCATTGAATTGTTTAGGCTGGGTCAGCTGTTCCTCACAACTTCACTCCTTCAAATCTAAGTCCTTCGACTCGCTGACACGTTCCGTCATGAAAGAAGGAGGTCGATTTGCTGTTGCGCCAAATTAATCAATTGTTTTGTAATTTAAATGATCGCAGATTCTAATAAAATTATGCTGCTTGAAAAATAGATCTTCTTTGCAACGAAAATAATCTCCAAAATCGTCTTCAGATGTATTCGGTCGATTTATGATAATAATGAAACGATACTTCTTAGTTCATTCTTTATTTCTTCATTTCGGCTTACTCCTCGATATGCTGTTCCCGTCATTTCCCTCTATGTTCATATTCCTCATCAAAGCGCGTCTTGTCGCGTGCATATCGAGTGGACTTTTCCAAAATATCGGATATCCATGCAGTACTCAGAGTGGAAAGTCTTTTAAAATCATTCATTAATTGTGAGTTTTTCCTGAACGTGAAAAATCTCTGCATTAATTTCAAATATGTATTCGAAAAATTGTTTGGAAATTTATGCTAAAGATTAAATATTCACTTCTTCACGGGAAACTTAATTTCAAGATTAAATTGTTTCTTTGCCGAGAAGAGAAAAATCCTACCAAAGTGAGGAAGTCGCACAAAGAACGTAGAGCAATAATTAGTTATCTTGTAAGTGTTCATCATCAATGGGTACTCGGCGTATCGATAGATCCTTGAAGTTTTTACAGTCTCTATCTCCATTCCACCTCCTGGTATTTCAATTTTACTTTTCCTGCTACACCATTCCATTGGTCAAGAAGTTTTGCTCTTCTTCCTTAATCTCTTTCTACTGCTACTTTGACTTCTTTTCCATATTTTCTCTTCGTTAATAAGCGTCCAAACCTATTCCATTGCCGCTTTTTGATGATACCTATCAATAGCCCTCTTCTTCCAAAAGGTAAAAAATCTGCTAATTTCTTAATTTCTCCCTTCAATGTATTCCTTTCATCTTTTTTTTCAAAATTGTATGAATTCTAAATCACATCCCAAACATTTATTCTCTCTTAGTCAGTTTTCCTAATCGTCTACAGTTCCAACCCATCTAAAAACATGCTAACCATTAGGTTTCACCAACCACTTTCTGATCCCTACGTCCATCTTGCTATTCAACAATGATTACTTTCTGCTGAATGCCATCTGCTACATTCCCATTCTATCTTTGATTTGCATCTCACTTTTTCTATTGCTATACTTCACACTGTCAGGATACTACAACTTCTTTTCTACTTTAACACAGTCTCTACCCAACATTTATTTATTCTTCTCCTTCCATCTTCTAAGTCTTGGCTTTTACTTTCCCAAGGAAGAATGGACTTGAAAAAAGTCTGACGGGACCGGGAATCGAACCCGGGTCACCCTTACCCGTTTTCCTGTGTTGGCTTTTACTTTCTTTATCTTCGATCAATCTCTTGCAGTCTTTGTTAACGTTATCCAACAACATTTTCTAACGTTTCAGAAAAATTGGAAAATGGAAGCAAACCTCCTACAAGCATTTTCAGTGCGTCTCTTTTTTTCCCTTTAAACTTTCATCTATCATCATTCTCCCAAGAATATGAAAAAATAAGAATCTACGTGATCATAACCAGGCCTCACTTATTTAAGAAATTCACATCATTCGTTTTAAAGCACCTAACCTCACCGTAACTCTCTGGTTAATATAATTTCTAAGGAACGTTTCTCTTGATTTATCTTTCCTGAGAGCAGGCCACACAATATCTTTTATAAGTCCATTATGTGTTTATGCATAAATCCATTCATGTTATTTGAGAAAATGTGGTCACTGTTTTCAAATATAAATATAAAACAGCTTAAGCCGCTTTCCAGATACCCAATGATAATGAATGATAAGTTCTTTGCAACATTTTCCCATAAGAAACGCACTGTAGGGAATTTCAAGATTTTCTTTGAAGCAGTTCCCGAAAAGTTAGGATTGCTAGAACTAGGCATGACAATAGGACTCGTGCTTATTTTTATTTTCGAAGTTGAACAAAAGGCACTGCCCGATATAATGACGATCAATGGGGGACTGGAAATGTGCAAACCATGTGGCGCAGAGTTTCGCTGGCTAAACTTAAAGGTTTGATAGGGATTCATGAGAGTCATCATGTCTGCTTTTCTCTTTGAATTGGCTTAAGATCTTCAGAAGGCCTATGGGTGGATATTACAGTGATTCAATAACAGATTTCCCTTTTGGTGTTAGCTTTGTTATTGAATCGTTTTGAAAGCTTTCTTAAGTCCTCACAAGACCCTCTTTGGATATTATCCATCACTAAGACCCAAACGTAGGGGTTCCGAAGATATAGAATATCATCTGAAGTATGGTAATAATCTTTCCTATGCCCTATTTAGACCCAGCGGTTAGAATCCTTTAAGTCCTAATGAGAAGCAATTTCAGGGACTAGTGGAAATTTAGCACCAATAAGATTACATTATGCAAGTTACTTTTATGCATACTGTTGAAAGATTTTTCTATAACTAAGGAGGTAATGGAAATTGATTTATCCTTACGTATCATCCTCTTTCCTAAGGCAAGGTATTTTTTATTCTATCTGCTGAATCTGAAAATTGGTCTTCTCTTACATACGCTTCCATTTTCCACCCTTTTCTCCGACTGAGTAATATTAGTGAGAGTCTTTGACATACGGCATGAGAAGTTAACTTTCCGAAATTGTTCTCCATTTCCTACCTTCTTCCTTTAAGATCTTAACACAGTCACGGTCGCATGCAGATCTACTGTTACGTAATTATCACAGACTAGTTTGCAATATCATTCATAGCTTTATTTCATAACATTTTTATTTGCTACTTAGATATACTCCTGATTACTGCTGACTTCCTTATCCTAAGACTTTAGAAAACAGTTTCAAATTTGGTTTAAAGGATAGGGTCATATAAACTTCGTTACTTTCGTCTAGCTTTTTTGCCATTATTCTGAAAAAAGGTATTTTAAGATGAGAAATGAAATATGTCTTTATCAGACATTTTCAATATATTACGTTAAGACGAAGGAGAATCCACAACAAATTTTAATACTATCAGTGGTTATGGTTTTTCAGCCAGAATAGAAAAGGATTCGATTAATTAAGAAATTTAATTAAGGAACAGTGAGAGAACTGGCCCACAGACTTCTGCAAATGACTGTACATGTTTACATCGGTACTTCTATAATCAATGAGATTAAGTTGATTAGACTATTTGAGATGACAGTTTGAACCCAAATATAGCAACCAAACATAAGTATGACTCATTAAATTGCATCTCTGATTAAGTAACTGAATTTAGGAAGTCAATTTTTACTCATCGTGCCCTTGTTTAGCATTCAATACCGGGTGAAAATACTCAACCTGGATTTTTCGTGCTCCGATTGGTCGGGTTCCTTGTCCGTGCAATCATTAGTACAATAAAGTAAGCCATAAACAAGATGCATGCATAACGTGGCTACCAAAATTAATGGGTACAATAAAATCAATCAACTTGCGAGTAACTTTGTAGTATTCTATAGCCAAAGAGAAAAAAAACAGGACAAACTTTTCTCAAGAATCTATATCCTGTATTAATGACAAAGCAAGAAAAAACAACAGAAGAGGCACACATATGATTTAGGTATGTCGATGACATTTTTTGTATCTGGACTGGTATTGTAAGGCAATTGAACCTCTTTGTAAATTTTTTGAATTCCCTTCATCCTTCCCTTAAATTTACTCATGAATTGGAAAGTGACTATTAATTACCTTGACCTGTACTTAACCTTTAACCCAGAATCCTTTAGAATTTTCCATGTATCGTAAACCAACCTACACCTGCCTTATCACTTTATCTGCCAACCATCATCATCCTCATAAATTTTCTGCATTCCACTTCCTCCTCCACCGACTCCTAAACATCCCTCTGTCACCCTCTAATTTTTAAATAGAATTAATCATTTCCTTCTGATTCAATAAAAAGATTGCTTGATAAGAAACGGAGAAACTTGGCCTTAAACATGATATACTCTACGCAATCAGTGGACCAGGTGGCAATGGTCAAGAGAGACAAAATAAAAATTACATCTGCCCGGCATTCGCCCAAAGACGGGAGGAAAACCGTTCCAGAAACCTCCCGTTAAAAATGTTCCGCCCAACGTGGGGCTCGAACCCACGACCCTGAGATTAAGAGTCTCATGCTCTACCGACTGAGCTAGCCGGGCTACTAATAAATCTTTCCATCCTCCTCTCTCTTACTTACTGTCACACTTCCTTGTTCGCCCCCTCCCCTAGTTTCAGTCCACCTAGTTAATGGTTTCCATGAATCCTACCTTTCACCCTTCTCTTTCCCCTCCCACCCTCTTCCTTTTATCAAAATATGCGTTGTTCAGGCTTCATCTTCACTTGAAGATGACGGTTAAGCGTTTCAACTTGTCGTGTGCCATTTATGTATGACAATTCTATTTTTTGCTTAGTTATTAAATACAGGGTTTAGTTTCTTGAGAAAAGTTTCTCCTGTTTTTTCTTATAATGAGTAAAAGTACAGAGGCTACTTCGACCAACTTTTGCATCCAAAGTCATTATGATCCATAAACACTGCAGCTGAAAAATATTATGTATTATTTGGAATAATGAAGCATCTATACTTNTCGTAGGCTTATTATTTTATACTAATAAGTATATTAGTTAGTTTTACCAGGAAACCTTGGTAACACGGAGAAATGCCACTAAAGTACACGAATAACAATATAAAATGAAATCTCAGCGCGTCATCCCACTAATATATCAATGTTTCAGCGTTCAGGTAGAAGATGTTGGGAGGATCCGTTAATGTCGCTGGGGGCGAATAAGATTATGTAACAGCCGGACTGCATTCGTATGTTGTCGGGGGCTAACAACATGACGCGGAACAGCCCCTGCCACTCCTCTTTTTCCCTACCCGAGCCGCGAACCTCACAAGTGCCAATGACCCCTTTTCACGCACCCACGCCTCGCCTTCCCGGAACCGAATCCTCAGAATCAGAATCCTCCAACATCCCTTCTTTCTGATCCATACCTTTGTCTTAACTTCCTTTCCCCGACCTTTCCTGGACCATTTTCTTGAACTCAAACCTTTCCCAAATTTGTTCCAACCTTTACCATCTGTACTTTCTTCGGGTCACAGGACCGAACCCTTTCTCGATCGTTCTCTGGATCTCTCTCGATGATCATTTCCAAACTGTTTCCACCCCTTCCCTTCCTCCCTCCCTGCGAGATCAGGGTGAATTCTCGAAAAGTATCCTAACGATATTTTACCAAAATTGTTCTAAATATTTCAAAAGCATTAGTTTGAATAATTGTTGAAGAGGAAGTCGAGTTCGCATCGAGTTTTATCTTCAATCGCACTAATGACATATAGTAATAATAATGACAACTAGCAGAAACTATTTAATTAAATTTTTAAGAAAGAACGGCAACGTATTCCCAATGCTGGAGTCATTGAAGTTATCGTTTTATTGAGCTAATGTTTGTGAATATTATGATAAGGGCCTTGGTTTAACGAGTCACTAACTTTGTGATTTAACTCTCTCTTATTTATTTTTAATACTTTTCCCTTTGTCAACTTTTCGTTAAAAGCAATGTTTCTCGTTCAGTGTTTCTCACAGTGTTCAGTTTTCCGTTTATTTCTCTCACGAATCCGTGGAGGTGATAAGTTTGTGATGGTTATTTGGAATGGTGGTTTGGAACTTTGTAGAAGGAACTTAATTAATAAATCTATGTCTGCAATAGTGTCTTACATAGGACTGTTTTTAAAGGAAGAGTGTGTTTTAGGTCTTTCTATTGGAGTGATACTTCATCTTTGTTGAAAGTTTCCTTGGAGAGGTTAATTATATGGCAAATTGTATTCACAAGATGATTCCTAGTTATGAGAAGTTGTTTCTCTTTCGAAGATGTCTTTTTTTCACTAAGTTTTTGTTACTTTTTTGAATCCTTTGGTGAAGTCTGACAACATGTACATTCTTCCTTTGTAAGTCGTACTGCGGTGATCCTAACGGATGCCTCAAGGTCTTAGATTCTTAAAAGCGATGGAAGTAACCGTTATATGTATGAATTCAATGGTGACGGAATGAGAGATGTATACAGAAATATATGGAACTTCGCGGATTGCTGTGCTAAATAATTAATCGATCTTTCGCTATCTAAATCTATCTCTCTTACAAGGCGTTGGCTTAAGGGTAGACGAAACACATAAGTAATGCTTTTTAGATAGATTGGAATGTATCTTTGGCGATTAAAAATCAAACTGTTTCAAGAATGAATTTAATTAGTAGGTAATGCGAGATAGTATTAAAGGAATTTATCAGGGTGAGTTAATGTGAGGAAAAGTTGTATCATTCCACATTCACGCACAATATTCACTTTTGCTCAGCACTAAATAACGGAATTGTCAATTACACATCGCCCGTTGGAAACGGAAACTTGGTGATCCCTTGAATACCATGAATATGTAAATGAGGACTTATAAGGAAAAGGTATCACGAAGTGTGATACTAATATTGAGGCGATCCACAGTGGTTTAAAGAGCCCGTTTTTGCGGTCAGAAGTCGATCTCTCGACAAAATCTTGCTGGTGTAGGTGATAAAAAGCCAACTCGAAATAAGCGGGGGCACGGCCTTGAGGAGAATAGGTTGATTTTTAGCAAAAAGATTCGTTCGCAAGATTCATGGAAAAGTAAGGTGACGGTGGATGTGCATATGTTTTAGAAGGTCAAGCTTCTTTCCTTTGGCCAACGTAGGGGACAATGTGGTAGAAGGGTGTCCTATGATTATTCTCATCGAGATTTGTGGGGAAATGGATATTTCCAGATTTATTAACGAAGGATGCTTTTTTTCCTATGTACGTGTAAGGAATGACCTAACAGTTTGGCAAACTTAAACAATACTACAATTACTACAATTGGGCGTATAGATTCCAGATTTTTTCAATTTCAACGTTTGCTTTCGGCCATCGCACAGGTGAGAACAGAGGTTGGAACTCTAGTAGAAGGCAGTGGAAAGGTTACCGTTGCGCAAGTGTTTAGAAATTCTGGAACTAATTTTTTATAAATTTTAATTTAAAATAACGTGGTGATTTATCACATGGAGAAACAAAGGAAGAAATCCGGCTGATAGCAAAAAATCTTAGTTTTTTTCCGCAACAAATTAAATTAAACTCAGTGAGAAACCGTTCTGTTCGACTTCGGAAATGTTCACAATTATTTTTGAAATATGAACTCAGGAATACAATTTCGAATTCTTTTCCTCTAAGAATTCTTTAAATCAGTCTGTATTAACACTTACAGTTATATTTCAGTTAAAATATAGAGTAACTAATTTGATTCTTATATTTCAAACTTGTAAGCGTTCTCGAGTTTTAGTGAGTGATTTGGTCCAACAGAACTCGGAAAACTTCCACTCCGTATAAGAGGTTTAACCACTACAAAGAAGAGTAAAGAAATCGAATAATTTACATAGGCAAAAGGTCTTCGTAGGCTTATTATTTTATACTAATAAGTATATTAGTTAGTTTTACCAGGAAACCTTGGTAACACGGAGAAATGCCACTAAAGTACACGAATAACAATATAAAATGAAATCTCAGCGCGTCATCCCACTAATATATCAATGTTTCAGCGTTCAGGTAGAAGATGTTGGGAGGATCCGTTAATGTCGCTGGGGGCGAATAAGATTATGTAACAGCCGGACTGCATTCGTATGTTGTCGGGGGCTAACAACATGACGCGGAACAGCCCCTGCCACTCCTCTTTTTCCCTACCCGAGCCGCGAACCTCACAAGTGCCAATGACCCCTTTTCACGCACCCACGCCTCGCCTTCCCGGAACCGAATCCTCAGAATCAGAATCCTCCAACATCCCTTCTTTCTGATCCATACCTTTGTCTTAACTTCCTTTCCCCGACCTTTCCTGGACCATTTTCTTGAACTCAAACCTTTCCCAAATTTGTTCCAACCTTTACCATCTGTACTTTCTTCGGGTCACAGGACCGAACCCTTTCTCGATCGTTCTCTGGATCTCTCTCGATGATCATTTCCAAACTGTTTCCACCCCTTCCCTTCCTCCCTCCCTGCGAGATCAGGGTGAATTCTCGAAAAGTATCCTAACGATATTTTACCAAAATTGTTCTAAATATTTCAAAAGCATTAGTTTGAATAATTGTTGAAGAGGAAGTCGAGTTCGCATCGAGTTTTATCTTCAATCGCACTAATGACATATAGTAATAATAATGACAACTAGCAGAAACTATTTAATTAAATTTTTAAGAAAGAACGGCAACGTATTCCCAATGCTGGAGTCATTTCCATCATAACTGTGGTAATACCTGACAGTAAATAAAAATTTCCTATAGGTTATTAATAATTATACTTCAAGAACCGTGGAATAGAATGTCTTGTAATTCAGGTTGAGAGTGCTTGAGATAAGCATAATAGTCTCCACTTACTGAGATTGCTACTTGGCCACTGGCAGCGCTCGTGTCTCATACGCGTTTGTAAATGATCCTCAAGAAACTATGTGATGCCCCCTATAATGAAAAAAAAAAATGTTGTGACTTAATGTAATGCTGCCTATATAAACTTTATTTCTATAAATACATTAACTGTATGTACTCTAATCGAATTACACCACCAATATTAATGTAGCTGAGGATGGGAAATGAGAACAAATGTACCCACAGAAAGCAGTAGCCAGAATAGAATTACACATATTATCCCTTATTGCATGCATTTCTACCATATGCTTCCAATTACTCAATCTCTCATTAGCTTAATTTGTGTATTATATAATTTACTATATGGAAATGTTTCACAGTATATTTTGAATCGCGAACTTAAGGATACGATTAGGTTAAAAAAATAAGTTTCAATACATGAAAATATCTAAAAGGAATCATCAAAAATTAATGCATTCATGCTTAATTACTTTCTAAATCTATAAGGAAAAGGAACACGGCTGTTGTAAGACATCAGAGCTAGATAAAAGCTCCCAATAGAGTAGCTTTGGAGCTCCCATTTGGAGCTTTTATCTAACTCTGATTAATTACTTTCCACAAAAAATATTCTTGAAATTACTTGGAAACCTTGATTAAGTGGAGAGATCGCACTAAAGTACCCGATTAACAATACATAAAAAAATCTCAGCGCGCCATCCCACTAATATATCAATGTTTCATTATATTGCTTCTGAGATCCTCATCCTACATACCATGTACTACTGTATAACTAACACACAACGCATATGAGTAACTTTAACAACAATAAAGGACATTTTCATGTCTTTACCTGGTATTTTTGTTAGACAAACCACAATATTGAAGAAACATTTAAACCAAGGTTCCCATAAAACGTCAGCTTTTGCGATACGCGCTTTTTTGCGATGTATAATAATTAATTGCAACGAAATGATACACAACTTACGGGTACGTAATTTAACCTAAGTTCAGCAATCGTAAAGATCAGCGTGTCTCTCTCCTTTACATCAGTACTCTACTTGGCCACTTGCGGCGCTCGTGTCTGATGCGCATGCGTCCAAGTTCCCCACAAAGCTCGGTGCTGCCGTCTTATCTGAAAAAAATTCTGACTTCAAACAATGTAAGCAATATAAGGTGTACTCCTATCAACCATAATGACTATATGCATCGTAATCGAACTGCTAATGTTATTGAAAATGATAGTGGGAAATGATATCTGATTTACCCACACGGAGCACTAGGACGAAAGTAGTTAGACATGTTATTACATATAGTATGTTGTAGTAGTAGTAGTTGGAGTTAAGGTGCTTCGACAGCTGAGGTCATTTTGCACCTTGTCTATAGTGATAAGTAATCCAATACTTCACCTTGGAATATAGAAGAAGGTAAAAGCCTCGTTCTTCACCGTACTAGAATGGTGGCGTGAAAAATGATTAAAAACAATAAATAAATAAATATTTTAAAAACATAAATATAAATATTAAAAACTTTAGCTAAAATTTATAGTTGAATATTTGTAAAAGTGGAACTGTGTCAGTATGTGCAAGGGCTTCTCTTATATTTTTGAAAAAAGGCCTGTGGCTTTCATAAACGACACAACTCTGTCTATCATCTCAGAATCGTTCCCAAGAATTTCCTTAAGTATCACTGTTCTGAAGTGTTTATGTCGATCATCGGAGAATTTCTGGCATTCTGTGAGAATGTGTTTTACAGTTAGAAGGGAGTTACATTCCTCACACTGAGGTGGAAGTCTAGGGATGGAAAACAGGTAAGAATGTGTAATGGCACTGTGTCCTATTCTCAGTCGAGTTATGACAACCTCCTCCCTTCTACTGCGCCTAATAGAAGAGCCCCAGTGTTTAATATCCTCCATAATAGCTCTAAGCTTATTCCCAACAGAGGAGGACCAGATTTGCTCCCACTCTTTCAATGCAGTGCATTTTAGATGATTCTTGAGGTCATCTGGAACCACCTCTTCTATATCTATTCCAGGCCTTTTTATAGCCTCTTTTGCCATTTTGTCTGCTGCTTTATTTCCTGTAATATTGACATGAGCAGGAGTCCAAATGAATTTTACAACTACACCCCTGGTGTGTAGCTATAGTATGTTACTAGACCAAATGCTCCCATTTGGTCTAGCTTTCATAAGCTGAAAGTACATATTTTCTCATTTACGATATGGAACTATTTTACGTTAAAGTTGGAATTATAAACTTAAACAGCCTTCAGGTAGAGGTAATCACAAATCTTTCATTGATCTCCAATATTTATATTTCAATAGCATTAAGAAATCATGACCATAAGCTAAGCATAAGACCAAGGTAATATAATGATGACTTAAAGGAATAACAAGTGTGAAAAATAGCGACACGACAGTGTCGCTATTTTTCACACTTCACTTCCCTTAACAGTGTGAGAGAGACGCGGCACGGTAGTTCAGTGGATAGAATACCTGCCCGGAAAGTGGGAGACCTGGGTTCGAGTCCCAGTCGTGTCGCTATTTCTCACACTCGTTATTCCTTTGGGATTTTCGTAGGTTTTACAACCTACTTAGTTACCTGCCTTTCCTTTATCCTAATGATGACTTGTTTTATATTTTGCACCGAAAAACCGATGGTAACATTTCATTCGTTAAGAAAAGGTAATTTGGAAAAAGGAAGTAATTTTACTTCGTATATGGTAAAGCATATTATTCGTGCATCTTGAGGAAGGTTTAACTAGTATTTATGAAGAAGAATCTCGGCTATGGAAGTTTCATTAAACAAGTACATTGATTCGCCACACCACATTTAAAAATCGTTAACGTATTTCCCAAATTTCTCTGGGTATCACGCTTACATTTACATCGGATAAAACGTCGTAGGCCTACAATTTGTTTTGAAAAATAGCAATACATCCCAACAATCCATCTATCTGAGGATATCGAATGAATGTCCTAAATTAGCTCTCACAAAACAAAGCGGCTTGAACATCCTCCACGTTTTTTTTTTCTGAATTTAATAGTTATATCTTTTCCAGATTTACTCGACTATTAATGTATTGTATAGATTTCGTATACTACATGTATAGATTTCGTTACTCTTTAAGCCGGCAGCAGGTTCAATTAGATGTACGTAATATCAGTTTATAAAAAGTTTTGGGACTTATACATTTTTCAACTGAACAGCAATCATCCTCACAGTTGGAAGAAAACATTTATGGATTTTTTAAATGTATTTAGAAATGAATACATTTTCTACCATTAAGGATAATAGATTAGCTACGAAAATATCCTAAACTTAAGTAGATGCTGAATTTTTCCTTACTTCTAAGGGTACGTTGAATTAAATCTGAGTATATCTGATTCAACCTGCCGACACCATGAAGTGAGTTTTAATATTTCTGAAAAAAATGTTCCTACAACTAAAAGTGCGATTACCTAACACTAGAAATAGATTAATGCAAACCAAGATTTTTGTTGGCCCTCAGAGTCAATTATAACTATGCAACTTAAACTTTGGTTCAGCAGAAGATGATTGAGTTTCTGCTGGCATACACGTTATGAACCTGGGTTTCGGTGATCCTAGATTTTGGGATTTACTACTTGATTGAAAAGTTACATGCCTATATTTTACGATAACTGCTCTAAATATTTAAAAAATCATTACTATGAATTAATATTGAAGAGGAGAGCTAGTGTGAATCGAGTTTTACCTACAATTGCACTCGTTACAGTATGAAACGCTCAATAAACATGAAAGAATTATGCTGAACAAATTTCATCTTATATCAGTACCACGCGAGGTGCCATAAGGCACATGGGAGTGATTGTGAAAACACCGAATTCCCATAATTACTTTCTGATAGTTATATCTAACACTATCAGTAATATGAGAAACGTAATATATATCCGTTCTCGCTTTAATATTGTCGAATCACTCATCACGAAAATTCCTCTTCCTAAATTAGTCATATTGGGTTAATGATGCATTACAAGGAGTTTTAAGGGGTGGGGATGCGATTATAGAGAATCTCCCACCCAAATGCCAAACCTCACCTACATATGGTACAACCTGTTTTAAACTGACGAGGATATGGCGACCGAATGACTTCCTGGATAAGAAGTCACTCCTCTACCAAGTGCCAACGGCCTCATCAGAGGGCGGATGAGCGGGTAGAGGGAAGGGCACCCTGATGTCCTGGGGGTGGGAAACTACCCCCAAAGGCGGATGAGTCCAATAGGACCAACGACATCAGGATGGGGAAGGAAACGGAAAGCCACCCCATTAATGACTCTCATAGAGTTTCCTTGAGTTATTTATATTTAACAAATATATGGGTAACTTGTGGTAGGTAATGACAGCTAACAGAAAGAGTTCATTAATTTTTTAAGAAAGAACGCCTAATTATTGCTAATGCTGGGGTAATTTTCATCAGAACTGTGATAATACCTGACATTAAATAAACATTTCCTAAAGGTTATTAATAAATATACCTCAAGAACCGTAGATCAAAATGTTGAAAAAGCGTTTTGATAGGGTGAATTGGAGGAAACTGATGGAAGTAATGAAAAGAAAGGGAATAGAATGGAGAGAGGGGAGATTGATTGAAAGACTGTACAAGAACCAACGAGTGGCGGTGAGATTTAACAGAGGTTTAAGTGAATGGTGCGAAGTGGGAAGAGGAGTTAGACAGGGATGCTGTCTGTCGCCAACGTTATTTAACATGTACCTATTTAGAAGAAATGATCGAGGAAAGTTTGGAAGAAGAGGAAAATGCAGAAGCAAAAGTTGGGGGCAAAAGGATAAAATGTATCAAGTGCACAGACCATATGGTAGTGATCGCCGAGGATCCTGAGACATTGAAAAGGATAATGGACAGAATCAATGTAGTGTGTGACAGATATGGAATGAAGATAAACAAGGGAAAAACAAAGACTATAAAGATAGGATGTGAAGAAAGAATAGGATTGGTTTTGGACGGAGAGGACATAGAGCAGGTGGAGAGATTCAAGTATCATGGTTGTGTAGTGGAAAGTGACTGGAAATGCTTAAAAGAAATTAAAGAAAGAGTAGGAATGGCAAAGACCGCATTCATCAAGATGAAAAGGTTATTGACAAGCAAGTTGGATATGAAATTGAAAAAGAGGTTGATGAAATGCTATGTTTGTAATGTGTCTTTGTATGGATCTGAAACGAGGACGGTTAGGAAAACAGACAGGAAGAGAATAGAGGCGTTTGAAATGTGGACATGGAGAAAAATTGAAGGTATAATTTGGAGTGATAAAGTAAGAAATGAGGAGGTCCTGCAGCTTGTGGGAGAAGACAGAATATTGATGGATATTATTAAGAAACGGCAGAGAAACTGGATTGGACACTTCCTAATGCATGAAGGACTATTGAAAATGGCAGTAGAGGGAGCGGTGGAGGGAAAGATGAAGAGAGGGAGAAGGAGAAGAACGTTTTTGGATTATGTAAAAGGAAGAGAAAGCCGCTATAGATGCTGTACATAAACTAATCACAGTAGTATGGGAAACAGAAAAGATGCCCAACGATTGGGGAACTGGAATAATATGCCCCATATATAAAAAAGGAGACAAATTAGATTGTAACAATTATAGAGGCATCACGCTGCTAAGTATAGTGTATAAAGTCCTATCTAGTATAATAAATGAAAGACTTAGAATTGAAGCAGAAAAGATAATAGGGGAATACCAGTGTGGCTTCCGACCCAATAAAAGCACAATAAATCAGCTTTTTATTATTAGACAAATGATGGAGAAACACTATGAACATGGATCGGACCTCCACATGCTGTTTATTGATTATAAGCAAGCCTTTGACAATGTAAACAGAGCAAAATTAGGTGAGATACTGCGTGAATTTGGCATACCACAGAAGCTGATACGATTGGTGCAAATGACTATGAATAACACAAAAGCCCAAGT
Organism: Ladona fulva; assembly: GCA_000376725.2. Taxonomy (NCBI): domain Eukaryota; kingdom Metazoa; phylum Arthropoda; class Insecta; order Odonata; family Libellulidae; genus Ladona; species Ladona fulva. Next base: position 68,606 of record KZ309082.1, on the reverse strand, counting down.
TAAGATCGGAAATAAACTAAGTAAAGAATTTGAATTTAACAAGGGGGTTAAACAGGGAGATGGGCTGTCTACAACCCTATTTATACTAGCATTGCATAAGGCAGCAACAACAGTCGACCAACGAGGTACAATATATAATAAGTCCAGTCAGATCTGCGCCTATGCAGATGATATAGTTATAATAGCAAGAACGAAAAAGAAACTAATAGAAGTATATGGGAAATTAGAAGCAGAAGCAGAACAGATAGGGCTGATAGTGAATGATAGAAAAACAAAATATATGATTATGTCAGCATCAGAGTCTAGGAGAAAACCGGAGGATCTAGTTGTGGGGGATAAAACTTTTCAGGGAGTATCTAACTTTAGATACCTTGGGAATTTAATAGATAATGAAAATAAAATCAGTAGCTGTGTAATGGATCGAATACAGGCAGGGAACAAAGCTTTTTACGCAAACCTACACCTTCTCAAAAGTAGATCAATATCAAGGACTTCTAAAACGCAAATTTATAAAACATTGATACGGCCAGTAGTGACATATGGAGCAGAAACATGGACCTTAACCTCAAAAGATGAGAATGCTCTGAGAATCTTCGAAAGGAAAATATTGAGAAAGATATATGGACCGATTATAGAAAAAGGCGAGTACAGAATACGCTACAATGAAGAACTAAACAAATGTATCAATGGAGAAGACATAGTACGGTTCGTAAAAGCTCAGAGGCTACAATGGTATGGACATGTGGGAAGAATGCAGGAGTCTGCAATGCCAAAGAAGATACTGCATGGGAAAATATATGCACGAAGGAAGAGAGGAAGACCCAGGCTGAAATGGCAAGAGGAGGTAGAGAAAGATCTTGGGAAGATGAAAGTGGAAGGATGGAGGAGAAAGATGTTCAACAGAGAGACATGGAGGCATATTGTACAGGAGGCCAAAGCTCACCCCGAGCTGTAGAGCCGAGAGGAAGGAAGAAAAGAAAGAGAAGGATATGCAAATTTTAAAGCTAAAGCCTTGGGAAGGAAATTATATTAAGACCAATGACGCCAAGGACCTGCCATTTGGCAGAAAACCAATGATGATGACAAGGAGTTATTTATATTTAACAAATATATGGGTAACTTGTGGTAGGTAATGACAGCTAACAGAAACAGTTTATTTATTTTTTTAAGAAAGAACGCCTAATTAATGCTCATGCTGGAGTAATTTTCATCAGAACTGTGATAATACCTGAAATTAAGGAAACATTTCCTAAAGGTTATTAATAAATATACCTCAAGAACCGTAGATTAAAATGTCTTGTAATTCAGGTTGAGAGAGCTTCTCAGGTACGCGGAGATGAGCATAATAGTCTCCACTTTCTGAGATCGCTACTTGGCCACTGGGAGTGCTCGGGTCACATGCGCATCTGTCCAAGATCCCCAAGAAACTCTGCGATGCCTTCTATAAGGAACAAAATGTTACTGCTTAATTTAATGCTTCCAATATAAACTGTATTACTATAACTACATTAACCTTATGTTCTTTAATTGAACCACACCACCAATATTAATGTCACTGATGATGGGACAAGAGAACAAATGTGCCCAGGTAAGTCAATAGCCAGAAAAGGATTACACATGTTATCCCTTATTGAATGCATTTCTACCATATGCTTCCATTTACTCAATCTCTCATTAGCTTAATTTATGTTTTATCGAAATTGCAATATGGAAATGTTTCACAGTATATTTAGAATCTCGAACTTAAGGATACAATTTGGTTAAAAATAAGTTTCAATACATGAATATAGATAAAATAAGTTAATAAAAATAATGCATTCATGCTAAATTATATTCCACAAATATTATTCTTGAAATTACCCAGAGAACTTGGTCAAGCAGAGAAATGTCACTAATGTACCCGATTAACAATATTATCATATTATTCCACTGGTATATGAATCTTCTATTAGAAAGCTTCTCGGATCTTCATCTTCTATACCATTTTCTACAAAATGCTTTAGATCGTTCGTACAAGGCAAGATCAGTATTTGGTGGTTCTCAGTTAAATTTTCTTCTGAAGAATAAAGGTTGGAAAATGTTTACGTTAGAACATCAGAATAACCATATGATTTACAGTTTTCACATCGTTCAGTTAGTGAATTGATGCTTTACAATTACTTATATTTCATTAGGTACAACAAATCACAGCCATGTGTTAATAAAATGACCGAAATATTTGAAAAATGCCTTATTCAATATTTCGCACCAAAAGACAAGTGATACCATTTCCTTTATAATAATAATAGTAATGTCTATAATGGAAACAGGATTACCCCATTTACATCCATTTTAATAATTATTAAATCTCTTCCTACCGTTATCGATTTTATATTTCACGAAATTCCAACAATCTTTTTTAGTACTACAATGATCGGACTATGGAAAATATTGGTAAAGGACGTCTTAGGCCGACAATAGCTTAGGTGAAATAGCAATATATCCCATTATTATATTTCTTCCTTTTTGATTTAGTAAGACTTAAATGAGAAATTCCATAACTTTTCCCTTTATATTAGATGTTTAAATACTACTATTTTTATTTTTCTCAAAAAACTGTAACACGGACACTGGTCTTCCAATTTCCTATTGATTGTTATATCTAATTGAGATATCGTGCCGGAAAAAGTAGATATGCCTTTTGGGAGACATTTTGGGTAGGGTCAAGTAGTTCGTCTGAGTGTTTCTTCATGTACCTTTCTTCTTGGATATTCCTAGACGAACTGCTTCATTTGCTAAGATACCTATGATACATTTTCTATATTAATCCAACGAAGAGAGCGGAAACAAAGCGGAGTATGATTGCTAAAAGAGAAACGCGACTGGGAGATGCGCAATTATTTTTGGAAATTCATGCGTCACGAACCAATGCGCAGACAATCCTACGGTAGGTCGTGATAATCGATAAATCGTTTTCGTACGACCTCTAATGTGAGACTGGTAATTAAAAGCCACACCCACATTAGTTTTACAAGACTCATTACATCTCCATTTCATTACTGATAAACACTGCAGAAGGATACACTTGGTACATTTTCCACACTGTATTTATTGGCGACCGGTTTCGTAAGTTGACTTACATCTTCAGGCAAAGGGTAGGATTTTTGGTATTTTTGATACATCATATATAGGGTGGTTGAGAGGAGGGAGTGGGTGCATCAGGGAAATATTTTGCTTGGTAAGGGTAGGGTATAGGAACAATTGCTCGTTTGCTAGCATTCCATTCTTCAGTGTGGAAAATTTACCAAGTGTATCCTTCTGCGATGGCTTTCCACGAAGTCACGCCTGCCAATATCGATTTACTGATAAACACAATCGCCTTTCTTTGAAAGCAATGGTAAAGAAATAAACTAATAATTTAGCAATAAAACATTCATCTAATGAACGATAGCATCTTGTATGGACTACTTTCATATCAAATTGCTTATTAATATTTACTTGAATCCGCAACATGTTAGTATTCGTTTAATCACCCCCTGTCTTGCAAGAAAAGTAGATCAAATAAAGGTGTTTCACACAGCCGGCTAAACTTCACACGTTTTTGGTTGATGAAGGTCATGATTCAGGCACAGGCAAATTTTCCTATGTAAGCGCTTTATAAATATACCAAAGATATTTGGTTAACATCTTCCAAAAGAAGATCCTTTTACTGTTACCATCAATTGTTTAACAGTTTATGTTAAAAGGAATCAATGAATTGTTTTCATTCAATTAAAATCGTAAAAGAATGAAAATCTGTGGATATACGCAGGTAAGATAAAGTGCGAAGAATTATCTAAGTCTAATCCTGCCTACCAATTGAACAAAAACCAAATTGTCTAGGCTCACAAAAAAGCTAATACTACCTACTATAGTATTATAGTACTAATATATATTTTAGGTTAAAATTTCAAATTGTACTGACAATTTTTAGGCACTGATATATCCGGTTATCCCTCTCATCTCAATTCAATGTATAAACTATATTTACTAGCAAGAAAAAGAATTACAAACTAATCTCACAAGTAGAATTAAATCCCTCTTCCAGTGATTTTACATCGTTTCTATTAATTATGAGTACATTAAGGAAGAAATTATGCCCGCCAAATTCTCTATTTCTTTATTTCGGAGATACTGTCTTAATAAAAAATAATTTCCATTGTTAACTGCATTGGTTTCTTTCAAAATCGAATATGGCCTTTTTATAGACATACCTTGTACAGATAATGTAAGTGGAGTTTCCAAAGCGTTCCTTGGATTGAGAATGCCCCTGAAGAAGTGAACAGCTGACAACTAGAGCATCCTCTGCCGCAGAAGATTCACGAGCAACTGCTGGAGTCGTGGGCGTATGCGCATGTTCAATAACTTCTCGCAGAGATTAGTGCTGCCAACTGTTCTGTAATAAACATATACCGTGTTACATCCTTCGGGCAACTATAACGTCTTTCCATTACCTACATTTATCTATCTGTCGTAATCACTTCTCATTGAAGTAATATTTATCACACTGATTTGAATTATCATATTTCAGTTTCGGTATTTAATCTTCTTTCTTTCTTTTGTGAATTCAAATTGTATTAGGACAGCGTTACCCAATTCCATTTCTCTCATCGATTTTAGTATTCTAATAATTCAACAGTAGATAAGGTTGTAATAAGCGCGATTATACGTAATCTACTCAAGCAAAGGTAAAGAAAGGTGGAAATACGTTTTGTTTAAATTTGAAAAGTTTAAATACTGCTCTTCTTTGAGTCAGAATTTTCATTTAAACGAAAACCACAGCCGTCTATGAAAACAATAGGACCGTCGACTTTCCAACAAAATAATAACAATTCAACCAAATACTTAAGCAGCAATAAAACCACGCATCAATTGAATCTTGTATTAACTTTTCTAAATAACGAAGATATATAGAAAAACACTTCTACGCTATATCACGAAAGGTTTTTATTANTATACCACAAAAAGTTTTTTATTACACGACCATGGTTTCAACCCGTTGGCTCATCATCGGGTAAAGACACTTTTCAAACAGATCATATATATAAGAAGGCTGGAGGGAGGGGGTGTAAGTGGGTGGGAAGGGGGCGGTTAGAGGGAAGGGGGTACTAGGACTTTGACCGTCTCGGAGAGGATGGGGGAAGGGAATAGGAAGCGATGGTCGTTGCTGATAAGGGTATTAGTGCATGAAATGGTTTTAAGAATTTCCAATTGTTCATAAGAGTTTAAGGCATAAAACAAACTTGTTCCACTTCGAGGAAAGCGGTCCCGGGTTCGATTACCGGTGGGATCCTACGTTCGAGTTTACCATAGATGTCAAAACACTACTAGCAATAATGACAATAAGATAACTGTCAGATTAGGAAATAAAATGAATATTTTAAGAGTATAATATTTTGTCAAGCCTTTTACCTGCTACGGGAATAAGACCTCCGCCAACCTCTACTTCTATAGTAGTTTTTACATTTATCCTAGGTTTAAGGTGTCTACTACTCGAAAGTTTTGGATACTTCTTATCTACTTAAGTCATTCTATTAAAACGAATTTAAACATTACACATTATAGTTGGATAAAGACATCGTAGCACCATTATATTAATTTTTAAGCCATATTTGTATATGAAAGAAGAATTATTCTGGAAATAACACTTATTCTTGATTTAGTTATTTAAATTACGTATGTCAATATTCTTTTTTTATAAGCTTATTGTCTATTATGAGTTTTGTATAATATCTTCGACGCATGTCTTACGGAGTAACCTTCTCTTTTCCCCATGTTGTTTAGGGGAAATTGCTCTGAATTTTCCGGTGCATCTGTTAAACGAAATAATTTAAATTAATAGCCAGTAAACATTAATTTATTCAAAGCCTTGGTGGTGAATATCTCTTCGCATCGTGAAAATTGATAAGACTTTTCGTTATGCTCAAACCTTTTGATCGGTGCGTTTGTTTTCATCGCTGAAATCGAGAAGAGGATGACGTGCCTCTTAATGTTGTCTAATTGTGCATGACAATATTGCATGTGATGTGGTGAAACTCTTATAATATTGAGCGACGAGTAATGACTTAGGTACTACGATCCCTTGATCCTTTCTGCCAAATTCTAGTGCCGCAGAAATGAATACCCTCCCTACATATTTCGATTTACTTTCTTTGGATCTAACTTAATGGAAAAGAATTGGAATCCTCGAAGGTATTAAGCCCTCAAACGGTAGGACTATGGTTGCGTTAACCCTTTGAGTAGTACAAACGTACACGTACGTCCTCGAAACTCCAGACCATCTGGAGAACGATCGTTAAAAAAATTATTAAAAAAATATTTTAAAAGTATGTTAAACATGTTTACATAGATAAATAAGACCAAAACATGATTTAAGCCAATTAAACTAAAAATTGACCTAATTTAATTTTTGAAAAAAGAAAACTCACTCCTGGGGGTTAGCCTGCATGAAAAAAAAACTCACTACTCAAAGGGTTAATGTTCGTATTAGTCTCAAGGATTTTCGTATGCTTGAATCACCGGTTACCTAAGATAAAGGGGCTACAGATTGTGCGTTATGAAGATGCTCGTTATAGCGAGAATTTTTCCTTGTGTTTATTTTCGGTATGAAATTATCCTGGTGAAATGTATAACCTGGCAATTATAAAGTTTCCATTTTGAGCCATTTACGCCTCCTTTATTATCTGAGCCGCCTGTACTAATGTGATCTAATCGGCCGTGAAATTTGTCTGCAATTTCCTACATCTGCATGTAATTCAAATGCATTTTCACGGACTGATAGATGGACAAGAATTTCGTCATCCTGTAATATCCCTACGCCACTGTTATACATGTGAGAATGTTTCTTAAGAAAGGCAAAAAAGGAAGACAGTTTGATATGAAATTCATCTTTTTATATTTCATTATGCTTCATTTTATTTAATACTTCTCATCTCGCACTCTCTGAGAACAAGATTTGCATTTACACTTCTTATAAGATTTAACCATCAACATAATCAACAGCCACTGTACTATAATAATCAAAAGCTGCATGTTAATGTTTAATCATAACCTTAAGTCTTCATCCTAGTGAACGAATATGAAGGATGATATTGGGACAATAAGTACCTAATGTTTTTATCACTGCGATATTTACTTTTACAGTTAAATTTTTAAGTTGAAAAACTTACCATCAAAACGCATTCTTTATCAGGTCTTAAAGCTACAGGAAAATATTTTAAATATTAAGAATTTTCTCCTTTTCTGAAGGAAATATCTTTCAATGGTATATTCGGGAGAAACTTGCTGTTCTGGATCTTTAATTAATATATTACTTAAAAAAATAAATTATTGCTTTCCTCGTATTTTTATCCTAATTTACTATTGATGGAAAATCCATCAACTTTGAAATGGGCGCAGTGAATAATAATGTTAGTCCATATTATTATTTCTTAATTGTCAAACGTAAGGATATTTTGTGTTTCTCTTGCGTTTAATTCGGTGTTTTCCATTTTTTTAGTGGATACTTAAATTTTTCAACTATAAGGTAATTAAAGTTGACCGATTCATTAATAATTACGGAATAATTACTACCTTATGCACATTTCTATATGCTTCCTTCATGATAATTGCCTCTACCACATTTAGGGAGCAGCGATTTGGCTCCCTCACTGACCTTCCTCAACGAAATACCAGTTAAGCACTGAATCTTATTCTGCCTGTGATTTTCACATGATTCCTCATATGTATTAATATTTGGAAGAAGCGTGGTTTCACAGTGAGAATCCACAGGATAGTAGAAAGAAAATATTCATTACATTGGCGGGAGACTTCTACAATGAAGTCACAAAAATCCTTATTGTAAGATACGATAAATGCCTAAATAGTGGAGGCAATGAATTTGAAAAATTATCCAAAATATTTCTTTATATTTTATGCAATATAAATGCTAATACTTCATTTAAGTTTATCCATGATTGTAAACAGGTTCGATTTTTCAAGTCATCGTCGTGGTTGCTTACTCATTCCTCAAATTATATGGTTGTAAGTAGAAGAATAATGCCACAAGTTATTATAAAATGCATCCTGAGAGTCCTATTTCTTGTTATACTTCCCTTTGAACGAATTTTTATCCCAGAATACTTACACAAAACTGGCGTTATCATGAGGAGTGTATATTGTTGGGATTTCTTAAGTATCGATAAGTTCTTGTAAATTTGCATTAGTAGATGATAGTTGAGTGATAATTTTGTGGGAGTCATGACCATCAGAATAAATTTAAACAACTACAATTCATGGTACTATTACAGAATTTTATGTCGCGAATGTTTTTCAGGTTAGTTCAAACACCAAGGAAAGGCTACCTACCATTGAATCACTTACACATATACATATATCTTTCCTGTACTTGTTACTGTATATTGGTGCTTATAAAATTTCTTCATTGACTTCATAGAAATGAGGATTTAGTACATTGACACTCATATTAGCTGAATCAGCTAAATTTATTGATTCGAGAAATGGAAATTGTAACAGTGCGTACTGGATTCCTATAGGTATATAAATAAGGGTGAAGAAGGGGTTTTTTGCTATGGAAATTAGAGTTCCAAATATCCAAAAATGTTAGATAAGTACTCTTTAACATCGCATTATATAAGAAGCAGAACGATTTCAAGGCATGCATTAATGATTAATGAGGTGTGCCTTGAAGCACCAGTTTCATATTTTAAATATCATTTATTTATTAATGACATACAAATTAAACATGATACATAAACACAGTTATAACATTCACTTGTTTTCAAAGGATGGAGGAGATTGACAGGTTTCGGTGTAAATACATTTAGGATGAAACTGCAATCTACGCTGCCATAGAAGTGTACCGTTATTTTATAATCACAAATAAATCAACGCTACAGTCCGATGATCCGAGTAGAGTCGAATCCCTGCAATATTAAAACAGTACAATATCAAAGCAAATATTGGCTCATAGTTAGTGTACTTGTTTGGTTTTTTAATTCCATTCCCATTTGCATTGTGCCTGACGTCACAATGTATTGGATTAAACTAATGACATTGTAACGGCTAACTCTGAACTGCGTACTGCAAATATACGAGTGTAGTAGAAAACAGCCGATTGAAGTCAGTTTATCATTACTTTTTGTATATCATTTCAGTTTATCATTGCTGTTCTCTCTTTCTACCGCAATTGGCAAAAGGTGAGAGAAAAGAATAATGTTTATTACAAAATCAGTGGACTGTATTTGATAAGTTATGACCACGAGGAGCACGTGACTTACCAACAAAGGGATCAGCGTCCGTATTGTGAGAAGGTTCACAGGCGTCAGGCTTCTAGAGAAGAATGAACTTTCACACACAAAAAAAAGAAAGACACACGATAGGACAAATCACAATGCCCTCTGTGGCCTTAGACTCTTACTGGCGCTAATTGGCGCGAATACAAAACAATTACTTTCAATATATAATGTGGGGAAAATCCATGCCCAATCGTCTTTTTTATATATGCCGAAATTAATCCCAAGCAACAAAATAACGCAGAAATATAGAGAGATTTAAGATCTCGTAAATTATTTTTTTTATGAGACGAATGAATACAAATTTTAAAATTAAAAAATACGTGTTTTCATTAATGATGTTTTTCACGGTAAGCATTCGTAATTCCTTCAAACAAGATTATGTAGAACATTCACTCATGAATACCTAACATATTTTGTGATGTATCTGCATGTGCGATACATAGCAGCATAAAAAATATTGGGAGATTATTATAGAATTTTGAGGATTCAGTATCTGTCAAAATGTTCCTACTATTTCATAAAATAGAAATTTAAAAAAGATTACTCTTATTTAAAAATAACCCCAGGATTCCTCTTAACTCCGGTACATTGGACTAACACTTGATAAATTTGTATCTTTACAAATAAATGCTGAAATCCTTTATCAGATTATCAAAAGACAGGGAAACTAACCAAACGGCGGCTTCGTTTCTCCAGAGAATACCAAGATGATCTTGACTGACTCTTGCTCTATTACATTCAAATTACCTCTGTGTTTTATCTCATCAGACCTCTGTCTGATTCTGCCGTGAGTTTCACATGATTCCTCATCTTCATTCATATTTTAAGTTATAAAGACATAAAAAAGGCTCAATTAACTAGCGGAAACTTCCAAGATGAAGGAACTGAAACCTATTTTTAAGATACTAGATATACCTAAATCGCAGTATTGATTAATTTGAACAGTTAGCAAAGTTGTTCCAGTGTCTTTTGTGGAAAATAAATGACAATGCTTTTTTTCATGTTTTCCATAATGAAAAACGAGTAGAATTCTCCAAATTAATCACGTAGTTTTTCAAGTCTTCTTCGAATTGCGGTAACTTTAACACAGAACTAAAAGACTGAAACAATTTTAAAACGAATCCTTACCTTTGTTAAATTTCCCATCCTTAAAGGCTTAGTGCAGAATGTTTACTCAAATGATTCTTTATTTTGATAAATGAACTATGCTCCAGATTTTTATTAAAAGTAAATGGCTCTTTTAAGTTTGCAAAAGTTAATTGTGAGTAGCTGATAATATTGTGGAAAGTATGACTAGCGAAAGTGTTAGAAACTACTACCATTTATATAACAATGATGACATTGATATATTGATATCGTAAACGTTCTTTGTGTTAGCAGAACCACCAAACAAGCTAAACAAACGACGGTTGCATGCGTTACAGTAGGCTTGTGGTAAAATTCTTTCTAAATGGTCTTCGGAGAAATAGGCATTCAATATATTAAAACGCATTCACTATAGCTGAGTGTACGGATTATAGTATTCGAGTGCTTACATTAACTTCCTAAATTCCCAGCGGACCATAAGTAATGGTGGAAACACGGATCTTGTGCAATTAAATTGGATATTAACTTTAGGTAATGCGTAACAATGGGTAAGACCTCTTCAAAAGAATTTAATAAAAAAGGAAATATTGCAAGGATATAAATCAATATAAATCGCTTGCTTTATATTGATTCATCCTTATACGTAGAACATACTCCAAGATAACGACTATTATGCCCTAGTATAGATAAGCCATCATCGTTATTGCATGTGTGTCCAAAACTCTTTATAATTTCATGATGAAATATAACGACATTGCTTTCTTTCTCTTTATTCCGAGATATCCTAGTGGAACAATGTACATACTTATTCAGTAACCAGGGAGAACGATAGAAATAACCACCTCTTCGTTGAGATCAAAAAGGAGTTTCTCACAAACGACAACACGTCGCAGTTTGAGCTCTACTTATAGCTGCTACGGTACACAACTTTCCGAGACTTCCCAAAACTGTACACATTACTACAGCACGTAGTGAGTACGGAAAAATAATTTAATGACCAAAAATTTGTCTCTTACACTCACAATTGCTCGGAAATTTTCTCTTATTATCTTTTCAACAGATGCAATACTTTCCTTGCCTCAAAACTCGATGTGCTTGACCTGGATAAAAAGCGTATTCCACACAAATCACGTTTGCCAATCTTCAACTCCACTGGTACGCGTTTTGTAATCACAAATACGTTACACCTTACTTTCGTTTCCCACTAAGATTGAAGCTACTTCATTCGTGAGATTTTCGTTTGACTCGCTCGCGTAGCAATATACGTACATATCTACTACCGACTGAATGCGTCTGCTATCGTCTCAGAAACTAATCTCCGTCCTCACCTCACCGGGCAAGCGTGGTGCATTCAGTAGGTTTATACGCATGCTCTGTCGTTAGAAATATTGATTTGTGAGGCAGGAACAGTAATGGTGCATCCTAGATTCCCTGGGACCAATGAGAAATGGTGAGGAGAGCGCATGTCGCGGAATGGCGGTTTGATGTCATGGTTAAAGTAACAACGGTTACTTTAATTACTGTATCCAACGGTTGCTCAAAGTTAAAGTAACAACGGTTGAATTCGAAGATAACCTAAAAGTATACACGCGGCTGCCTGGGTTTATAAGAGAAATCTTACTTAATATGCAATACTGTCATTAATTGTAAAATTATAACCCAGAAATTAATTCTTTGGATTCTTACGTTACAGTTGAATGGTTACAGTTCAGTTTAAACTTCTATGGAATATCCTATTTTCTTGTATCCAATGATAAAGATGAAGGGAGTATTGCGTTTATACAACATTCGTTCAGCCTCCTACAGATGGTATTTTTTTTAATTGACAGACATTCTTGCGCGTTGAAGCTACTTTTGAATGAAATGTAAAATTACCTCTGTTTTTTCTTTTACATCTGCTTCATCATTGGTATCCTTATGTAAAAAGAGAATGGCTGTTGTAAGACAACAGAATTAGAGAAAAACTGTAAATAGCCGTTTTTTGCAAGCAAACTGACCGTTTTTATTTATTTATTATTATTATTTGAATTCACGCTGCAATATGGCCTTCTGGCTAGGTGGCCTCTCCTCCTTCCAAAACCTCACGTATGCAATACATTACACTGTGCATAAGATCATGCATAAGATATACATAATGATTAGTCATATAAACGCATATATGTATGTTAAAATAAATCTTTAAAGTGAAAAAATGATGATAATAATAATATACAATGATAAGAATTAAAAAAGGATAACCATACATGGTAGATACCATAAAGTCATATACACAATATTGAGTAATTTTTCAATTATGGCTAATTCTACGGATTATAGCATTACATATTATTACATTGGGACTTTGAACTGATGAAATATTATCTATAGATGAAGCCTTCACTTGGTGGAACTCCATACTAGGTGAGTATGCGAAGAACTATGCAAAAGTTCTTTTGGTTAGTTATCCGCATACTCAAGTAATGAAATATTAATATGGACAACTAGATTTTAGCTTATTTTTTAAAAAATTAACATTTATCGGCATTGGAGTGAGAACTTCTCCAGGTAGAGGGTTCTATTCTCTAGTACTCCTGTTGGCGAATGAGTATTTCGTTATATCTGTTTTCTTCTCGGGTTCGTTGATTTTTAAGCTCTTATTGCTGCGTCCAATGTAGCTAGGAAGTTTAAACCTGGCACGCAGTTCATCCCAGTCCTCTCCAGATTTCCATGCTTCGTACATCCCGACCATTCTAAATGTTTTCCTTCTCGATTATAATAATTCCCACTTCAAATGAGCTACCAATTTACTTCCACTTTCAGCTTTCGTGTGTTTGCCGACTACATACCTTTCTGCGTTCCTTTGCACACCGTCAAGTTTCTCAGTAAGGCCCGCTCCGTGGGGATCTCATACACTCTGCGTATTCTGTAATCGGCCTGGCCAGTGATTTCAACGCTCTTTCCCTAACACATTTCATTGTGGTTTCTATAATCACAATATTCTGCAAATCTATCTCAACTAATCATAGAAATATCCCCATATATATTTGCTAGTTTTGACACATGGCCAAGGTAACAATAAACTGCAAATCTAATATGTGTATGAAATCTTCTCAAAATGTAACTCATTTAGTCACCGTATTGGCCTAGCGCTGGGTATTAAGTACGTTTCTACGCATGCTTCTTCGTAAAATTTATCGATTCCCAAAGCAGGGAGCCTAATAGTGCGTCCTAGATTTCCAGGGACCTGTGAGTAAAGGTGGGGAAAAATTACGTCGTGGAATGGCGGATAGATGCACAGATTGACTCAGTAGTTAAATCACAGTGAGCGAATCTCATTTTAAATCAAAAACTATAAAAACATAAATGTCCGACCGCATTATTACTACAGTTATCTCTTGAAACTCCTGCTTCACATTGGAAATCCTACTTAGGATACTAATGACCAGAAAATACCATCATTCAAAGTGTGTTATTCACTAGAAATTGATGCTGATTGGTTTGCAAATCTATGGAAAACCTTATATCTACTTTGCTGCCGTCTTCTAACGCTTGTCTAATTCTAATATTCTAAAATTATTTACCTTTCTAAATGTTTTTTCTTTAAAGGAAATCTGGAGGGGGAATAATAAATAATGCTTTGAATAATTGTTAAAGATTTTTACATGAAATTCTGCGTAGAACAAACACTGCATGAAACCTTCATCCGATAAGAAGATCGTTTGAAGAAAAAGAGGGTTAAGCTTCACTTAGCTTATTGAATAGCTTTGCTTTATAAATTCTTCTGATGAAATAAATAATCTTAGGAGATTAAAAATGTCGCATTTTTAATCAATGTTCTCATTTATAATCTGCAGCCACTTATACTTGGATGATGTTATGTTCTACGAATTGCCCATGAAATTTGAGGCGATATCCCTAATGCACATGTAATTCACATGTATTTTCACGGACAGTGAGGTCTACATCATCTTCTAAAGCAAGCTTATCTTCAGATATACCTTATCATACAATACCCCTGTGCTGCTGCTAAACAGGTGATGCTGTATCTTAGGAAAGGCAAAAAGGAAGAGCTTACGATAAAAAATTCACGTTTTACTTTTTCCGTCATGCGTGATCTCTTTTTTACATTTTATTTCGTAGTCTTTGCGAATACGTATTTCAATATCACTCTTCCTAACATTCGTCGTCCACAATGTACCAATCAAAATCTACATATTAAATGTCAGTGATAGCTGGAAGTCTTCGTCCTGGTAACAGAATATCATGGATAAAATAATGAAAAGAAATTATCTCGCGCTATATGGGAAAATTAATTTCAATACCATCACATATAACAATTGACACTCAGAATATAACAGCTATATATTTGTTAACAAAGGGGAAATTCGGACGATGTGTCTTTGATCATTCAGTCGTTGCGATTTTATTTTAGATTTGATTTTTATCCTTCAGGGTTTGTACTCAATTATCATTCTTAATCAGGTCTTCAAAACAGAAGATATATTTACGTGATTTATTATTTTCTCCTTTTCTGAAGGTAAAAACGTCATTCATCCCAACCTTTGAAAAGATTATTAATCTTGTAATAATTGAAAAAATTCAATTAAGATTACCTCTCCTCGCATTTATATTTTAATTTTCTCTGGAATATTTGATATACGAGATACCTATTATCAAAATGTGTTCTAAAAAGTCACATCCATAATTAGTAATACAAATATTCCCTTAAAAATGTTATCACTTTCTTTATTATATATTACTTTTTATTACACCGATAAACGGTAGTTCTGGGATGGATCTCGTTGGTATTATTGAATGTGGACATTTTTTTCTTTTCTTTATAAATTTTAGGGATTGTACTCAATTCTTATTCTTTATCAGGTCATCAAAGCAGAAGATATATTTACACGAATGAAGATTTTCCTACTTTCTGCAGATAAAAATTTCATTCATCCGAACCTTAGGGAGGATTATTATTCTTGTCCTTATTGGTTATGTAATAATTCAGAATTCTGTTGGATTTAACTCACCCTGATTTATTACTTTAATTTTCACTTAAATAATTTATATTAATTTTTCCAAACTTTATGTCCTAAATGTGATATCTCTAATTACTAATTCTACAATTTTCTTGAAAGTTTTCATTCGTTATTTGTTTTATATTGTTTATTTTGACACTTAAAAATGGTAGTGTTGTGATTGATCTCGGTGGGTTTATTGAGTGTGGAAATGCTTAACAACTTCTGTTGTGCTATGGAGTTGTGGTGGAACAGTGGAATTATAATCGAAGGAATAGATTTAATTACTAATGGTGCAAGCCAATAGTTTTACTAATACATTTCTGACAGCATAGATATATTGCGTTTCTATTGTGTTTCATTTGTTATTTTCAAATCTATGGTTATCATAAGGTAATTCAACTTTCGTGAATTATTTCAAATGACATGGACTACTACCTTTAGAAAGATTATTAATCTTGTAATAATTGAAAAACCAATTCAAATTAACTCTCCTCGCATTCATATCTTCATTTTCTCTGGAATATTTTATATAAATAATATCTAAAATTATTTACATTTCTAAATGCTTTTTCTTGAAAGGAAGTCTGAACCACGTTCCCGCAAAATCGAGTTGGTTCATTCACCGACCTTCCGCAACGGAGTACCAGTTAAGACCTGACTCTGATTCTGCCTGTGACTTTCACATGATGCCTCATCTTCATTAATATTTTAACTAACCCATAAGGAAAAGGCTCGATTAACTACCGGCAGACTCCTAAGTTAAAGGAACTTAAACCTATATGTGTCGGATTTGCACGAAGAACATGACAACTTTCCCTTGCTTGTTATATCCATAATGTGTTTGGTAATGAGGGGATTCGGATTCAAGTTTGAGGGATATTACTTTAAATATAAATGTGTAAGACAGTAAGAGCAGTTCTTGTGGCAATTCCTCAGGGAAAGGACAAGTAAAAGAACCAAACTCTTTTGTGTTTCAATAGGCGCCTCCGTTGCAGCTAAGGCCAAGGCACTGACAGCACGATTCAAATGAGCGCTTTCTCGTCCCGAGGCGGCGGCAACGTCGTCTCGCTTGGTCTCGCTGGAGCGACGACATCATTATAGGCCGCCTCATATCTCTCCCCCCAACGCATTTAGGAAAAATTACCCTCGCTTATTTTTTCTAAATCATATAAATAGCGCGTAGTAAAAATTTCAACTGCGTAGAATCAAATTTATAGGAGGAGATCGATTTTTAATTCATACGCTTATCAAAGGTCAATAACTCATGGTCGGATCTCAGAAACGCGGATTTTGCTTCACAACTATATGCCACATTTCTGCTAAAAGTTTGGTTTCTCTGTGACTCCTGGTAATTGTTCCACAAATGTGTGAAGGTGACCGAGTCATGGATTTGCGCGAATTTACCGTGTTTTGATTTAGTTTACGTCGACTCACATAAAGCAGGAGATCGATATTGACTCCTAATGTATATCATTTTATAGATAAATAAATATTCTTTCGAACGATGTATAACATTTCCCAATATAATAGCAGATCATCAAGGGGCAACGCGTCAAAGTCCAGGTCTATACTATTTTCAATCCGACGACATTCTGAATACTGCTTAAATTGCAGTAGTGATCAATTTGAACACTTAGCAAAGATGTGACAGTGTCTTTTGTAGAAAATAAATTATAGCTGAAGAAAGAAAATAAAGTCTTTGTTGATATTCTACAGTATATTTGAAAAAAACACGACCGGTTTTGCTACCGGGGTAGCATCTTCAGGTACGGATGTATCATAGAACAGGGTTTACATAGCAAGGAGGGGTCGGAGACAAAGCCTTTCTTTTCTTTTTTCAACTTCCATGGCTTTCCACAAAGTTACGATGGACCATTTAGATTTTAATTATTATAAACAAATGATAATATTTTTGTTCCTATTTTCCGAAAAGATAAATTAATAGAATTCATCATTCCATCAAAATTATCAGAAATTATTTCCATTTATATAAGTCATGACATTGATGTTTTTTTATCATAAACGTCATTTGGGTTAGCACAAACTCCAAACAAGCCAAGCAATTGACCGCTTCCATGCGTTGCAATAGGTTTCAGCTAAGAGAGTTTGTTAATTGTCTTCGGAGAAAAGAGCATTCATTACATTAAAAGGCATTTTCCATAGCTGAATTTATTGACCAGAGAGATAAAATGCGTAGTTCAGTGTCCTGGATTCCCAACGGCATATAATTAAGGGTGGAAAAACTCATATTGTACCATTGAATTAGATGTTACATTTAAGTAATGCGTAATATTGGGTATATCCTCTTCAAAGCAATATCATTAATAAAAAAATATTGCAAGGATGCATTTGTAGGGGTACCTTAAATGGCTTGCTTCATATTAAATCTTCCTGTTACATAGGTAACGCTCTCAGACAATTGGTAGTTGCATAGAGAGACCATCGAATTTCTTGCAAGTGTGTCCAAGTCCTGTCTAGATTTTTATGATGAAATATAACGACATCTCATTTCCTCTGTCATTTTGCATCAAAGATGTGATATCGGAGATTGAACATTATGCATAAATCATGGAGTACGAAGAAAAAAAAAGCTCTTCGTTCGAAACAACGGAGGGGATGCTCACAAACGTCAAGACGTCGAAGTTTGACCTCTAATTATAGCTGCCTTGGCACCCAACTTTCGAGACTTCCGGAAACTGTACTCATTAGGATCAATTTGATTATTAAAAAAATAATGACCACAATTTTGTCACTTATAATTCACAATTACTCGGAGACTATCAATAATAATCGCTCCTACATGCAACAATATCCTAGCATCATCACTACATATGCTTCACCTGGATAAAAAGCGTCTTCCGCACAAACCATTACGTTTGTGAATTCTCTACTGCACTGTTTATACGTTTTGTAATGACAAAGATTTTTCACCTAATTTTCCTTTCACTCTAAGAGGATGTTACCTTCAGAATCTAACCTCCTTCCGCAACCCACCGGGCACCCACTCCATCGTTAGATATATTGATTTGTAAGGCAAGAACCGTAATCGTGCATCGTCCGTAGATTCCTGGGGCCCAATCAGGAATGGTGGGGAAAGTGAATGCCGTAGAATGGCGGTTAGATGCGGTGGTGAGATTAAGGTTAATGAAATAAAGGTTTAATTCGCAGGTAACCTAAAATGAAAAAAAAACTCATCCATCCTAAATTTCCGTAATCCTGTTTGATCTGTATTGATCACGTAACCTGGATTGAACCTTTCTGGTTACTACCGAAAGTTTCTAGATTCTAAATTCTCTACCGTCCCGGGAAGTACTCTAAAAATGTTTATGTAAATCCACAAAATGCATTCTTAAGGAGAATATGGAGAGTACTGGAATCGACCCCATAATATCTAGGATCGAATTCTCGCTTTTCCTAGAAATTGTCTGTTGGACCCCATACGACATAAAAAAGGCCAAGTCAAATAACGCTTGTGGTTCAGGACGGCAATGTGCTGTGCGTGTAGCTGAGTGCCGACTATAAATGAAAGATTACGAAGAACTTATCTAACTTGTAACTGAATAAATGTTAACGAAAACTGTTCATAATATCTCGAAGTTTAAAAGTTGAAATTTAATGGTGAATATATGAGTAATTTGTCAAAAATATGGGAGAAAATATTTTTCAACATGGAAATTTTCGCGATTATCCATAATAATGTACGTGCATTGTGTGGTTGCCTAACTACGATTTTCAAATACCAATTTTGCATAAACAAAGGATTGTTGGTGTCAAAAGTCGATGAAGTATATCTTATTTTAGAGCAGGGAACCTACCCTGAAATACTTCAGCTAATACACGTTACTCAAGTCTGGTGTTCACCTTGTGAGTTGTGATTTGGTGCATATGTTTTTTGCTTGCAAAATCCTGAATAACTGAATTCAAGTGGCATTAGTCTGTTCATATATTTACATCAATATATATTTTGGTTTGGTCCATAAGTCAAACATTAACATTTTACTGTTGCGTAATGCGAAAAAAAATATAGAAGTACCACTACAATTTAAGCTTTAAAACCTTGGAAATCTAGTGCGCTTTACATAGCAAAATTTTTATGGGAATGCATCGGTACTTTGTAAGGCATATCGGAAGCAAGAGAAATATATTTACTAGATTTAGTTAAATACTAGTATACAATCTACCTATGGCACAGAGAAATTTATAGAGATGGTATATCTTTTATGCTCCTTAAAGTAGTACAGTGCAGTTATATTCCTTATAGTTTTCGTAATATTTATTATCATATACTTACACGATATAAGCGGAAATAATTCTAGGCGGGGACTTAAGAGGGCGGGCACACGATACTTAAGGTGTGGAAAAACGCTACAAAGAAAAACTTTAAAAGCGGAAAATATATAATAGAAAATTATGTTGCTGTATTAGGGACCTCAAAATTTTAACTAGATACGTAAGGAAATAGAA
Source organism: Ladona fulva (assembly GCA_000376725.2). NCBI lineage: Eukaryota > Metazoa > Arthropoda > Insecta > Odonata > Libellulidae > Ladona > Ladona fulva. The sequence continues at coordinate 48,742 of KZ309082.1, read as the reverse complement.
AGTTGTATCGGTATTTATTGTAATTAATTTTAAACAAGCTTAAAATATGGAATAACATGCTTGATGGTCAAATATGGTATCAGGGTTAATTCAATACTAAAAGTAGCATCTCATTGTATCAGTTATTATTCTGTAATGTTTTGTTGAAAAGTGATGCATGTAGGTGAGTCCCAAGAGGGTTACGACCGCTTTATGGACTCATTGTCAATCGAGAATCAAAGCAACGTGAAGGCCGACGATATAAACTTGGTCGCAAACTCTCCGACAGTTGCATTGGCGGGGAAAAGGGACGAGGCAAAAGTGAGGGTATGAATCATTAGACTAAACAAACATTTCCATAGAGAACTCTTACGTAAGCACTCTCTCGCTTTCGGTCCTACGTCTATGCCTAACCGGAGCCCATACGATCAGTGACAATGTCATTAGTAGTACTATTATTACCGATATTATTCACACGATTACTTATTGAAGTACTTAAGAACATCAAACGATCTACACGATAGAATAAGGTCATTAATTTTTATATAACTTCAAGTTTACTCAAAATCAATTTGTCAACCGTATTGCTCCTTCGATATTCGTCTTCTTTCCGCCACTTTCTGCTGCCATAAAACCCAGAAACTTTGAAGTAGTAACACGGCCAACAGACAGAGAATCTTTCATGGATCATTGGAGAGGTTAAGTCTGTACTTTACGAAATGGAATTAATACGTAAAGAAGAAATTACTAATCATTGTGTCATCCTTACTTAGACGGTTGAACGTGAGATGACTGTTTGACGTCGATTATAGCAGATACCCATATGCATGACTCATTTTACTGCATCTTTACATAGATAACCAAATGTAGAGCACCATAATTTACTCATCGTACTCAAAGCTTAGCATTGAATGCCAAGTATAAATACTGATGATATAGAGTGCTATCTTCAGGTGGTCCGAAGCCTCGTACGTCCAATCGTGAGCACCAACCAATGAGCGACTAATTTCATATATGCCCGAACTGATGTACGTTCACGTGTAAACGTGCGTACCGAAACTGTACAGAGGCGACTTTGACCACCTTTTGCCGCGCGATTCAATAATTCATAAAAACCGCTCATTAAACTTTACTTATAGTAACTTACATTTTGGTTGAATCTAATTTCTTAGGTGTGTATTTGCAGGCACTCGGTTTGATGATATATCAAATGGTGGAGACCCCTTTCTGAAGATTTATTTACATTTAATGAAATTATTCTATAATGAAATGTTTAAATGTAGCATTAAAACATCAATGCGGTGAAATTCTAATCGTATTAAATCCACTGGTACTGAGAGTTTAATTCTGCTGTATGTAATTTTTCGAACAAATCCATTTCGTTTAACGGTCTTTTCCTATTCAAATTTTATTATGCGTGAGACTGATTTAGGCTGGGAGATGCTATATGCGCAATTACCGCATTTATGAACTGCAATCTTTATTAATATTTACTACTAAACCCTGCAAGCCGCCAGTGATGCCATTATATAGAAAAATTGTTTAATTTCCATCCACACTTACTTTACAACCCGCTTCTAGTATTTTTACACAGTATCCGCCGGTAGGCTATCTTAAAACGCATTATATCGGCAATGGATACAACTCAATGCGGTAATTAATGTCTTTAGGGAGGAAAACTGTGTACCTCTCGAAAGAAAAACGCTGGTGGAATAACTAATGGAAAAGCCGATGATGTAACATTTTGGTATAAATCTTTTCTTTCGTTATAGAATTTTCGCTCAAAGACTGGCATATTCCCGTTTACATAATAAAGTGGCAGATTACCTTGTTTGGCCAATATTTTGTATAATGCAAGGGAAAAACAAGGAAAACGGCACCGAACTATCAAATCTCTTCGGCCAAGTCAATTTAAATACAGAAAAATATACTGTTTGAATACGANGAACTATCAAATCTCTTCGGCAAAGTCAATTTAAACACAGAAAAATATACTTTTTAAATACGCACACTGTTGTAATTCTCCTGCTACCGTTGAATTGAGGTATCTTTTGACTGACCGGCATGCCCGGCAGAGCGCCGCGGATCCCCCCCCACGATCTCTGTCGCGTAGCCTATTTGGCAGTTTTACATAAAATCTTTAGCTATTATTATGATGTATTACAGCTGCAAATGTTATAAACTCATTCCACGGTAACTTTACAGAGTACTAGATTATGTTTATTTCATATACGAGCGGAGTAGATAAAGAAGTAATAATATAAACGATATTAGTTGGCGGGATATCGTGGAAAGCCATGACAAAGTTTTCATTTAATAAACGCACAGTACTTCGTAAAATTCACAAATTATTTTACTGTACAGCCTAAGCACGGCCATCATCAGGTCATCATCAAAGAAATAATTATTCAATACACCTTCTTGCATTGTATTTCTATATTTACTATTATCAATTCATGATATCTACATGCTGTTGACCTTCTTTATTTACGTAACAATGATTACTGATAGAATTACGAAGTAAGTGGCTATTCTTTCAATAATATTTTGTCAGTCCTTTTACCTTTTACGAAGACCAAACCTCGACATATCTCGCATTCTTCGTTAGTCATTATATTATTCCTAGGCTTAAGGTGTCATGGCTATGTAAGTTTAGTTAATTCATATTTATGTCAGCTATTCTATTAAATTGCACTTAAACATTCGTCATTATAGTTAGAAAATGTAATCTTAGCACCTTTATATTAGATTTCCAGTCATATATCTACGTAAAAGTACAATAATGCTTGAATTTACACTACATGTCGCTTTATTTATTTAACATACGTATGTAAGTATCCGATTGTAATATGTTTATTGTCTATTATGAGATTTATATAATATCTACGACGATCTCTTACGAAGATACTTGCTCTTTTTCCCATATCTTTAGGTGTAACGTACATTTAATCTGACGGTACATTTATTCATTTTAATTTTCCTCGAATCGTTTAAACATCAATTTATTTAATTCCTTTAGAAATATCTTCGAAGCGTGAAAATTTATGAGATTTTTCGTTGTGTTTAAATTTAATTGGTACTGTCTTTTCATCGCTGAATTTGGGAAGATGATAATGTACCTCTTAATCTTGTCTTAACGTGCATGCATTTGATATGCGTTGTGGTAAAATTCTTTTAATATCGAATGTTGAGTAATAGATTGGGCAATACAATCCTTTAATAATTGTTGTCAAACTATAGCACTTTAGAAATGAATGCTTCCCTTATATTTTTCGATTTACTTTCTTGGGTAGTAACTTAATGGAAAAGGATTGGGATCCTCGTAAATATTAAACCCACAAACGTTAGGATTATGGTTAGGTTAATGATTATGTTGCTCATAAAGGCTTCAACTTCGTATTAGTGATCTTTAGATTTCATTTTGTATTCTAAAACTTTAATATTCCTAAAAACAAAATTAACATCTGAAAATTAACAGACACAAATTAAAATAAGGTTTGCATCATTCTAATATTTATTCGAAAACTCACATCAAAATATGGTTACCTTAAGCTGAATAAACAGCAAGAATGATTTTTGTGGAAACAGTCACACGTGCTCGCCCATCTAACTTTCTTTATGAAATGAATTGTAAATCATATTTGTTCATCAGCGCGAAGATAGTATTAACTCTTCAGGAGGATCGGCAAAATACTAAATGTTCCGGCATGTAACCCACCGCTAAAAGATAAATTCTTCCATAAATACTACCAAGATTTTGATATTCTCTGAGAAGGTATTTAACCCACGGTTTTGTGTCCGTTTCTTTCTTTAAGGCACCAATTTATAGCCCCAGTTCTTATAAAAATATAAAATTTCTTTTTGGTGCTAAATTGAAAGTGAGTTGTAGAGTCGTGAGAACGAACAGCAGCATCCAAGTAGATTCCGCACCGAGCTTATACTGAAATGCTCCAGAAATTCCTTCAATCAGAACATATTTTAGAAATAACGAATTTAAATCGTTGGAAACGATAATTGGCGTAATTGAGCGATAAGTAATCGAGAATTGCACCGACAAAGTAAAGTAAAGATGCCGTAATCTATGGAGTACAGGAGTTTAAGATTGAGGGAGGTAGGATACAAACAAATAATCATTTAACGGTTGAAAATTTTAAAGAAAATAATGCGTTAGAATGCTCAAATTAACATTAATACTTCAGCCAAAACATTAATTTTACCATACCCAGCAAGAGCGCAGAGAATTCAGAACGAGAAACAAAGAAACACTTAACAAAAACCTCGAGATAGGAAAAGTAAACTAAAATGATTAAAAAAACGAAGCTTTTAAATTTGTAAATATATGTCTTGTGAATATAAAAATGTTCGTATAAACATCAGTCTACCCCATCACCATTATACTATACATCATCTATTANATTTTATGTACTTTAATGACAATCTTGAATAGTGTGTTGTATTAATAATTAAAAATCGATGCCTTGGGCTCCAGGTGACAATCTTTGACGCCTTTTTGTTGTCAAATTACGTTTATTGAATGAATTTGCTGTATCGGCTGAATTTTAATTCCAGTTACTCAAAATATGTTCCTTTATGACAGGAAATTTATAATATTCATATGAACCCATCATACCAAAAACTATGCAGCAAAAGTATTAATATTCACTAATGTACTGTAAGTCTAGGGTAAGTACATATGAATAACGTTTGTAGCAAAAACTCGTCCGAAGATAATTTGGTGATGGTTATATTTTATGGCATAAATAAACTCATGGTATAATAAAAACAATGACAAAATAATAAAAGAAGCAGTTGAAATTTTAAATAATCTTCGGTTTTCTCCTTTATCATTCCGTTTCATATGTACGATAAAGGTTTTAATTTGTTACATATTGATTTTTTATGGGACTTTCACGTGACTCGCACTATCATTCAATTACATTTCCATACCTGATTGTAATTTTCCATTTTGCTACAAAATCATTATTGAGCCAATCGGCTTTATTCCGAAACAAGTCGATGAATTATATGTACCTAAGTAAGTATAAAAGATCATAAATTCGTGCTCCCAGATAGACAACTGAGCAACGCGTTCGACTTCGATGAAAGCGGTTCCTCCAGATGGGGGCCTCCGTGCGAAATCACCTTAGCTTTCGAAGCACGTTTTACATATCTACTACAAAGATATTAGACTTCGAAAAAAGCTACGTGAAGCCGCAATTTGGAAACTATATAATTGATAGGAAATTAAAACTGGCGCACAGTGGGCTAAAATCGAAAAAAGCTGGCCAGGAGGCCAAAAACGGTTTTTTTAAATGAGGAACGTGAAACTCTACATATATGTACACAAATGATTGCTAATCATGGAATGGTAAGCCATTTGCCATATATCTCATCCGTTACATAGCTACCGAGACTCAAACATGACTAAATTTCCAAAAACACGCCCGATTTAATGTTTCTTCGAAAATCTTATAAGTTAAGGAGATGGTGGACTTGTGGAAGGATTTTAATGGAATAAAAAACATAATATTCTGGCATCATGGTACTTTGCCTATAGTATCTATACATTTCGAAGATCTTGGTCGATATTTGTGCGGTATTACGTCACAAAATGGCGGACTCTTTTTTCAGCTTACGTGATTGGAAAGTGCCTGGATAAGAAGATAAAGGATTAAGCTAAAATTCTGTACAAGAAGATTTTCGTATCACTCCTTATTGCCGAGTACCACTACAACGAAAGGAATCGATTTTTATATATGCTTGATAATTTTTTCCTCCATTATGGATTGCATAATCTAAACGGAGAATCTATGCAGGCGCAGCAACGTCTTTCAAGCATAGAAAGGCGAAAACAGAAATATTTTATCGATATGCATTCAATCATGACGATGGCCAACAGCCTGCAAACGGATATTCAGGCCTTGCATCGACTGCCCTTAACAAAATAAATCTTCCACAAGCAGTTACGGAGCTGAAAGAGATTCAGCTCCCCGCGGGGTTTCGCCGATTTACAATTCTCGGAAAGTAAAGCGAAGGGGCTTTGGGGATTTTCATTACCAGCGTCAATCTCTCTCCTCAATCCATCCCTCCAGCTCCTCATCTCTTCACACCTTCCCTGTATTTTTTTTCACACTCGCCTCGGGTGGGAAGGGGCCACGCGAGACTGGCGTTAAGGTACGAACCACCGCTCCATTTCCCCCGGAAGCAAACAAGTACCGGAGTTTAAAGCCTTCGGGGATTTATTTAGATTGAGCCGCGAAGAGAATAAACTGGGAGGGAAGGGATTTACACGTTCCTCCCAAAGGACGCGAGTTCGCCTATCGGAATCCAACTTTCTCGCGGGAGGATAACCAAACCAAGCCCTCTCTTACGTGGCGCGGAGTGAAATTGAGGTAAGCGCTGTTGATGCAAGTTTGCGCGGTTTCCACCGAAAGAGCACGGATCGAGAGAGGATGTTTTGGATTGAATATTTAAGGAAGGAGAAAATTGGCTTCGGGGTGTGCGTGCGGTGAAGGAAGGGTTAATGATCGGACGATGATTATTTGACTTGAGAGGGCGCGAGGTTCATCTTCGGAAACCTATTCCGGGAGTCACTGTGGCGTTTGGTGTTTTCGATAAATGCGCGTCCTTTCATTTCGCTAAATTCCGAAGAATTAAACCATTTTAATCCCATTAAAACGAGGCTTTAATTACAGATAACTATTAATGGGATCATAGTAACATTATCATGTCCTGAAAGTCTTATTATGCAAAGGAACCGCGTTATTTAGCGGAATTCACAATGTTTAAATCTTTATTACTTTTCGTAATAGAAAGATTCCACGCCAATTCATTGATTGATGCATTAAGTCTTCTCTTGCAATGGGAGTCAAACTGTTACACAGTCAGTGAATATGGAATGGAAGTGTTTCGATTATTTTCACAAAAAGTACTGTTTTATGGTTATGTTAATTCCGAATATAGTCGATGAATCTCCTTGGATTAGGTTAATCGTTACCCCAGAAATCAAAAACTGAACATTACCCATAAGTAAAACAGGAATGCCAATTTCATTGAAATTCTGTACATATCCCGCAGAAAATCATGGATGATTCGATAAAAAAATCATCTCTTTGTTTATTACATGGCCGATGGTTTTCTTTGCAGGTGACTCATATTCACGGCACACAAAGCTTATAACTGCCGTGTTAACTATGTAAAATGTCGCAAACACCACGTATATCAGCAAAATTGATGACACATATCGTTAAAGCGAGAAAATTCTTATAATCGTGACTTCACTTAGCTCTCCCACTAAATGAGCCTAATAATTTACGAAGATATTTTGCCCTTAAAAATTAATACACTCACGCTCTATAAAACAATTGCTTACAATGTCTGAAAGTAACCCCCGAAGACAGCTTTTGAAGGCATTAATACTTCGCTCTACTCTTCTAGTTCGATCAACACTGCAGAAACGGTTCCGAAAAGACATCCTAATTGGGTTGATCTTATCGAAAGACTTCGATTAATGATTAGTATTATGTGGATCTAGCTGAAGTGCGCGTAGATTTTCTTCGGTGAAAATAGAGATAGAATTAAATATAGTACTCTTGTCGGGTAGATACATAGATGTAAATTTACTCTACGAAAAGAATATTTAGAAACTTATAATTTTGAAATTCTATCGGCCAAAATGAGCTGATTAATGAAACAGTTAGGCGAATAAAAAGTAGCCTTTAATATGTTCGTGGAATGCACTTAACAATCTTCGAAGTTTGAAAGTTCTACGACATCTGGTTCTCAAATTCTGGCGAACGTGCACACACACAAATTTTCTAATTTATGCATAAGGTATATAGATTATCAGCCATTGGTTAAAACCCAGGAAAGGTATCGAATGAAAAGGTGACAGTACTTCCTTCCTAGTCTCAGAGAACACGTATGCAAAGTTTGGCGCAAATCGGACAAACGATGTAGACTTCAATCACTGACAAACATACGTACAAACAAACACCCACACAAACAAACCAACAGAATTTCTGCTTCATATATATGTAGATTACAGAAGCGACTGTAAAATTCGAGTGCTAAATTACTANACTTTTAACAGATACCTGAATGAAAATTTGTATAAAATTATATATTTTTCGTAATAACTATAGTTCAAGCTTTTAAAGAAGATACAACAATAACAAATACAAGTTAAAGATTGGCTTTTCTGGGTTAAAGGAGTAGAAGTTCAGAAACTATATTCCATAACAAATGGAATTCCTACATTTATGAAGCTCATAATTAGTCGCAGTTTTCTAAATTACATGCGCATTACATTTTTATTTCCTTTATCCAATAACTTCAAGAAAAGCATTTTTATGTACTTTAATGACAATCTTGAATAGTGTGTTGTATTAATAATTAAAAATCGATGCCTTGGGCTCCAGGTGACAATCTTTGACGCCTTTTTGTTGTCAAATTACGTTTATTGAATGAATTTGCTGTATCGGCTGAATTTTAATTCCAGTTACTCAAAATATGTTCCTTTATGACAGGAAATTTATAATATTCATATGAACCCATCATACCAAAAACTATGCAGCAAAAGTATTAATATTCACTAATGTACTGTAAGTCTAGGGTAAGTACATATGAATAACGTTTGTAGCAAAAACTCGTCCGAAGATAATTTGGTGATGGTTATATTTTATGGCATAAATAAACTCATGGTATAATAAAAACAATGACAAAATAATAAAAGAAGCAGTTGAAATTTTAAATAATCTTCGGTTTTCTCCTTTATCATTCCATTTCATATGTACGATAAAGGTTTTAATTTGTTACACAGTGATTTTTTATGGGACTTTCACGTAACTCGCACTATCATTCAATTACATTTCCATACCTGATTGTAATTTTCCATTTCGCTGCAAAATCATTATTGAGCCAATCGGCTTTATTCCGAAACAAGTCGATGAATTATATGTACCTAAAATAAGTATAAAATATCACGAAAAAAGCTCCATGAAGCCTCAATTTGGAAGCTATTTAATTGTTAGGAAATTCAAACTGGCGCACAGTGGGCTAGAATCGAAAAAAGCTGGCCAGGAAGCCAAAAATGTTTTTTTTTAAGTGAGGAACGTGTAACTTCGTATTGGGGTTCATTGGTGGTGAAAGGATTGAATTATATTGCTCTGCCTTTTATTTTTGGTTTCTTCTGCGGGTCAAAAAGATACAGGGTGTATAACTTGGGAAATTTTCACATAAAAAATGTTCTCGGATTGTTCGCCAATTTTTGAGATAAAGTGAGGAAAGCAAGTAGGAAAACGGCGCTAAACAATCGAGTCTCTTTTGCCACGCCAATTTCTAAGGTTTCTAAATATGGATTGTGAAGAAACTGTTTCGATTAACCTGCTACCCAGGGATTGCGATGGCTTTTTTGATCCCGCGGCATGGCCCGGCTGAGCGCCACGGTCACTAAGAATTATGTCGCGATGCCAGTTCGGCAGTCTTCTTATGATATTTTAGATAATATCATGTTATATTACGGGATTGAATGTTATAAACGTATTCCACCGTAATTNTGTTAATACGATTATTACAATGCCTATTTTTCTTATATACCGTCAAATGATTCCTTCCCTCCTATATCTAATCAAATACGGTACGTCTCCTTAATTCTTACAGCCTGATTTCTTAATGTCAACTAAGCCAGTTAGTGATTCTTACGATGTAAATTCAAAGTCTTCTTAAAAGGTTCTTGTTGAAGGCATTTTTGGAGAATTTCGTTATAAGGTCGTTACAGAATCTACTTGGATACCGCTATCTCACAAATCCATAACCATCTTTCAAAATTGCGCCCAATGGTACATAGTTTATTTAAAATTACTGGTTCAGAATGTGTATCTTAAACGATTTATGAGACACAAAGCCTGGGGCTAAACAAATTTTTCACGGAATAGTATGTAAAATCCAAGCTGTATGTAAAGAATATCTTCTCGTTTAGCGGTAGGTAACTTGCCAGAACACGCATTATATTTCCAATCGTCTTGACAAGCTATTTATCATCTTCAAGCAGATGAACAAATAAATATTCTATCGATGTCAAAAAATGGTTAACAAGGCGATTACGAGTGGCAATCCCCACTAAAATTTGTCTTACAGGTTACTGAGCTAAACGTAATAAATTTTACTCGGATTTCTTAGAGAGGCAATGGAAATGTTTGAAACTTCTTTTACATCCTATCTTTTAATTATCAAATTTTAGTTTAGTTTTAAGGGAAATTCAAGTTTTAGAAGACATAATGATGTCTAAAGACCGGGAAAACGAAGTTGAAGTCTTTAAGAATAATAATAGGAAAATAGGAATAGTAACCCAATCATAATCCAACCGTTTGAGAATTTAATAGCTACAAGGACAATACTATTACATAACGTAACATTCCAAGAAAGTGAATCAGAAGATACACGGAGAGTATGTACCCCTACAACAAAAGACTTTGACGGAAAGGATCAAAGGATCGTAGTACAAACTACATTGCTCCACGCTAAATAAAAGAATTTTACCCCAACAGATAACATTTTCATGCACAGTATGGAAAAATTTAGACGTACGTCATCAATATCTTCCATAATTCCGGATGTAGAGAAACGATCCAACCAAAAGCTTTAACCATCTCATCAATTTTCACATAACGAAGAGATTCATGCCACTAACGTTTTGAATAAATTGTTAATTTAATTATTTTCATTAAAATATTTTGTTAAATAAATTTACCAGCAAGCTGAGAGCATGTTACACCTAAAAACATTGAAAACTGGCAACTTACTCTGTAAGACATGCGTCGTAGATATTGTACAAAACTCATAATAGACGATTAACTTAATTATATGTTGTAATCAGAAGATTT
>KZ309082.1:21922-32687 GCA_000376725.2 Ladona fulva | reverse complement strand
GAATATCGTCCTCAGGAAAACTTTGTTAGGTTTACCGTAAGTAATGGATTGACAATGAAAAATAATTCTGGATAGAAAATACTTACGCAGTTGTTATGACAGTCACGTTCTGCTGAAGCTTTAGTAATTAATATGGCTTTGGCAGAGTTCGTATCAATGCCATTCTATAGACTGGTGTTATTTCAGTTTTACTGGAAAAGACACTTCAGCTAAAAGGAAAGAGTTTAAGAATTCAATTCCTTCTAATCTTCCTTTGGTAGTACGTTACCTGAAATGAAAAGAATAAATGTAGCAACAAATTGAAGATATTATTAAATAATTTAAATGATACTTCGTTAGACTTATTCATGCTTAATCCAAGACAAAAACGTGTTAAATTTACATTGGAAATTAAACATATAAAAATAAATGGATATTGATTCCGATGCATAAAATGACGCACACTAGTTTAAAGTTATGGATGCACATTGCCAAATCTTCAAAATTCAGAAATATGACTTCCTTAAAACCTCTTTGATAAAAAAGGCAGATGGACCCTTCATAGGAAATGTTAGGCAAATTATGGCAAATATACAACAGTAACTCATATCTCTTACTCATATTTGCAGCACTTTACGGTAAAAAAATGTTTTAAATGAAGGATTAAAGATTAAACGTCCTTATTGATATATTTTTATGAATGATATAGAATGAATGAGAAAGGAAATATTGAAATTCCAAATATTGTTTTTGCAACAGCTATCGAAGTAAAATGAAACCTCCAGTGTTCTCAGCGCAAGAGATAATCGAATTTTGTTTCAGAAATTTGCTGATTTGACCAATAAGTAATCGAAACAATATTTAGAACCAATATCTTGTCCACTCCCGTTACTGGAATTTAACGGGTATGGGTTTTTAATCATGGGTATAAAAAATGTAATTTTATGGCGTCAAATACTACAAGCTGCGATGCCAATCCAAAGGGAAGACAATGCAATATGTATTACTTTTCTCTATAGATCAATTAAAGACTCGATGTTCGGGTAGAGCTCCAGTAATTCCTGGATGGAATAATATCCATATAAAATACATAGGTTTATAATCGGAAATAATATTTTTTTCAGAATACTTCGAAAATGTTTATTAAACTGGCAGAGAATCTACTTTCATTGGGATAAGTATAGGATTCATTTTAGTTTCGACAAGATAATAATTTTACTTTTACTCTCGCTAGTCATCATCACTCCCAGTCAAAAGGAAAATTCTGTGGAAACTATAAATTATATTTTTATTGTTATGATATTCCACCAAGTGATGCTTGAAAACATTGATTTGAATCTACTGCCAATGGAAAAATTCTCAATTTTATATTTATTTACATTGCTCAGTTGTTCTTGGTCAAATAAGGTAATTCATGGAAAGGCGGAGTTCGATTTATGACGCCTCAACATTACTATATTTAAATCTTTTGTTCTCTTAGAAGTGTAAATTTTGATAATTCTTATTCGTCTGATAGGTTAATGGTAATTTATTATCTTTAGAAGGAGATTGTTAGCACACATTATCATGGCAATGTTGATGTACAATGAATGTTATTCCATATTGTGAATTATTTGGAGAATATTTACTTCAAATCACTCATAACTATGCGTTATGGTAAGAAGAACTAAAAGCTTTTTAAAATACCGTTTTTGTGCAATTGTTTATATTTGTTAGAAGTTGATATTGAGTGGAATATTTAGATTTACTTAGCGACTTAGGTTCGCAAAAAAATAATCCATTTGTTTTAACTCAGATTTTGTGTAGCTGTTATCATAGGATTGCTATTGAACTATAAAAAATAATGAACGAATAGATTATTTGTCACTATTATCTAAAGGAGGATTTTAGTCTCTCCTTTTAAACACAATAAAAGGTCTTATATTTCGGGGTATTGTGAACATTTCAGTATAATTTTTGCGATCCTCTAGTTCCGGCTACTTGGGGATACTGAAAGCAGAATATCTCACCCCTTATTGTCCAAGAAGCCTCATTCCCTCAGCAGAACTATTGGTGGAGGGTTGAAGTTTCACATGCCCAAGTCCACTGGGGAGAACAAACGACTGACCGATGCATATCCTAAGATGGTAACAGTTAAAAACTATTGCCTCATTTCTCTCTTCGCATAACTTTCATCTGCAAATTATTGCATACTTAACTGCTTATTTGAGTCCATTCCCTAATTATGAGAATATCTATTTCATGCACCATGATCAAATGACACATGATTTACGAGATACATAGATACACTCTAGATGTAGCTCTTCTGTTAATGGAGAATTGGTGGAGTTTCAAACAGACCTCCTAGGAGAATAATCTACCGATCGGTATGTATTATAAGAAAGTAGCATTAAACACCAGTGAATCCTTTTTCTCTCAAAATAAACAAATTCCCATAATTTATTCCCATGATGGTACAGGAGATGTAATTAAACAAAAGTGAAACAGGGTTTGTGTAAATCGGCCTTATTTTTTAGTAATAATTAAATTTCCCTTAGAATTTCTCAGCTATTTAAGCCCATTGTATAATAGGTTGCTGTAATGTTCAGAATACTAGACTCCCAGGCCTGTCTTTGTATCCGTTTCGTGACGTTAATTTTCGCACTTATGTTTTCAATTTCCTACAGATTTTTATGCAGGTAAATAAAATCACTCATTGTCAGAATAAAATTCTTTGTTCAAACTTTGTGCTTACAGAGGTGGGGACCTGTACAAATTATCGGAAACAATAATGATAATAATGTTTTTTTAGCCTTTCAGTGAGTGATTTCATACACTTACACGAAGACATAAATACAATGGATATAACAGGGATTGAAATAACATGTCACGAATTAGACACGAACTCCGGCCCAAAGGGTGCGGAACTAGCATTCTAACCACTACACAAACCCACTCTAGCATTGACTTGATTTCGATAATAGCTTAGCAACGAAAATATCTGAATTCTCTAAAAAATGCAGTGTTTCACCCAAGTAATTTATGTTATTACTAACACGTTGCGTAGTCTAGGAATGAGATGAAACCAAAGCAAATGTTCTCTTGTTATTACGATACTAAAATGTATTCAGCAGAAGAATTTGGTGTCGCCATGCATTTACGTTGTGAACCTGTGTTCCGATGGTCCTGCATTAAATCTGTTCCTGAAAAAAAACAAATGCTTTTATCAGTAGTAGCAGTCAACTTACAAAAAAATCCTTTAAACTATTCCCGCACTCCAGAAAGCGTATTCGTCGATATTATTATGTTACATTTATGCTTAAATATAATTTAACTATCGATTGAGTGTAACACTTAAGGAAAGTTAGGAAGGAGGAGATACATTTTAATAATACACATCCATATAACTCGTCTCACACAAGAAATTCAATATTTATCAAAAATAATACTCCAAGAAAAACTGCTCCTCATAATGTTTAAATACAGTTCTTCGGTTGTGTTAGATTGGACGGTATAAAAGATAACTACAACCATTCCCTGTCATAAACTATGTATGTAACGTGGTGTCGAACAGCGCGGATGATAAGGCGTGAATATGAAATTTTAACAATAAAAGGGACCATTTTGGAGGTTTTTTTCATAGTATTCCAGAAGTGGTTGCCATTAAAAAAATCCGAAATAAACCTTAGATAAATATGAATTGGATAAAAAATTTGTTGGGAAAAAGTGCCTTTCGTGAGCCGAATACTTCCTTCATCCGTGCCTTATTCTGAATGAAATGCTCTGAAACCATGATAGAATGACACTAAACTAATTTACTTTTACATTTACGTTGTGATTTGAGAGTCGCCATGTAGCATATGGCGGGGGATGTGAAAGAGCCAAACTTTTGAAGTGTCGGCCTGATTTGCATACGTCATACTATTTAGAAAAAGAGACCAGAAATAGCTTTCCGTGCACGCTATAATCTCGCGAAATTTCTTAGATGTCTACTCTGGAAAATAACGCTCGCTAAATGAAACTAATACATCCTTATCAATGTAGTCCGAGATGTAATTATACATTTAACAAATATATATGAAACACGTTAACTAGGTGATAACTTATTAAATTTCCTAATCAGTCAATTAGTTTCAGAGTACACCTAATAACTGCAAATTCTAGATCCATTCTTATTATCTATCTATAGGGATCTATTATTCCGTCTCAACATGGAAGGACCAACATACCATTTCATTCATCAAGTACAGGTAACTTGGTACATGGTAATAGGAACTAATATTTTATTATAAATGGCGAAATATATTGTTTCTCCATCTCAAGCATGCTCAAACAAACAATTATGTATATTTAGCCGTACTACGGAATTTTGAATAAGCGATTTCATCGTATTATCATATAAGATCTCGTTACCGTTACATATTTTATACTTTAGGAAATTCTTACATGATTTACGGAGTAAACTGATAATTCTAGCATAAGCATCGCATAATAACGTCTCAAAACTGACAATCAATTTCTACAAATAACATAATATCCTAAGAAGAAACTTATTTTATAAGGTGTTCATAAATATTTAACTCCATGTAAGCAATTTTAAGGTTATCCATTCATATAAGGGATTCCCCATTTATTTCAAGAAATAAACTACGAAAATCTACTTTTATCTGAAAATTTTAACTATACCTAACCCATGGTGGACTAGAGCTGTAAGTAACCCACGGACATAAATAATTTCTAGCACCATCGAGAGTCCAACCTGGATCTTCCAATTTCCCTCTCTCTGTTCTAGCCAATTGAGCTATGATGCAAAAACAAGTACACCTACCTTTTGAGTGACTTTGTCGGTAAGAGTGAGTGGTTGGTCCGATTAAGCCCATCGTCCACAGCGACATTCTCATGTGAGCCGCCGCCACACAATCTGATAGAAAGGAAGACCCCCTTAAGTTGAACACAAGGGAAAGGGTGAAAGATTACTTTGCTCAAAAAGGTGTGCGTTCACCTTGATCTTCTTATTTATAATTCAAACTTCCCCGATATATAACTAAGGAACACATCGCGATTTTATTGTTTCCATAGAAAATTAGTACCGTGACACTC
This sequence comes from Ladona fulva, assembly GCA_000376725.2. Lineage (NCBI taxonomy): Eukaryota > Metazoa > Arthropoda > Insecta > Odonata > Libellulidae > Ladona > Ladona fulva. The sequence continues at coordinate 27,629 of KZ309082.1, read as the reverse complement.
ATATTCAGAGATTGTTGATGGTTTCGTTTGTATGAGTTAATTAAATAGCAATTTGTGCAGGCGCAGACGATACTACAGTAAGTTAGGGTAATCAATAAGTAATTTTCGTTGCCCTCAACGGCGATACCGATAACTATAAGACACACCTACATTACTTTTATAAACTTTCCACATACCTCTAATATCAATGTCAACATAATTCGCCGGACTTATATATCGCCGGAAATATTATATTTCTCTGCGCCTCACCTTGTTACGAGAAGAGTGGATTGCATATACTACGTACTTCTCAACGGCCAGCCAATCTCAAAAGGATACTTGTTGATGCAGGTCATGAGTCGGGCACAGGCAAATTTTCCGACAGAATCGCTATTTGGCTATACGTGTAAAATTTGGTGGGCTGATTCTAGGAGATTTACTTAGAACATTAATTGATTAATAGTTGTTGGTTGGCTTGGTAATGTCCCGGAATACGTGAACAGCTGACAATTCGAACGTCCTCTGTCGCAGAAGATTCACGGGCAACTGCTCAAGTAATGGACGTATGCGCATGTTCAATAATTCCCATCACGGATCCGTGCTGCCATCTCTACTATAATAATTATGTTTTAAGAATTTATTTAATTAGGAGGTGATGCGAGATAGTATTAAAGGAATATATTAGTGTGAGTCGGTGTGAGCAAACATTTTATCACTCCACATGCATGGACAGAATCCACTGTTTCTTAGCACTAAAGAACGACACTGTCAATTACCCATCGCCCGTGGGATACGGAAACTTTAAGAGCCCTTGAATATCATGTATGTGTAAATCCGGACTTTAATCCAAAAGACATCAGAAAGTGTGATTCTAATATTGAGGCGTTCCACATTGGTTTGAAAAGCCCGTTTCTGTGGTGAAAATACGAATTCTTGAATTTTCTCATATAAACCCAAACACTTGCTAGTGTAGATGATAAAAGTCCAATTCCTTAGGAAATGTTAATTCTTCCTCTTTGGTAGCCAATTAAATACATTTTGCAAAGGTTTTGCAATTATTGTTATATGAACTTGTTGAGAAACCGTTTTTTCGGCAATAAAATGTCTGGATGACATAAATGAATAATCACCTTTTGAAGTTTAGTAAGAATTAAACCCCATGAACCGTGAAATAGGATGGCTTCAAATTGCAGGTTGAGAAAGCTTCGCAGGTACATGGAGATCAGCATAAGTCTCCTCTTCCCCAGGATGATACTTGGCCACTGGCGGCACTCGGGTCTCACGCGCATTCGTCCAACATCCTCAAGAAGCTGTGCTACCCTATAATTTGAAAATATATGTTAACATTGTCAATGGCTCCAATATAAGAAGTATTACTTTGAACATTATCTTGTGTCGTAATCGAATTAAAGCACCAATATTAATGTTACTGATGATGGGAAATGTAAACAACTCTACCTACATTCAACAGTAACGAGAAATGAATTAGACATGTATTCACTTATAGTATGTTACTTTACCATATGCTTACAAATTCCTTTAGCTGGAAGGACAAGTTACTATATGAATCTTGACAATATTTTTGAAATACGAACTTAAAAATATAATTAAAAATTCTTTTTCTATTAAGGATTCTCAAAACCAGTCTGTGATAACCCTCACAGTTATATTTAAGGTAAAATATAAAGTTACTCATTTAGTGTGTATATCTCGAACTATCAATCGTTCTCCAGTTTTTGTGAGTGGCTCTGCTCCAGAAGAACTCGGAAAATTACCATTCCGTATTAAAATCTTACACATTATGAAGATAAGTAAAGAAATCGAAAATTTTACATCGGCAAAAGGTCTACGAAAGCTTAAAATTGTATATCGATGTGTAACTTAGTTTGTTTTGTATATTTAAAAGAACCACACCAAAACAATCATAGATTTATCTCCACATAGTTGCTTCTTGTGGTTCATAATAATCTCTTTTTTAATCAATTCAAAATCAAAAATTCTTTTCAGGGAATAATATTCCTCAGTTTTTGTCAGATAATAATATGCATACACAATTGGGATACATGAATGCATTTATGCTAAATTACATTCCACAAATAGTATTCTGGAAATTACCTGGAAACCTTGGATACTTGGAGAGATGTCACTTAAGTACCCCATTAACAATAAACAAAGAAATATCAAAGCATCATTCCACTGACATATCAATATTCCTTTAGAATTCTTCATGGATCTTTCTCTTCAATAACATTTACCACAAATGCTTAGGAGCTTTCGTATAAGGCAAGCTGATCGTCGAGTTTTTTCACCTGAATTCCTTAGGAAGTAAGAATGATTGGGAAAGGTTTATGTTAGAGCATTAGAAAAGTCATAGGAATTACATTTTTCACAATATACAATAACCGTCCAAAGTTTTACAACACAAATACAGGTTATTAAATTTTTAATGATATTGTAAATCTTTGATATATTTGGTTTTACGTCTAATCTCAGTCCTATCTGTAAGATATTTTTGCAAGGGGGGACTAAGGATATGAACTGATCATACGAGTGTCCTTATGGTATTCCTCCAGTGGTGTAATGTTCTTCTTATTGACCTTGGACACCTTTAAGAAAGAAATCGTACGCGCCTAATTATCTATATTACATCTTCAAAGTTACTTTTGTGTTACAGAAAAGATACATTTTTTACTCCAAAGGTTTCTTTTAGAAATAATATGGTCTATTTATTCACATACCTTGTACAGTTTAGATAAGTGAAGTATCCAAAGTGTTGGTTGGCTTGTCATTGTCCCGGAATACTGACAGCTGACAATTCGAACGTCCTCTGTCGCAGAAGATTCACGGGCAACTGCTCAAGTAATGGACGTATGCGCATGTTCAATAATTCCCATCACGGATCCGTGCTGCCTTCCCTTAGAATTTCTCAGCTATTTAAGCCTATTGTAGAATAGGTTGCTGTAATGTTCAGAGTACTAGACTCCCAGGCCTGTCTTCGTATCCGTTTCGTGACGTTAATTTTCGCACATATGTTTTCAATTTCCTACAGATTTTTATGCAGGTAAATAAAATCACTCATTGTCAGAATAAAATTCTTTGTTCAAACTTTGTGCTTACAGAGGTGGGGACCTGTACAAATTATCGGAAACAATAATGATAATAATGTTTTTTTTAGCCTTTCAGTGAGTGATTTCATACACTTACACGAAAACATAAATACAATGGATATAACAGGGATTGAAATAACATGTCACGAATTAGACACGAACTCCGGCCCAAAGGGTGGGGAACTATCATTCTAATCACTACACAAACCCACTCTAACATTGACTTGATTTCGATAATAGCTTAGCAAAGTAAATATCTGAATTCTCTAAAAAATGCGGTGTTTCACCCAGGTATATTATGGTATTACTAACAGTCTTGTTGCGTAGTCTAGGAATGAGATGAAACCAAAGCAAAGGTTCTCTTGTTATTACGATACTAAAATGTATTCAGCAGAAGAATTTGGTGTCGCCATGCATTTACGTTGTGAACCTGTGTTCCGATGGTCCTGCATTAAATCTGTTCCTGGAAAAAAACAAATGCTTTTATCAGTAGTAGCAGTCAACATACAAAAAAATCCTTTAATCTATTTCCGCACTCCTGAAAGCGTATTCATTATTATTATTATGTTACATTTATGCTTAAATATAATTTACTTTCGATTGAGTGTAACACTTAAGGAAAGTTAGGAAGGAGGAGATACATTTTAATAATACACACCCATATAACTCGTCTCACACCAGAAATTCAATATTTATCAAAAATAATACTCCAACAAAAACTGCTCCTCATAATGTTTAAATACAGTTCTTCGGTTGTGTTAGATTGGACGGTATAAAAGATAACTACAACCATTCCCTTTCATAAACTATGTGTGCAACTTGGTGTCGAACCAAATACAGTGCGGATGATAAGGCGTGTATGTGAAATCTTAACATTAAAAGGGACCATTTTGAAGGTTTCTTCATAGTATTTCAGAAGCGGTTGCCATTAAAAGAAATCCGAAATAAACCTTAGATAAATATGAATTGGATAAAAAATTTGTTGGGAAAAAGTGCCTTTCGTGAGCCGAATACTTCCATCACCCGTGCCTTATTCTGAATGAAATGCTCTGAAAACAAGATAGAATGACACTAAACTAATTTACATTTACATTTACGTTGTGATTTGAGAGCCGCCATGTAGCATATGTTAAGGCATGTGAAAGTGTCGGTCTGATTTGCATACGTAGTACTATTTAGAAAGAGAGACCAGAAATAGCTTTCCGTGCACGCTATAATCTCGCGAAATTTCTTAGATGTCTACTCTGGAAAATAACGCTCACTAAATGAAACTAATACATCCTTATCAATGTAGTCCGAGATGTAATTATACATTTAACAAATATATATGGATTACGTTAAGCAGGTGATAACTTATTAAATTTCCTAATCAGTCAATTAGTACACCTAATAACTGCAAATGCTAGATCCATTCTTATTATCCATCTAATAAGATCTATTATTCCGTCTCAACACGGAAGGACCCACAGACCATTTCATTCATCAAGTTCAGGTAACTTGGTACATGGTAACAGGAACTAATATTTTATTATAAATGGCGATATATATTGTTTCTCCATCTCAAGCATGCTCAAACAAACAATTATGTATTTTTTAGCCTTACTACGGAATTTTGAACAAACGATTTCATCGTATTATCATACAAGATCTCCTTACTGTTACATATTTTATATTTTAGGAAATTCTTACATTATTTCCGGAGTAAACTGATAATTCTAGCATAAGCATCGCATAATAACGTCTCAAGACTCACAATCAATTGCTACAAATAACATAATATCCTAAGAAGAAACTTATTTTATAAGGTGTTCATAAAATATTTAACTACATCGAAACTGCATAAATATTTAACTCCATATAAGCTATTTTAACGTTATCCATTCATATAATAGATTCACCATTTATTTCAAGAAATAAACTAAGAAAATCCACTTTTATCTGAATATTTTAACTATACCTAACCCATGGTGGACTAGAGCTGTAAGTAACCCACGGACATAAATAATTTCTAGCAGCATCGGGAGTCCAACCTGGATCTTCCAATTTCCCTCTCTCTGTTCTAGCCAATTGAGCTATGTTGCAAAAACAAGTACACCTACCTTTTGAGTGACTTTGTCGGTAAGAGTGAGTGGTTGGTCCGATTAAGCCCATCGTCCACAACGACATTCTCATGTGAGCCGCCGCCACACAATCTGATAGAAAGGAAGACCCCCTTAAGTTGAACACAAGGGAAAGGGTGAAAGATTACTTTGCTCAAAAAGGTGTGCGTTCACCTTGATCTTCTTATTTATAATTCAAACTTCCCCGATATATAACTAAGGAACACATCGCGATTTTATTGTTTCCATAGAAAATTAGTACCGTGACACTCATATTCAGAGATTGTTGATGGTTTCGTTTGTATGAGTTAATTAAATCCATAGCAATTTGTGCAGGCGCAGACGAAACTACAGTAAGTTAGGGTAATCAATAAGTCATTTTCGTTGGCCCTCAACGGCGATACCGATAACTAAAAGACACACCTACATTACTTTTATAAACTTTCCAATTACCTCTAAAATCAATGTCAAGAAAATTCGGCGGACTTTTAAAACCACACTAATTAAGCGAATCCTAATAAT
>KZ309081.1:14647-207588 GCA_000376725.2 Ladona fulva | reverse complement strand
CCCTTTTCGTGGAGGTACGAAAACACCTTTATGGCAACTAACCGAGGGACAATGGAGGCCAAAGGGTGGCCACTTTCTTATGCCTCTTCCACGAACCTACTCCTTTTGTTTCTCCACAGGACCAAAAGTTTTTCCCCAAAGTGACATTTCAGCATCAGATTCTAGCTCCTCAGTAACTCTCTCTACATCCATCTCTTCCTTCAGTGTCTCTCCTCCATCGCTTGCTCTTCGTCTCATTTTCTCAAGCCTTACTTTTGCTCCAAACTTCGAGTTTTAATAGGGTTTAAAATCTCCAGATAAGAGCCAAAAGTTTTGAGTTCACGCTCCTATGTAACTTTTAACTAGATAACTTCTTTGAATGAAAATCTCATGAATGCGGAAATGTGAAATATCACCTACTGTCTTGTACCGATAATTGTACGCGGAGTTTGATGTATGAAATGGAAATTGAGTTATTTTTCCATTCATATCCATTATGAAAATCAACGAAATGTAAATGCAGATAATCCTCTTCACATTGTGTACACCTCATCCAATCAGAAGCTAGATATCTCCGATACTTATAAATAAACGGAATTGACGATATTAATTTTAATCTTTCATATTCACTCTGACACGGATTGATTATTTTGGGTGAAGAATTTCTTTAGAACACAACATTTTGTGCGAAACGGGGAGACGTTTCACTTTCGTTATTCCATTGTTAGTGTTATCGTAATAGAAGCAAGAGTTTCTTATATTGTCCTTTTTGCTACGTAAACGGTACAAAGGGTACTGTACTGTATCTCATCGTCTCTACACTGTACTGCTGTACAGTGGTACATGCAAAGTATTGAGGCTCAACAATTCATTTCTTTTATTCCTTCAAAACTATCCTTTCAACTGGATGACTTTAAATATGGATGTTTGAAAAATGTTGCAAGAGAAAACTCTGCTCATCCTGTATGATAAAACAATCTTGTATGATAGAACAAAAATAGTTAAATAAAGTAATGCTATTAATTATTAAAGTAGAAAGAAGTCATTTTCTTCATTCAATTCTAAATATTTAAAAAAATTATGACCAAAGCATATGACTGCTTAATCTTTTCTTTGCTAAGTACTAAAGGAAACTTCCCCAAAACCATACGTAGAAAATTTGAAAGTAAAGAAGAAATTTCCCAAATCTATATTTGGGATAATCTGATAAGATTTATGTCGGAATTAAATGCGTGCGAAGGGGAATTGGAAGCGTTTGCACACCATGGAATTTTACGTACCGCAAAGATGATAGCGGCACACTGATTGAAGAATATTATAGAATCCAGCTGTTTAAGGATATTGGAAAGTTAATAGTTACATGCCCCTAGCAAAGTGCCAAATGGCATCCGGCGTATGGAAAATCATATCGCTGCTTTAATGTTTTGTGCATCTGACTTAGGTCAATTTCAGATTCGCTGCATTCACACTGCGCTTTGGGATCTCGAAAAAGTATGAACGCTTTCCTCTGAGTTTGGTCCTCTTCAAGGTCGCTGATTTTTAATGCGTTGTTGTATAACAACCCGCAACTTTTGGCCTTCCCTTGCGATGGGTGTATGGAGTGAAGTTTACCAACCTCTCGGACCTTCTGAAAATCTAATGAAAAGCGTGGGGGTGGTTGGAGTGTAGCCCTGACCGTTACCCACCGCTCTTTCCTCCACTCTCACGAAACCCAGAGACAGCCGTAAAAGGTGGACCTGAATGCCCCTTCTCAGCGGGGTGCCCGTGGGGACATCGCCTGCGGGGGTGGCGGTTATTTTTTTCCCTCTCGAGGAGTTTCTGTGCCTCGAGTTCTGCTTCGTCTCCTTTCATCACCGTTGGAATTCCTCTTCTTCTTTCACTGAAAAGGGACTGAGCATGGGAAGTCAGTCACGTCCACGCTCGATTCCAGCTGCAGATAATGCTAAAAGTTTTCGTCCTCGACGGCTTTTTTTGGCTTTGTTAATTGTGCCGCACGATTTTTACATTTGAAGGAGACGTTGATGGAAAGCTCCGTTGTGCCCACACCGGGACACAATGTATTCTTCGCACGAAAAGTAACACAAGTGCAGTAGTAGTAGTTTTACGTGATCTCACAGACTAAATTTACTGTTACATACTGACTTTGAAAGTCACTAGTGCAGATTGGTAGGGGTTTAAAAACACGAAATCCCTATCTAGGTAGCATCATACATTCTCAACCAGCCTATTGGCGGCGATCTAAGCAGAGTAGTCAACATATTTATTTTGGACATTTCCACCACATATTATTCGAGAGGAACGACTTTTTTAATATTTTACTCATGCACGATTTTTCATTGTGTTCATCTGCCTAAGATGTAAGTCGTTGGTAATCTAATGCATATAAAATGAAATTACATCCACAAAATGATCAATTATCAGTAATTTCTTCATGTTCTATTGTAAACTATGTATACATTCCGATTAGATCGTGTGACGCCCTTGTCTTCCCTTCGCGCACGGACTCCATTACACCCATCTAATGGACGAATTGCTGACTGTAATCCACAAGTGCTTACCTTCATATTCACGCCCATATTGCGTGATGTGAAACCTAAGTATATGCCCTTATACACTGCAGTCCTTACATTTCTATAACTTCCAGCCCTTCCTCATCAGCTGCATGTGCCATATGATCCGGAGTAACCGATCTTTTTCTTCTGAAATGTAGAAATTTTGAGCCTAATTACCACTGGGTATGCATTTATGCAAAGACTTTCTCCCGAGATGTGATATTGGAAAATACTATTTTACAAGAGTGACGAAATAGGTTTTTTTCTCGTTCGTTAACGAGGAATAATAACATTGGATCGGTTTAGTTTGAGTTAATAGTGTGGAATATCGTGTTATTGCAAAACATAACACAAACTAGACGTGGAGAGTGTATGGGTGGGAGACTCTGAGAGATCTTTTGAGTTGAATGTGGAAGTGTGCGAGGGCTGAATGTGCCCTCTTAGATAAGATCTGTTCTTTGATATGGAAGGCCATTGCCACGACGTTGAGAATGGGTTGTTATTTCAGACTCCGATTTATTTTGTCATACATACGTACTTTTTGCTTCCTAAAATTTCCCTAAGTGTGTGGCTATTTTATTCGAATGGTCTTATCGCCTCTCTGAGGGGCATTTACGCATCCTGGTCGCTCGGGGCATCGTCTCGTTGTGCTTAACTTCCTTTATACGAGTCTTGCGGGAACCTTCCAGGATGTTCTTCCGCTGTGTCTTTGTTTTTTTTTCATCAATGGTCTCGCTTTTGCGAGGCGCTGAACATATTCCTGTCTTAAATGTGGCTTTATAAAAGTTGAGCAGGGTTTCAAGGTGTACTTTTGCCTGTATGAGTTGATATTTTGCGAAAAAGCACTTTTTACGCACCCGTAGATTACCTCCTTTGCTGCGTTTAATCTATTGTAACTGTTTAACTGCAATGATTTGTATATGACGAGTGCGAAGATAAAGTTTAAGCCTCCGGTAAAGTTTTATTCTGACGTCAAGTTATACATTCCCTTAGTTGACTATTCGTAAACATTTACCGATTTTGTTTGCATAAACTTGTAAACCATGAGCCTCTATAATTAATGGCTGTGAACGGACACATTTTGTCATCAGATATGGAGCGCATTTGCAATTGAGCATAATACGCTTTCTTGCTGTGTAAAAACGTTGTTTCATATAATCAGGATTGTCACCAAGGAAACATTACATATATATACAGACACCCACGTATATCCTGATACTAATATCACAAGAGCTAGAAACCATCCTAAGTAAATAAAGAAGTCACGTTCTCTTTTTGGGATACTACACTACGACCCTGTAAATCTAATTTTATAGAGCTACTGGCTGTTAGTACGAGAAAGCCGATTTATTACTTAAAGTTCGAGGGTATAAAACCACCGAGAGATTGTAGATTCATATCTGTATGTGGTGGTGCATCTTCCTAGTTTACCAGTGCTACGTTATTATTAGAAAAAGAAATATTAGAAAAAGGATTCACAGCAAATATAGAAATAGGAAGGCCCTTATTAAGTCTGAGGGGATCCTTTTAAGACCTTCAGATCCATAGTGCACGACTTTTCCAAAAATTCTACCGCTGCCACCAACTGTAATCCTATTAGGAAGTTAACACAATGAATGCAGAAGGCTCACGAAGAATGTAAACACTCTTTGGATCCGAATTCCGTTGAAGTCGAAGTGAGGGTCAGCCGAAGGCCTTCCAAGAAGCTAGGAGCGGATGCTTGGGAAAAAGGTTATTTTGGATGAGAGAAGTTTTCCGTGCATGCAGCGTGGTATAGAAATGGACCATAATGACCACAGGGGTAGAGAGCTCTTGCAAAATTGAAAGAAGTCGAAAATAGAAGGTCCGAGGGGTTGGAAGAAGCATCTGGGAAGACAAAGGGTTCGGGTTGAGGGTCGGCAGGGAAAGATTTACGGGCACAGATGACCCTTGAGAGTTGGGGCTCTTGCGGTTGGGCTGGATTAAAGACGTATGGGCCGTTTTTTGCATCCTAAAGAGGGAAAGAGTTATATTACCCCATTCTCGCAGTTGTCTGTCTTCGCCCTCAAGGACTTGGCACCTCCAAACCCACCATTTCCTAATATGCCCTAAAACAACTCGGATTGTGGTCGATTTTTTCTTCTTTAACGGTAGCCCAGGATTGCTGTTTGAGGATTTTTATGATTCCCCAAACAGATTGCCTTTATTGCTCGTAACATTTATGTGACACTTATTTCTAATTACATTTCTCCAAAGAATGGATGAAATTTGTTTCTCTTTTCCTTATCAATGGAGAGCTGATATGAATGCGGCCCGTCGTGAAATACTGATCACGTGAACAAGGTTGAACCGGAAAGCCATCGTTACCATTTAGCTGGTACATTTAATTCAGTTAGAAACGTATTCTTGAATTAGTGTTGACCGACTAAATGCTTTTATTTTCACGTCATCTATCGCTGAATTAGAACTAAACCTTTCCTTCTTATCTCTTCTTAGGCATTTCATTAATAAATTATTTTTTCAGTGTACTGAATCGAGTGACTTTGCCGGAGTAAATTGTTATATCTGCTTATGCGTATCTTCTTTTACTTATGAATACAATGTATTTCATTTAAACACTTATAAAATGTTTGAAGGAGATTGAAAGTGATATAAATCTAAGATGCCACAAGGAACCCTCCGCTTTTCCTCCTGAGGCAACTCGGAATACAACAATAATAGCAATTAGCAACAATTCCGCTTGTACTCATAATTAAGAGCTGTTTACATTATTGTCGACCATGTAAATTTATTCGCTGTTACGTCATCGGCGTAGTTTTTTCTCCTGTAATAAAACCTTTCAACAAGCATGTTAGCATTCCTAGTAAAAGTGGCACATTTACTTTCGGCTATTCTTAGTGCCAAAGCGTACGAGCATAGCTGCTAGAAAGGGAACCGTGTACTTGGGCCATTTCCTTTATAACTATTTTTTTGTCCGTCCCAAACCCGTCCTTTTATGGACCCTTAATGGGAGTGTCCGTCTCAACGCAGGACTTTCCGATGTGCACACGAGTTAATGGCGACTATGGGGGAATCTTATTGCTCCAGCGGGAACATGTCCAGGGACTTCTGTTAGGTCCCCGAAGGGCCTCGAACAGGGAGTGGTCGCTTTTCTATGTGGATTACTTTCCCCTGGGGAGAGACCTCTCTCTGTCTTTGCCCCAGGAATAACAAAATAACTTGCATGAAGGTCGATAGAACGACATGCACTCATCTTGAGATAACCATTTTTTGTATCAGATTTCGAGCTTTTTATTTGAATTTTGGTAATGAAATTCAATGGGAGATTGAAGATCATTCCAATATCCTTGATCGAAATTAAAGGATATAATTATAGTTACTGAAGGGGAAAATGGAGGAAATGGTTGTATACCTTATGGCTTGATGAATTTAGCGTTTTTAATTATAAAATATATAAACTCGTTAGATTTTACTTGATTTAAATGCACTTAAAAATAGAACGTACTAAGACATACCAGCCTCAACATAAATGAAATTGTTACGTCAAAGTTTAGCGAATGTAAAGTTTAGAAACGAGTGTTGAAAGTGAGCTTGAATTCATTAAGTTTTCATATAATTTATACAGTGTCAGAGTGGTGCAGATATTCGGATAAGGAGTCCGGTCGACCATTTCATTGTACTTTTGTATATATTTATCTCTGTTGACGATATTTTTCTTTTGATTCGTATGATAGTTTCTGCTTGATAATCGGTATTGTTTATTCATTACGTTTTTCGCTTCGTTGTGATTATATTTCATCATTTTTGTATTATTATTGTTACTCGAAGTCCGACTGTCATTTCTTTGGTGCCACAATGTTCTGCAATCCATCTTCGCGTGATGTAATATCACTTTACTTATCGACGATTTCCAGTACTCGGTGACCCAATCACCTTTTCCAGACCCTTCGAAGCCCAATTTATTCTCGCCATGCATCCGTGAGTTCCTCAAAAACGGAGGAAAGAGGTAACACATTTCTTCCACGAGTCCTTTACCCGCACACTATTCTATTTCGGGATTCAATCCTAAAAGACTGTTTTAAAACTCACTCCCTGACCAAATGTTTCCTTCGCATTGGGAGAACGAGGGGAGACGCTTTTAAGTGCGAGGAAAGAAAACTATGAAGAACCGGAAGAAGGGGAACAAACTCTAAAAGGAACACGGGAAATGAAAACATAGCAAACCATCCAAATTTAAACATTAAGGAGGTTCTCGCCCCTTTGATATGAGTAGGAAGCGATCTATAAAACACTTCACCTATAGTTTACAACTCCACGTGAAGGAAATATCCGTGTTCTTATTAAGCTTCCAAAGTCTTAGTCGCGATACATTTGCTTGAAAGCTTTTTAACTTCTTACGCAAATGAAATTAAATCAACGTGTTCTGGCTTTCTTTGCTTTAAAAACAATTCACGGTAATAACGCAAATGTTTGTCTAAAATTTCGATTTTGAATTGCATTCTTGTGCTTTTATCTATCCATTATCCGTGTCCAACCCCGAAAACAAATGAATGAAACTGAAAGATGAAAGGGATAATTCTGAATTAAAGACATTTGATAACTGGGAAATATTCTCTGAGATATCTTTGGACTGCTAGTTTCATCAGCACGTCAGACAACATCGTGAGGCCATCCAAGGCTATTGTTCGTCATCATTACGATTGAAATATCACTCTATAAAAATTATATGATTATTCGCACTTATTAATACCTTTCTTTTGTTAAATTTCCTTATTTATTGTTTTCCTTCTTCATTACCTGCAATGTGCATCTGTGAACTTGATGAACTTCTCCGACGGTCATCTGTGCATCTATCAATTTGATTGCCAACCATAATTCTATGGCGAAGAAATACATTCTATGGATAACAAGCGAAAAGAATCATTTTCCATCATAAGCATTGGGAAGAGCGATGTATTTTTAAACTCGTAGGCAAAGTAGATGCAGCAGTCGTTGTTTAAAATCGAGTTTATTTGCGCAGCGTGAGTCAGTCGCAAGAGATTCCTCGCTTCTGTTTTGAGGTTTTCCGATCGCATATGTTAGGATAATGCGGTAAAAGACGATAGCGGTCAAGGGAAAATAAAATTTGTGTCCGTGGGCGTTCTTTCACATCCCCGAGGGCTATCCTCCCTTCCAAAGGAAAATCCAATCTTGAATAAGATTATTGTCAGTCGGGCTTAATTCCGTCCAGAGCGCTGCCGTTGTTCGGCCCGATATTTCGATTCGCTTTTTTTTCTCTCTCTCCATCGGAGCGAGCGTTAGATTCTGAATCCCCTTGCAGACTCTTTTCCTTCATTTTTAATGAAGCTCTTTTTTTCCTCGAGTCTGAGTGTTTGCCTGACAATGGTGGCTCCAGGGAAGAAAAGGAAGATATCTGCCTAACGAGATTCGCGTTCGTCTCGCAAGGAGGTGGTGGAATTTCTCACGCCTAAGACGATTTCATACACTCATCTTCATTCGATCGCCTGTTAGCGTCATATTCGCCAAAATTTTAATTTGTCTTCTTCATGTGTGGTAATACGACAAGAATTAACTTTGAACGCAGTCAAATTCAATGTGACGAAACACGTGTTTGAGGAAAATTTCCATTCGGAGTTCAATTCTTTTTCTGTGCTCAATGCATAACGTATTCATTTGTTATGCATTCAAATCTTTCGTGACAATTGACGTTACTTCGATATATTTTTTCTCTCGTGAATTTTTTCCTCTCTATTGCTTATATAATATTAAAAGATTTGTACTCTCACATATTATTTCTACATGTAGAACTTTTTCCTCTACTTTGAACTTCTATTATAATTGTAGAACACTGTACTGTACAATATTGCTATTAAGTGGTCTTAGGCCGTACGTCAATGTAAATTCAGTATTATTATATTTAACTTTAACGTAGAATGTATAGTCTTATATCCAAAAAATGTGTATTATTGTTACAAGTTGTTTGCAACAGTGCTTTAGCATGCATTCCATTTTGTTTCCTTGTTTTTCCGTGAAGTACGGAAAAATCTTCATTTTCGTTCTATTTCATATAAATTATTAATTTATAACAGATCTATTTAGAGCTATTTAAGTTTTAGGGTAGATATATTGCGTGTAAATATGTGTGTCAAAACACAATCAATGCAACCGATATTAATTCCAATCTTTTCTTTATTTTCGCAGGTGAGTACTGAGTACACAATCTCGAGATCTTTGCTCCCTTGCGATTTGTCGGACGGACTAGAAGGTGCTCCCAAAAGAGTAAGTAGAGAGCAATCTTGGGGAATTTGAAGTATGAAACTGAAGCCCTCGGTGATAGTTTTTCATGAATGGAATGTTTGGTCATTTCTCATTTCATTTCATAAATTGCCGTAATAATCTCAACACGACCAATGGAGACGCATTGACTTTTCTCCTCTTAAGATTCTTTCCCGCGGATTGAATTGGTTTTGTTTGCGTGAGAGCAGAGTATCAAATAATTTATTCAGCCATTTTTAACTCGGCTACAGGCTCATTTTCAGTAGTCTGCTATAGATATTAATAAATAACAGCAGTGGTTCACTTAGCATGCTCATCCTTGAATCGGTCTTTGGAAATACGTACAAAAATTCTCCTAAATGTATTTCTTTGTGCGCTCCAAATTAAGTCGCGGTGCCGTAAGATGTAACAAGATTTGGTGGACGCTAATTTCGGAAATTGTTCATTGGGGTCGCTTCTTCTCTCGAAAACATCGTAGTATTGGAAGCGAGAGTGGAGAGGATCTTTGGGAAGGGTCGTTATTCCCTTCTTTGCTGTCAAAGAATGACGGATTAGCCTGAGACGATATAGGGAACGATAGAGGGACATCGTCAGAATGGGAATCCGAAGAGAAATATGAAAAGAAAAAAAATGTCCAATACTGAGAAGTAAAAAAAAGCGTAACCCTTCTTCGGGACTCACCAAATTTGGCGCTGACGTCATACTTTAGCTCGCATCGTCTCCCGCTGAGTGGGGGAGCACATCGATCGAACCTCCTTGGAACATCCTCTCTGCACATATATATGTATTCTTCCCCTGTATTTCGGAAGGCGACCTTCGACCCCGCATTCCTCCGCTATCTTCGTCATCAATCGCTTGCATTATTCCGGACATCTTCGAAATAAGTTTTCCTTCTGAATGTGACTCGGAGATTGTCCGTTGTTGTGGAAGTTGTTTTAAGTCTTTCATATCTCAATAGAATCTCAGTGATGGGCAACTTTCTACGAAATTTCTTTAAGCTTCTCCTTTGAAGTTCTTCTTCGATTATGGCTTCGTGTCCATTGTCACGCCCGTGTTTTGCGTGATTTTTGCATGTTGGCTTTAATTGTGTCTTTCACGTTGATATTTACCGAGGCTTTCAGATTATCAGGCATAGAGGTACTGTATCTCTGTCTGTCTTTTGAGCATTTGGTCAAATATGATCAGAAATGCTTTTATCTAAAACATAAATCGTATAGTCTACTTACCACCGTAATCGTTCCCACAATTTTCCGAATTTCCAGTCCTCAATGCTCGTCTATGCGTTTTATAGAACTCTGTAAAATCGCGAAGTTGAAACGCTGGCGATCTAATGAAAGTGGAATCGGAAAATGCTTCATTTCTTATTCTCGTGCTCAAGTCACGCTACGCCTCACGCAGGAGCGCGTGCCTATCGCAACTCTGCAAAGTCGGTTTCAGCCTTTCCATCGAATATTAAAGCGACTCCCCAGTATCTCCTTTCTTAAATTCCTTCGAAATGCAGGAAAAAAAGGAGTCACTGACAGTCACTTCCATTCTTCTCTTTGCTGCATACCTTCTATTAACTATGGTCTAATGATGGGGGCAATATTGAGAATCCCATGAGATAAGGTCAGCCCTTTTGGGTCTTCATTGGAGAGGAATTAGATTCTCAAACGAAATTAAGAGTTACGGAAAGCTAACACGAACGTACACATACGTTCAGTCGGGGAGTTTGCCTTACTTTAAATTCTTATGAGTAAAAAGCGATTGGAAATAATATAAAGCATAAATACAATATCGATAATTATTCTTTGTTACTCTGTGATTTTACTTTGGAATTTTACTGAGGAATAAGATACTGTAACTTCCACTATAGGACTAATTTTACCGCAAAAGCACTTCTATATGTAGGATTCATTTTTTTCACGACATTGCACCCGAACATATGTTGTAGCTTACTTCATCTATTTAATATCTTCTGAGTAAAAATGAAGAAAAATGTAGATTGGGGAAATGTAAGGAGGGAATAGATGAGTAACAAATAAAGTATCGCCGATAAAACTTGGTATGTACTCTTCATTACTGATCTCACTTAAGGAACTTCCGGAGGTTCATAGAAATGTCCAAGGTACGTAAGGTACGATCCAACATAATTATTGCCCGTTCAAGAATCATTAAAGAATCAAGAAATCAAAGCGTGACATTCAACGCCGAAACACTTCCGATTACGCGAGGCGCTCCTCCTTAAATTTTTCATCTCGAGAGAGCATCACGAGAAGGAACTGCGAATCAGAAATTCATAGCAAACAATCAGACAAAGAGCTGAGCCATTTTAATATCTCAGCGTCGTATCAAGTTATTCGATGCGTTTCTCTCATAGACGAATATGTAAGGGGAGCCGGCACTTGGGGTAGGCGCGTTATCTCTGTTTTAGCCTTCATCTATTATTCATCATCGGAATATCCTTCAATCTTCTTCTCCACCAAAATTCCCGTCTCGGAAGCGTCCACGGCAGCCAATCACGTTAAAATGCTGTGACGCCCATTCCTAAAGCAATTACGTGCATTAGTGTGTCATAGTTAATTTTTGTCTGGGGAAGGAAAGGGATGGGGGCCCGCTGTTGGTTGATGTCTGCCCCGGGGTGGGGTCTCAAGGGGAGGGGCGGAGTGTGTAATATTCTGCGGGTTGGCGCGCGGGAAAGCTTCCTCCATTCCGACGCTTTGTTCTTTAAGGAATTTATTCGATAAACGCCTCTCTCCTATTTTGTATTCTAAACGCTCGTTGAAACAGGATTTTTATAAAATTTAGAAGTTATCGGAAATCCAAATTATGACCGGATTTATTTAAACAATTTCACTCATATTTCAAGATTTAAACGCGCGAAAGTCTTCACTAATTTAAGTCAATGAATGTTTTTTTTATTCGATTCCACCTCATACCATCACATAGTCAAGCGTGATTAATAGAATTACTTCGATTGTTTTTAATGTCTTGTTCGAGATTTATAAGGTCTCTTTTAAAACTTACTTCAATACAAGGTTACTTCAAACTCAGGTTTTCCAACATGATAGCGATTTTTTTGCTGTTATCGAAATGGTAAATATTTTCTAATTTCCATTTATTATTTGCTTGAAATCTTACTCGAAATTCGGGTGGAATGACTAATTAATTTTTAGAATGTCGAGAGATCATGTGATAAGATGTGGAAACATAATAGAAAATATTTTGATTCTATCGAAAATGTTATCGAATGAAAGTAAGATATCGAAATACACATGAGTAAAACAAACAATTTCATGAAACGGAAAGGTTGCGACAAATTGTGTTGGATAAATACAGTGGATCGAATTCAAGACCATTTTTCGAAACGTGTGTATGAATGAATGTTTCGATATTGGAATCTATGCAACTAAAATCATTGAATCCGTAATCGGAGACGCACTTTTATATACGAAACTCAAATAAAAAGTATTTAGTATAAAAGTAAAAGTAAGGAGAGGTCAGTCTTTTATATTTATTTGACACTATTACTGACAAAATTCTTCTTAATCAATATTCCTGCCTGGTTTAAGTTAACATTTTAGTACTTTTAATCATGTTTTTTTATTAGCTATGAGTTGTTCTAATTTAGTGACGTGAATAGCTGGAGTGCTTTTAAATAGTATTGGATAGTTAAATTTTCCATGGAATTTCGGCTCTACCAGTGATGAAACATTATCAAGTTTCCTGGTGGACGTCTGAAATCTTAAATGAAACAAATCG
Organism: Ladona fulva; assembly: GCA_000376725.2. Taxonomy (NCBI): domain Eukaryota; kingdom Metazoa; phylum Arthropoda; class Insecta; order Odonata; family Libellulidae; genus Ladona; species Ladona fulva. The sequence continues at coordinate 195,061 of KZ309081.1, read as the reverse complement.
TTGCCGCGTAACGCACGAGAATGTGACTCAATGTCGCGCTTATCTTCCGCTCCTCTCTCACCTTCGTTTTGATTCATGCAATCGTCAAATACTCACTTAGTCACTCACTCCTCATCGATCCCCTCATTCCCCACTCCTGCACATCTCCTAATGCACATCGTCATCTCTAATGCGGGTGATTCCTCACGCACTGACGCCTAATCTAATGAACTTCCCCAAAAATCCAATTTATTCAAAGGCTGAGAAAGTGGCTTCGGATTCGGAGATTCCACTCGCTAAGTGCACGTTGATAAAAACGGTCTTGGAAATAGAGCGTTGTAATGAACTGACATTTACTCGATACTAATGGTGTTTTATTTTCTGAAGATGTGTAGCACAAGTATTAAAATTGCTATTCGACTTAGAACTTTCTTTAACATACTCTTAAAGGGTAAAATATACATGATAGATAATGAGAGGAAGTTTACGGTTGGTCTTAAAGATGGTAATTATGTGGAAATTTAGTGATTGGCTGTGGAAAGAACGGTAAAATCTAGAAAAAATCAATCCTTGATTGTTAACTCATGATAAGGTGTTGAATAATAAATGTACAACCATAATATGTGTGTAACATGTGTGTATCAGTAACTCACTGAAAGAAGACAGATTGGATAGGACCTAAATAAACATCTGTTGAACATTCCATATAATTTAATTACAAGTTTAATTTGTTAGGTACATACATACGTGAACTAAGAATTAATGGTACGTTTTTTACATTTGCGTTTTTCATCGTTTTAATTTTTATAAGCTTTGGGTCTGAGGAGGAGTTTAAAACATACCAGTTTCCGAAAATATTCACATCGTGTACATGACATTATATTTTATTCTCCGGAAGATCATTCCATTCAAAGATCATTTATCAAGTTTCATGTTTGCATTTCCTCGAAAAACCGAAGCGTTTTATATTTTGGCTCAATTAAATTTATGCGCGTCTCCGCATGGAGCTGTGGGAAACAGTTGAAGGAGCAGGAAGTAGAGGAAACGCTGTCGTAAGTGCAGCAGAATCAAAGATTAGGGTTTTTTTAGGGCTGTATGGAGGGGTGTGAGAGCGTGAGGTTGAAAATCTAATATTCGCGCAGGAGGGAGTTGATTGGTGGACCGGAGGGGATGCTGGGAAAGGAAAGTGGACAGTCGGTGCGGCCAGCAAATGCACCATGATCAGATACACTCGAAATCTGTCCCTTCGCATCTATGCTACGAATTGGATGTAACCCAATCCCTTATTCCTTTTGTTCGGAAGAGGAGATGGGATTATTTCGTTAGGGTTGTCTTCTGTGCGTGGTGGGCTGTAGTTCAACTTCCTTCGTGCGACTGCAAATCCATCTTCCTTTAAACGATCGCTTATCTTGTAGAAATGCATGTTGCTCGACACATTTTTGTTAATGGAGAATGATTTTGCAATATAAATCCTAAAAGCTTAAAGATTCGTCCAAAATTTTCCATAAATTGTTTGATGTGCACCTAAGCCTTGATCAGCGTTACAGTCCAATGCTATCTACTTAATTCATTCTCATCACTGATGCTCGCTCATTTCTCATCGTGTTATGCTCGCTAATGAATTATGCTCAGTTAAGCTAGTTAAAAAAGTTGTACAATAATATAATTAATGGGACAATATATCTGGAAGTGAAAACGTATTGCGTTTGTATCCTACCGATAGGTATTGGACACAATCATGTGCGTGCTCAAATTGTGTACACAAAATATTATTTTATTTGACGAACGAATACAATGAATTTACGAATGGTCGCAAGACACCGTTTTCGAAGGACGGTATTCGTGTAGAATAACAGGAAGAATTGCGTTTGCATCCGGCGTTGTTCCGTTTCGGTGCCTCTTTTTGAGGCATCAAACGCCGAGGGACTTTGACGTCTTGAGATGCATGTCAGAGGAAATTCGGTCCGCCTAAATGAGGAAGTGGTGTGAGGCGCTTAAAGAAGCCAAGTGTCCATCCACATTCCCGGAATCGGTCACTCTTCGGCAGAATTTCTGACCGAGCGACTCCTAAAAAGACCCTTCCGTCCCTTTTGCCTCCCCCTTCCGCTCCCAGAAGCAACCCCCTTCGCAGAATCTGCACGGCTCTCCGATGCTCGTATGACTGCCGTATGAAGGGGACTCACAAGTATCCATTTAGATGATCAACTTAAGAGTCCCTGGGTCTCGTGTTACACCTGACTGCCTCCCATTTGCTCCCCCTTCTCTTTCATTCGGGTAATGCGATTTTCAATGATAATTCTCCGTCTCCTAATCGGAAGTGCTGCGACCCTCACGGCGCCTCGGCTGTTGGGAAACATTAAGGGATAAAGGAATCGAGTGTTTTGCGCGACACGCTGCTGAGGGCACTACAATCGCTCCACGGCTTCCGCTTAGTCCTCCTTTGTTCTTGCCGAACATCTCCAATTGCCCTTCGGTGACAATGTCTCTTAAGTGTGCTTAAGACTCGTTGACAGAGAACGACACCCTTGCAGGAAACCAATGCCCTATTCAATCCCCTAATTATCATTTGATTATGCCTAAGATTTTACGATTTCCCTGCGCAGCTCTTTCAAGCTGCATTTTATCGTATCACGGGGAGAATTAAAACGTTTTTATTTTCGGCGTCGAATGTAAGGTGTTAGTGCCGAAATATTTTATAGATGAACAAAATTAAATTATAATGGAAGTTTTGCCTTTAAACACAAATCTTACGTCTTTCCCTTGAAGTGATTGGTTCATACACATTCGTACTTACGTAAAAAAAAACAGTCGTATAAGCCATGCTATGAGTTTTGTGTATCGTTTGCAAAAATCTCTGCAAAATATTTTGAAATTCCTCGTAAATATTTTATTTTAGAGGAATAACAAGTGTGAAAAATAGCATTTTAAAATAAAATTTAAATTTAAATAAAAGCAAAAAATAAAATTTTATTTTATTTATTTCCTAAAGCCGCAAACATCCAATTATTACACAATCAGAAAGGATGCGTAAACAGGGATAGTGGGCGTCATATACGACCATTGCTTAATGAAGTGAAACATGGGTAGCCGGGACTCGAACCAGGAACCTTGGCGTTGGTAATATAGCAAGATAACCATTCTGCTTCCAAAACTGCCTCACAAACCGATTTTAATTTCCAAATTGATTTCTTTCACGTCTCATTTAAATATCAATGTATTTGGAGTATGAGAAACTTATGCGTCTTTTCCGAACAAGTGTAAATCATTCTTTTCCTATTAGGCACGTAGCAATTTTTTTGGTCTACGTATTGCTATTAGGTATTCAATATCGATTCTAGGTTTAACATCCTTGTGCCCATTATTTTTAAACCACTCATCGCAACCATGATTGCATAAGATATTTTCGACTATAAACCCGGTTCAAGTACGTCGGATATCTTCACCTGTTCCCTAATCAAATTATGCGAAGTGCTTTTACGGCCTTCGATCCGACTTGAATTCGAAAGCGTGAAAAATCGCGTCGAATGAATTTCAAATGGGAGCGATCTACTTCGCTCTAGACAAACAGATGCGTCCCCTTTAGTCTTTTGAATAAAGAAATTCTTTCCTTTGAAATCGCAAACGAAGAAATTCAAATGAGCGCCTTTCCCCTTTTGTACTTCGCTCGGAAAAAAACTCCCATTCACTCCACCATCTTATTTCACCATTGTCTCCATTCACCCTTTACTGTGAATGACACCCTGGCTCGTCTATAAAAGGAGCGACCGCCCGTATGCAATTACATTGGCCCCGGACACTTGCTAATGTCCCTGACGAGCGTGAAAAGGGTACCTTCCGTTGTGACCCTATTTCTATAACATTCCGCTCTCACAGTTTTCTTCTTTAGGTGCCTTTTTGCGTGTTTTCGCGTCATCCTCGACGCCTAACTTAGCTAACTATTCATTGAGTAACAGTAGAGGGTTGGTCGCTGAAGTGGATGGAATATTCAAGCTGATTTACCAAAATTGTGACGGAAAAATCATTGGAAAGGAAGCTGTCGAGGTTGATATCAGTACAGGCGAACGAGGCGTATTTTTTGGCACTAAAACCTTTGGAGACCTCGAAAAATCTCTTAATGCTTCAAATTAAAGCTCCTATGATATAACACAAAGAAATGAAATGATCTTAGGGAATAACAAGGAAGATTCAATCCTAAGAAATGAGAAATAACTAAAGATGATAAATGCATACATTGCCTAAAGTGAGCTATCACTTCATCAAAAAAGGGTGTCTGTCATCGTTCCATGCTAACATGCTTCCTGTCACCATTGATACGAACATGGTTCCCAAGACGGTAGTATTTATGACAGTTGAGTATTTATAACTCAAACAGCTGAGTTTCGAGCGAATGGACTCGACCATTATAGTAAATCGAACTCGGGACCGCTTTCACAAAATGACAGCGAGCTACCCACTTAGATGTCCGGAAATGTGGCTTCCAAAATACCCGTAGAAAATCCAGGAGCATTATTCTCTCACTGATAGGGAATTTCAGTGCTATTATTTTAAAAATTTAGGGAGTATAGAGTAGAAATAAGAGTAATGTAGGGGTATAAACAAGTAAATAATTGTGTTTTTTTTCAGTAATTTAATTCAATCAATTCAATGTAGATTGAAGCTAAAATTTCCCGTCATCATTATCGAAATTTCTCTGAACTATTTGAACATTTTTGCTATCGCAAAAACATGGTTAATTAAAACCTTAAGGCTGAAACAAAAGATCATGACACCACAATTCACGACATGTGCATATTTAATTTGCCTATATCTTTGCGCATTACTCACATATATCCCGTTCTTATTATTAATTCTCAGTAAATCAGCCTGAAAAGTGACTTCCCAGGGTGTTTCGTGAGCATAGCCACAATGGCATATGTTCGAAGCAGATATGACTGATGGTTCGATTGGCTGCGTTCTCTAAACACGCAAACACGGCTGAGAAGTGGATTTTCAATGGCAGCGCGCCGTGTTAAATCAATGGCCGTCATGCAAATCCTGGAAAGTCTCTTTCTTCCGACCACGTATCGCACATCTGAAATATTGTGCCCTTTTGTGTGTGAATGAGCGCGTATCGCTACTCCTTTGAAGAGTTATCTTCTTGTTCCCGATTCATAGATGACGCAGATATTGTTGGTTTTGTTAAGCCGAACTTGCATCGAATGAATGACATATCTTATTTTATGGGGAGAAATATTAAAGACGGCTGTATTCCATATTGAATATCGTCCGTGAATAATGGATGCGATTGAATGAACTGACAACCAAGTTTGCTCCGAATTTATCAGCATTCTCATCGGATTTTGGAAATATGTTAAACCTCAGAAGCAAATTATATTTATGGGATTTACATAATTTGCAGAACCTTCCGTCTTGTTGTACCGAAATATATGTTAGCCATTAGTAACCAAATAGATTTTCAATTAAAATAGATTTGGCTCGATAAATATAACCTTATTGGTTATAAATATTTAAATTTTAANTAGATTTGGCTCGATAAATATAACCTTATTGGTTATAAATATTTAAATTTTAACCTAAATAATATAAATATATATTAATATAGATAAATTTTGTAACCTGATAAAGTAACATCAATTCACTATTAAGGGAATTTTGATGTCCGATTGCGACTCTGATATACTTCGTCTTTGAATTTCAAGTCTAACCGCTTCGATATTACTATCATAAGACAATCTTTTACTTCCGAATTCGAGAGTAATGTCAAGAGAACAATCAGTGCGTAGTAAAAATTAAAATGTTTAGACTCTACCTCCTTGTCTTACTTCGAAAATGATACGCGATGACTTTACATGGACATGCATTAACCTCTGCAAAACGCCAAAAGGCGGCTGGTGAAGTATCGAAGAACAGAAAAATAACCAAGTAATGAGGAGAAAGCTGAAGGTACACTATGCGCTACGATATTTAATATTTTACCAGTCATCATTTCACCAAGATAAAGTCATCACGTGGTGATTCAAAAGGATTATCACTTTCATCGAGAACTCATGATTTCGTTCTCTTCTTGTTTCTCTCCATGGGATCGAATGGCAATCGCTTCAAAGAATAATTTAATTAGTTGTTACTTAAAATTCGAATGATTGGAACCGCCTCTGATTTTATCGCCTCGCCAATATACGCATGTTTGAGAATTAAGAGATTGAGTCATGATGTCTCGGATCCAAATTCGATTTGGCATAAACGCCTCCGTTTATCAGTGGACCATATACATCTCAATTGTGGGAATCACTTCACGCTTGTCGACCAATTCATTCAAAAGGCACGCGGTAAAAGAAGGATCGCTCGCAGTGAAACTTCTTCTCAGGTTATTGGGGTGCTATAAAGATGGCATCTTCGGCACCATCGGTGATTAAGTGTAAATTGTAAGGGTTTCGTTTGGAGCGTTTTATACTCAGCCTTCTCTCAGACGTATGTCATCATTATCATCCGGGTTTGAAGCTTTAGTGTATCACGCCTATAACTTTAAAGTCTTCCTTTCCATTGAGCTGAAGGCGATATTTCCGTTTCACTCGCCAATTGCATTTTATTATAAAATGTTCACTTTCGGCTTCTAATCAATTAGTTTTTTCCTCCATTCTTTCTCCAGCTTTCGCCACATGACAAATGTCTTTCTTCCTTTTACCTCTAGATAACTCTGAAACCTGACTGAAAAATGGCAGTATTTGTAAATCATAGACAAATACACAGTTTAATCCAGTTTGTCTCCAAAATGCTAGAGCGATAAACTAAAAGTTTACACGCTGTCCGTCATGAGATACGATTTAGCAGAATTAATTTGTTTTTCTCTTCGTCTCTATTTACGAGAAAATATTTTTTTCTTGGAAACAATCTTGCATCTTACCGTTTTAAGAGTTGCAAACATTTTCCAAATATAACTTTATTTCAATATCTATAATTCTTTTTTATTGTTATTTGCGCATGGTTTCAGGTAGCCTGAGTTGTAAAATTTTGTCATAAATTGTGATAATTACGAATTTGTGATTCCGGGTTTGACCCAGCGTTCAATGATAACTTAGAACTAAGTAACATTAAAAGTATTAAGTGAAATCTGGTGGAATTTCATTTAAAAAACGAAGAAAAAATCAAAGATCTACTTTCCACAGAATTTATTTATGCGACCATGACCATTTTTTTATGGAAAGTAAATCTTTGATATTTTCTTCGTTTTTTAGAACTGAGTAATCGTACGAAATAGAACATTTCTGAATGAATAGACTCAGCCATATATGCATCCACTATGAGATCAAAATCTAATGTAACTGACTAGCATCATCATCAGGAAATGCCTCTCTTATCGAACGTATTGAACATTTTACAATGCGATTGTGCGTTGGAACGTAGGCGCCCAATAGAGTGCGCTGACGCCCTTTCGAAAAGCGTTGATCAATTGTTTCGTCACCGTGTTTACTACGCTTACTGTGGCGTGCTCGCCAGTGCTCCATTCATGCGATAGATAAGGCATCGGCGACCCCACCCTATGACTGCGGACGGTGCAAAAAGAGAGCGCAATTTTAAAGGAATTACTAAGGGAGGAAACGCGGAAAAGATGATTCGAAGTTGGATATTTCGGTAAACGTACCGTTAGTCTCCATCATGGGTGTGGCGTGAATTATTTCTTTATTACGTAAGTCCAAACGCACCTTTAGACGAATTACTCCGAAGAAATAACAGCAGTGATTTATCAAGATAGGAAATACACGAAATGAAAAGGATTTGGCGATAACTATGTGCACGGAGGCGAAAACTTGTGAAAAAGGTGAAATGAAAAAGTCAGTCTCAGACCGTAGGGGCGAAGGGGAAAGCAGTCCCAAATATAAATTAACAAAATGTTAAGATGGAAAAGAGTTATCGTGAGCGTAAATTTTTCAAAACCTTTACGAAACAAGTCTATTTTATTTATTATCTATTTTATTTACGAAGAAAAATTACGCAAAGAAAATGTTGATGTTATATTCGTGAGGTGGTATTTTGTGTCCTCTGTGATCATGCTTATTACATTTATCACTTCGCATCAAAACTTTAACGTATCACTCTAGTTGAAACATGTTTCAGAGTATTTGAAACAGTCACTACCTGTTTTTATAAGAAATCTTTACATTGTATTTAATAAGAGGCTATGGATCGTTTTGGAGAAGGTAAAAATCAATATCATAAGGATGATAGGAGTTTTGATTTCAATTTCGATTTAGAATTTCGAATTACAATATCTCATTATCATATCAATTCATTCTCTAATTTTTGAAAAAATTGCCGTTATTTCAGCCGTCACAACCAACGGATATTCAATGGGAGATGTAACCTTCGGATATAAATCGTCATCAACTTTTGACTTTAGGCATTTCGACTTGCGTCCCTTTTGTTTAAAAGAGCAGTTGACCATCTCAAACACTTAAACTATTCGCGTTGTATAAATGCAAAAGCGCCTAATGTATACGGTGGAAAAGTCTCTCCATAAATTCAACGACGTTGGAAATTCAAACGCTCTCTCTCTCGAACCTTTCTGACAGCGTGGTGCAGCGCGTATAAAAAGCACCTCATTGTTACTATAGTTCTTCTCCATTTTTCACAGTTATCCGACTCCTTTCGCAGTTTTTTATTCTCTTTCTCGGTCTCCGGAGGATGGCGTAGGCTTTTTGTTTAAGGCGTGGACCCCCTGTAATGCGTGGATGCAGGGAGTGGTCAATTCATCCCTCGAAAAACACCCACGATGTCCGGCGACGAGGCGCGGAGACCCGCCCGCAGCCTGCCCACACCCTCCATTCTTACGCCCACCGTCGAGAACTATCTCCTCCCTAGCCTCTATCTATAATTGTAAGGAGCTTCCATTAGGATTCCTCCCTCAATGAACGCCTTTATCACTCCCTCGTATCTCTCCCTTCTCTCTTTACTTCTCCGATCGTCGCTATGCGCGTCCCTCTCGTATTTTGTTTCCCGTGCCACCGCCTTGTCGCTTTTCCGCGGGGAAATGTATTTTGGCGGAGTTAATGTATTCGACGTGCGAAGCGAACAAATGGGTGCTGTATCCTCCCGTTGTAAATAGCCTTGTCTAGGAGACGATCGCCCTGCGCTCAATCTGTGGAAATGGTGCCGATTCTGACCTCTTCGGCGCTTCCCATTTCTAAGAAAACGTTTCTGTTCATCTATCAAGCGGTTTAAGTTTGGTTTTGGAGGATTACGAAGGTTTGGGAATGTAAAAGGCAAAGAATATGTGGTGGAACAAATAGAAGCAAGAGGAGAACTGTTGGAGGTAATTGGGAAAAGAAAAATGCAAGTCTTAAAACTGTAATTGACACATCATATCGTCATAACAGATGTATTCAAAGGAACTCTAAGAAATTAAGAAGAGAATTTCGTATTTAAAACAGTTGATGACTGTGACAATTGGTTGCTTTATTTACGTTCAATTTTCCCCATGGAATTAAATTTTCTTACATTTTAATGCTAGTTTAAATTTAACGGTGACACTTGTCTTTCGGATGTGGGAGAATAAAATTAATCATAATTGAAAAAGATTGAAATTTCTAGAATTTCTTGATCCAATTTCTCAGTTTCTCCTACGCCTATAGAGCGCGATAGAAAGTTATTTTAGCTGCTATAACACGTGAAATCGTGTCTAGGCGATCTATTGCTTCATCGGGAATATACCCGATTTTTCTCTTTCTTATTACAATTCTTCATTCGAAGAGATGCTGGTACGATAGATTAATTTTCGAAGAAATGAAATTATCGCCGACAAATTATCGCAAATCCCTTTAATACTTAAATAATTTATTTGGTTAAAGTTTTACGGAACTTCAATTTTATAATAGAAACAGAGACTTCGAAGAATTCAGCTGGGAATCTTCCACCAAATCTAGCGCCTCAAAGCTTTACCGAAAGAAAGAAGCGGAGTATAGTGGAAAGGTTTTCTTTTGGTCTTCAGCCTTTACCAGCTCTGGTTCACTGAGATAAAACGTCAAAAAACTTCTTTCCGCACCTAGAATGAAATCCATTGACGGAGAAAAGGCTGTGAAAGTGAGGGACCTTAATCTCCTGCATGGGGTCTGTGGCACAATCGTGGTCCCTCCAACTCTTCCTCTTTGTGCCTTTTCGCTGTCGCGTCACAGGACAGCTCTCCACGGGACACGGAGCGTGGCCTCAGCAAGGTGCTGCCTCCCAACATAAAGCCGATGCTCAACCTAAGCCATGATCAGTCGGCACAGGAAATGTTACGGACCCCACCTTTGAGAGTGTTGGTCAAATCCAACAGAAAATGTGGGTGAATTTTTATTAGTGAATAGACAGTAAATATCGTTACTGCGCTGCAAAGTCACCGGTAAAGGATTATAAGATATCAATATAGTTTTAAATTTCGGTAAAAGTTAAAGGTTTCCAACATATACGAGATAATTTTTTGTCGGATATTCCGTGGAGCGGTTTATTATTTCGGAATAACATAATTTTTACCACGAATTCAGCGATATCTCTGCATTCTTCTTCTTTTAGATGTAGTCAAAACTATTAGATAGTTCAATTTCAGATTCTATGCTTTAGAATAGATAGGTAATTCTAAAGTAAAACTTTCAGTTATTATTATTTTCCAAAAGAAAGGATGAAAGAAAACAATATTTTCGTGTAAAAAAGTCACGAAACGGCGAACCGTGACGTTAATAAAATAGCTCGTTTTTGGCCCTTTATTTTCCAAATGCATGTCGTACGTCCGATTATGTAATAAAAGTTGACTTTGAAAAGCATTATCTTTTGGTCTAGGCGTGTTTATATTTTTAAGCAAGATGGCGGATATGAAGGAGTATTATTTTCTGTATATTTGTATAAGGGTTCCTGAAAAATTTCCCCCTTGCTTTCCTGCTTATTTTATTCGTATTTTCTTATTTATTCCTCTTCTTGATATCGGAGTTCTTTAAAATAAATGTGGCCAAGGGTGAGTTCTTGGAATTTCACACAAATTTAAAAGGAAGAACACTGGAAGTTACGAAGTGTTCTTTCTTTTAAGATCGGTGTTATTTTGTTAGAAGTTTGATTCTCGTTAAAGGGATTGGGAATAAAATATTTTTAATTTCCTCTAGGTCAGAGAGAAAATGTATCCTTTGTTTACTTTTGTATCGCTCTTGTTCATGGCTGTGATGATTTGAAGGACACTGGGGTATGGGCGATGCTGAATAATAATATTAATTAAGGTTTCTCCTCATGGAATGTTACGAAAAGTGTTAGAGTCATTGTGCTTCGCTTACTTATAATTGTATCTCTTATGGCATTCTATCTCAGTGAAGGAAGCAAAGTATCTCATCTTGCCTAGTAAGCCTCATTTCCTTCTTATTAGCTAGTGGTTGAGGGTATGAGGTCCCAATCGGCCTTCGGATTGAATAATTTACAGACAATGGGAATTAGATAAGATATCGAATGTTAGAGTTAAGTTTTTGCTATCATATTGTCATTCCACTGATCTGAATTTTCTTTGTTGGTGGTGCTTGTTGTTACATTACTATTTACAAACTTATGATTTTCTTCTTCAATATTATTCTTTGTATTATTTCATTGGTGTCTCCAGTATTCCCAATGCCTAGGTCTTATTTTTTGCAGCATTTAATTGTTCGATCGATATGATTACGCTTTCTCTCTTAAGAATTAAGGAGCCATATCCTCAACAAGGATTTCTGGAGATTTAAGATCATCGAACGAAGGGAAATATCCAAAAATCAGTAAATACGTTTGAGGGGTTAAGGGGCTGAAGTTGAGAAAAGAAAAAAAATGGTGCTGTGAAATGCCCTTCCCATGCGCCCTGGAAAATGGGACAAAGAAACGCTTAAGATGTGGCTGCAGAGATAGGGCACTGCAGGGGGTGAGGTCGCCCTCTATTATTTAAGGAGTGCTTCAACGGGAGGTGCGTTCTTGGCTCTCCGCACCCATTCGGTGGCCTAAAAAAGAGCAGCCAACGCTAATTCCATTCATCTCTTGCGATTTCTTCTATATACATTTTTTCCTCTTCTGGCGGAAGCCGTAAAAATATTTTCACAGACGTAGTTTTTCTCCATCGTCATTGTTACCACTGTCACACGTTTTCTGCGGAATTACTTCCAATTACTTTTTTTCCCACATCTACAACGATGTATTTACCCTACTAATTAACTTCCGGTGTATAAACAGTTATAATTTCTTCGTCTTTTGCAATGGCCGATGGTTATAGAAAATTTGAAGTTCAGCAGCTATCGCTTTCAGCGTCGATTTCCCGATTTTCTCGCAGTATCAGCTTTAGTGGCTGTAGGCGTACATATTTCACAATCAAAGTTAATGTGTTGTGATGTGTAATCATACAATTTTAAGATTTAATTCGAGTCAGTACCGTTTTCTTATCACGTCGTCTTCTCTTATTTAACTCCTCCATCAAGCACAAAATAGAACCAGAGCTTTGTAATCTACTTTAATCTGATATACAAAAAAAACCTGCAGAAGATTGTTTCCTGCAGTTTCTTTGTGTAGTAAACCTTCTGTAGCTGCAGGATATTTTTATGGAACGTCCATTACAAATGCATACGTATTTTTACGTTCCATGCTCCTTACATATAATAACATAATACTCGACGTTAAATATTCGGCCCCGTCAATCCTGAATGAAACCCGTCAGCTTGCAAAAATAAACGCAACGCGAACCCTAGGCCGTCGTCACCTAACAAAACACGATCTCGCCTCGAATAAAAAGCGCCGGGGGGTGAAGCTGTTTGATTGCACAGCGTCACCTACAGGGTAATTTTCTCCCCTTCACCGAAAAAAAGCAACGTGACATGGGTGCAGGCGCATTTTGACTTCTGGTGCCACGAGTTGCCCTTCCGCGCAAATAAGAGCATAAAAGAGGAACCCCTTGACCTCAACGGTTCTAGATTTCTCTCCTTCTGTTTTCATTGAAGGGAAAGTGTAGGATCGCCTGCATTGTGCGGCTTTTTGGCCGGGCGATATCCGGAACGGAGAACACGTCAATCAAAGCTCTGCATAACATTTCCGAGTGGCAAAAGGGGGAGTTCGGAAAGACAAGAGTTTCGTCACATCACACCCATTGCGTGCACGGACGTGTAGTGCCCCGCCGACGTGTTGTATTATTTTTTCCTTCCCGGAGGGATTGCAGTTTTGCCGTAGCGGTCGTGTGTGTGTACGGGAGAGCCTGTTTGATGGTCTCTCCCGGCAGATGCCGCCCTTATTGTCAGTTTTCCCCATTGTATGGCTAATGGCAGCGAGGCGTAAGAAGGGGAATGCTTTTAAGACGGGAGGGGGTGGTGGTACAACTGGGGCGTTGGTACCGGTTGTGTCCAAGAGGAGTCATGTTTGATGAAGGAGGCTGGTGGCGGGGGTGGAAGAGCTTTTTATGCGCTGCAGATTTCCTTATTCATGATCTCAGGCGGATAGACAGGGGCGTTCCTATATTACATCCAGCTGCTTTTCACTCGCCTCCATGTTTTCATGGAGGTGATTTTTTTGGGACATCGGATGCGGTGGGAGGGTTCGTTATATCTGTCACATTAGAGTTGGAGTGGATATGAGCTTGTTAAGGAGAGATATTCGCCATTAAAAGGCTTACTCCGCTTCTCTAAAATCGATGAAATGTGACAGTTGGCCGAGAGCTCATAAATCTGCCCATCTCTCGTTGAGAAATTAGTTGGACTAGTTTAGTCCAGCTTTTTAACGGTTTAGTCGTTGTTCCTTGCTTTTGTTCTGTTGCTGCTAGCGTAGTTATTTGCGAAATCGTGGCTGGATAAAATTTTTCGTTTTCATGGATTTTGAGATTAAAATTTATTGCGTCTTTACATAAAGCTGGCTGGCATTAATCGTACGTAAGCCGCTAAATAAACTAAATGTTTGTTATAAAGTATTTACATGTGGAAATAGATGGGTAAATTTCTAGATGTTTATTATTTATGAGAAGTCAATTGACTCTATTTGTTTAGTGATTGTAACAATTTATTCTTGATGTTAGCTGGTTCAGTCAGTTAAGTTTTGTTGGTTTCATAGATGATCTGGCATAAATTGAACTTAACCTCATCGTTATCGTAAAACGGTGAAATTCGCCCTCTTTTGTATGTTTCCTTAAGGTGTATGTTACTGAATAATTTAGTACATCATAAACTTTTAAATAATAACGAAGGTAAGAAGTGATTGCACGTATAGTTGCCTCGTAGACTCGTAACCTCTCGGATGATTAAATGAAGGACTAATTAATAACATCTTTTAAAATTATGTTCCGCAGTTGCGTAATTGTAAATGTAAGTGAATGCATATATTTTGATATCATTAAAAGAACTGCAGAACTATCAGGCATAGTTACCAAAAGCAGTAAGTCGATGGCATAGAATATTTGAGCTCCCTCTGCAACCTCTTTTCTGTTGATAAACTATTCTCATCCTTCAGCGGTTCTGTTATATTTGATAACGAGTCTTGGAGGGCCGTCGTTAACTTCGGATGGTCCTTAATAAAGCGAAAAAAAGATCGAAAATAGAGGAAAAGGCATTGGGAAGCAGCGAGCTGAGCCACCTCTGTCCCTTCTGATGGTGACGGACGATTAGACCAGATTTATGGCAAAGGGTTTACTGGTGGAGGGTTGATTGTCACTCGACGATGTGGTCACTCTCTCCTTCGTGTTCCTCCGAAGAAGAGGCTAAAGAGGAACGGAAGATTGCTCCCCTTCGCTCAAGATGCACGCTCAATGCCCGTTCACTTTGTTATCGATGGTAGTTTATGGTCAATTATGCTTCGACGCCCTGAGGATAGGAATGTCTATCGATAGATACTTTGTCTATTTATTGAGTTAATTTATTCTTCCTCTTATTGTTGAGTTAGGAGTTGAGAATTCTGCAATCCTCGTAATATCACTTTAAGCAATAAACTGTATTACAAATGAGAAAGGCGAAAAGTTTAATCAAATCTCCAATTAAACGATGGAATTTGTGGTTTGTGCGAGGACATTCGAAATTGACGATTTTTATGAACTTTTAATTTATTTCAAACTGGCTTGCGTGGTTAGGACCCCAATTTTATGAATAACGATAGAAATAGTGCTCCTTATCGAATGTATCTTCTTGTGGGACACGCGACTAATTCGTACAGCGTATCCTTATAATGCAATTTCGCAAAATTAATGGCCATCAAGCGATTAGCGATCTTCACATTTCGTATGAGAAACTTCGACTCTTATGGACAGGAACCGGGAACGATTACGTAGGCATCAAACTGATTACGGCCATAGCTCATTGTGGGAACAGCTTATGAGAGAAAAGAGCGTAAACCTCAATTAGATGGAGACACTTAAGGGGTAAAACTAAGGTTAATGGGTAAAATCCTCATATTTCACGCATCGTCGAAAATTTATAAGTAATAATACGCTAAAATCGAGCTTTACCCTAGGAAAATTTATAATTCTTTATTTTCTTTAAATCGAGTTCTTCACATATGCACATTAAATGTGCCTATTAATAGGATTCTAAAGATTAACGCTAAAGTAAAGAAAGGGAAATTTATTTTCTTTACTGGTCTCGGACTCCATTTCCGAATTCTTTACCGTTCGAAGACATTTAGCTTCCAATCTGAGCTGTAATATCTTACAAGATGACGGTTTCATTCCTAATTTCAAAGCTGCCCGCGTTACGAGTGCTCTTTTTCGATCCTCAGTTTCTATGGGAATTAGATTGTCTCACGTTGTAAACTCGCTATCGCTCGCCTATTCCGCATTCTATAAACATCCAACTCTCAGTTAAGGTACAAAATCTCCTCCCCCGACGAGATGGGAGCGTTCTCTCAGTCCGATAATTCTGATTGTTTATCGTCAGTCCCTAATACTCCAGCCCACTCGAGATTTTCTCCGGAGCTCAAATCTCGTAGCAGAAGAAATATTGTGGGGGAAGCAAAAATAAAATACGAAGGTGTGGCTTTTATATCACGGGGACTATGTCTCCAGTTTGCGATGTAGGAATTGACCCTTCCCTTTCCTCCTATTACACCTTCCCCACTCCTCGGCCGACATGCCAATGCTGACATTCTTCTTTGCCATTTCTTCTTTTTTCACCATGGACTCAGCCAAGCATTCCTTTAAGTCACCCGTCCACCTCCCATTCCGCCTCATTCGCTCCTACTCGGCCGCATCTTCAAACTCCGCCAAACACAATATATTTTCCTTCACCTTTTATCTGATCGCTTTACAGATTCCTTTGCCTTTTTCCTACCATTTTCGTTCGCCATCCGAACTTTCCACCTCTCTTCCTTTCTGTTTTCATTCTCTCTCTTCTCGCGGCCAAAACAAGTGAAGATCAACGTGCGTATACGTGTTGAAGTTCACGGAAATCCTCGGCTTAAGGAAACTGTTGTATTGCTGATAAGATTTCAGCTGTTAAAAGTTACTTCATTGCTGATGATATAGGTATGGTCATTTATTTCCACTTCCCATTTTATTATCGTCAATACGGTGTTGTAAATGTATTGAGTTAATCAAATGTAATTGTACACATTATATCGATGAGTGGGTAGATTATTTGGAGGTTGCAGTGTATTATATAATGAACGTTTGAATAAAAAATAACAATTGTTGTATTTAAAATTTTATTCTTCTTCAGTTCAGGCTTCAGTGCTAAAATTTCACAAATTCTGCTCAATTATGTTTACTTCCTTTCGATCACAATTTCTTTCTGGAGTTATGGAATCTAATAGATCGTGCTCGTCTTTGTGGTAGTTTTTTACTGAAGAATTATAAAAATCAGACTTTAACCGTTACCACAGAATGTGTATATGACGATGACTTAAGAGATCAAAACATTGATCGTATAATAAACACATTCTGCTGTAAAGATTAAAGTCTGATGTTCATTATTCTTTCTGAAATTGGTTTAAAATGGGTTGATCTTTAGCCCTTCCATGGAGTGCGAACGAAGAACATGTTTTATACTTTCACTATTTGTTTTCACGATCCGCTGTTAAGAGAAAATCAAATCCGTACACAAATCATAATGACCGCGTAATATAAATCAGGTGAATATTAGTGTTTGTTCAAACTTTTGTCACAGATTTTCCTGCTTTGGAAGAAATGCACAGAATCTTATTTTCCTGCGAAAGAATAGTGGAAACGATTTCGTAGTCCTTTTGGTCTTTAGTTGCCATCGAAGCGTTAATTCTTTACAAGCAAACAAATTTCGGTCGTCAATCAAAACTGCAAAACTCCAGAAACTTTCATATTGATGACGTAACAGTAGCGAGAAGGAAAGGTCAGTTGTTTTTGCTAGAAAAGATCACTGGATTTCTCCCGGCGGTGGTCTGAATATCAAAAAAACCTTCCGAGTTAGGCAACAGTTTTTGGAAAACTGAGTCGTTTTCATTTGTATCAAGTTTCCAGGTGAACTTTTTGCTTCCTCTGCATTACTTGGATTTTCACGCGTAAATACTTGTTCTTGCGGTTTACTACTTTGTTGCATGCACAGAATGATAAAAGACGTGATGCCAACCACACCGCAGTTACTTATATTTTATATCCTTGAATGTTCTAATGAAAATCGTAGCTGTGCTGAGGATTTCTAAGGATGTTGATGGACTGCGTTCCTACTCAGAGATGGAACAAGGCGAGCTATTGTTTCGTTGGGACGAATAATTAAAAACTGTGGCCATCCGTATGTTGTAGCCGCCAATACTACCTGAAACAAATAGATAAGTTTTACGGATAACCCTTAAACGAGGATATATTCAGGTCTTTTATTTAATTTAGCTTCCAAAGAGTTTGTCTTGTGTTAACGTAGCCTCAGATCGTTCTAGATTAACATTGTATCATTGACATTTCTTACTGCTGCGTTTACTTTGTTCCTGGTTTTCTGTTTTCGAATTCCTACCTTTATATTACTGGCGGTAGTCATTATAAGCCTTAGAAGTTCAATGCCTGCAATTTCCATGTTTCCACTTCTTGTTTATCGCATGGTCGAATCAAAAGATAGGTTTTACTTTGAAATTTTCAGTAAACAGGGTTGCGATTTAACTATTAATTTTGTGGATCTCATTAAGCAGTTTGCTCTTGTCCGAAATTTGTTAGTAACCATCATCGATTGAAAGAAATAAGATTGAAATTTGATCGAAAGAAATAAGATAGAAGCATTTGCAGTTAGGGAATTGAAACACTTTAGTTCGATTTTTTAGAGGAAATTTTTGGAAAACAAACTTCCAGCACTTTTTAAAGATTTTCTTGTTTAGGAGCAGCAAATAAAACTGCCTCTTAATAAGCTACGCACTTTTGGACTCCTGCGTACATGCTTAATAAGCGCATATACATTCGAGGTGAGTGCTCCCGTTGACTTCTCCTCACAATACACATCGCATACATTTTTCGATCCAGACATTGATACGTCATTTCGTATATTCCGTATAAACTTAGGACATTTCCTCTTGTTGGCAATGCAATTGCAATATTTTCTCAAATGCAAATCGCCCTAACAATGAGGGGTAGGAGAACAGATGCCCATCGCCATGGAAACACGAGGGATAAAGCGCGCATGGGGTTAACGAGCATAACTAGGCGAAGCGTCAATTTTCGCCTCTTAACAGCTCCTCCTTTGCGATTTGACGACTTATTTTTCTCGGTAATTTCGCCAGATTAACACATGCCGTCCAACCCCAAGATGCGTTTTTATAGACGCTCTAAAAGCCGCCGCGAATGTAAGACTTTTCTACGGAGGAAAAAACCTCCCCTCTGCACTTTATTTACTTTTCGGCGTTTCCCCCAAACCGCAACACTCCTTCTGGCCTCTCTCGTGTTATGGCTTCCCTCTCCGCTGTTGTCTTACGCCGCCAAAGAAGAGGAAGGGGTACGTTGAGGATACGTGTTTGTAACCGGGGGACCCCCTCTCCCCCTGTGGTTGTTGATTCGGGCGGCTTGGCTTGTGGGTGGTGTGTTTTCGTTTGGTGGTAGGCCTGCGTGGAAGCTGACTATGCGTCTACGAAGAAGGCTGTGAGAACTTTTTATAAGGCACCTCCCCAACCGCTGTGTGTACTTTTGCGTGAGGAAATGTTCATTCATATTATCACAGCTTTTTCCGGTCCCTCTGAAGAGTGCTTCGAATTTCTAGTTGTGTAATACTATGATTCCCAACCCCGTGTGCCGCATAAATACCATAAAATTGTGTGCCGCATTGTAAGCACCGTTTGCTTTCAATTCTACGTTTCAATACGCGCTTTATATCCATTTACCTAGTAGTTGAGCTTCTTTGACATTTCCCATTGATTGTATAGTTCCATTCTTCATTTCATAGTCTCTTGACCTTGTGATTCTAGTCGTCAAAGAGCGCAAATTCCGTGAGAAATCGCCTAAGTTATCTCCGGCCCTGGTTCTAGATTACCTAACATCCTTGGGTGTATACGTAGGGATGTTACGAGTAATATACTCCGTTGTCTCGCCCGACAAAGGACTTGTGTGGTGAATAGGTGATTGTAATTTTTTTTCATAGGTTTGAAATCGGACAGTAGATGTAAAAGTTATGGTTTATCATTCCTTGAAGTTGTGTGGTGAGCGATGAAAGAGTAACGAAATGCGTGGAGCAGGTTTCCCGTATCTTCACTTAGCTCTTACTGCTTCGCGGTGGAATCTATATAAAATGCCTCGTACAATTATCGAGGAGTAAAATAGCGAGGAAGCTGGAGGCAAGAGGTTACTGGTATTATAGTAAGTGATCGATCAGTTTGAAAAGAATTGCCAGTCATCTTCATTTATTGGATATCAATTACGATTTTTTAAATTTGCCATTTAAATCAGCTTCGCGAATTTTAATCGGTGGCACTTGGTGGCATCTGCTACTTTAACTTTCAATTACTACTTTAATGGTAAAGTAGTAATTGAAGCAATCAACGATTTGGGAATAAATTAATTGCAAGCCAGTTTCCATTTAAAGTATTTGTAGGCGATGGCCTTAATTCTTATCATTGCTGAAATTGATATCGTCGAAACAATGAAGCGGTCCTGATAGTGCTCGATTGGATGGGAAGTGCCATTCTAAAAAACCCTCTTCCGTTAACCGGGGTCCAAATGATGATCCGTTGTCCCCGGATACCCAAATCGATGTCCTATGGTCCAGCACAGCAGCTTGATTGGTCACTCTCCCCTTTCTTATACTCCCTCTCGCGTGCATTGTTGCCAAGTGGACGCCTGTCAACGACCTCACTTTGACCCCACTATGACTCACTCGAGGCCGCGTATATTTCTTTCATCGGCACCTCTCGCGTGTTTCAAGTTCCTCCTAAGTGACCGCCGCTCCCAATTCCATTACATTACGCCCTAGTACATCACATAACATCCCTTCCATTTCTTCGGGGCATTTTTTGTCTCGCCGAGGACGTTCTCGGATTTTATGCCTACACTTTGCATTTTCTTATTATTTGTATTTAATTATTTTTCTTCGTACCTGCCCAAAAGGAAACCTTGTTTATGATCGACCTTGTCGATGATCTGAAAGGTTGCGTAAAAATCCCTGATTTTACTTCAGATCGGGCCTTCCATGTGTTGCTGCTCTTTTTTATTTTATTTACTCTAGCTTAATGGTGTTTTTCTAAATTTTCGGACTCAAAATTTCAATTTTATTGTCCATTAATACCGTAGAATCTCGATGCATAGGCTACATTCCTTCGAATCGTAAAAAATCTATATTTGTTCGAATTTTGTTTTTGTGCCAGCGGAAGTTTTGAAGGAAATATCTTATTCCCTGGAATATTTTTGGAATAATTCTGCAATTAAATTGACTGAATGTATTTATTACCATGATATGTAATTGTGGAGCCAAATCAGTTTGAGTCGCTTAATTTAACTTTCTTAACAAACGGCTTGGTTCGATTCAGTGTCTTCTATTTTTTTATTTAAACGCATATGGCATTCGCTGTTTTATTAAGCGTTTAATATATCGTTCGTCAGACACGTGAAGGACAGTTTGTAGAATCTACTCGCTAAATGAATGTACGGTAAACTCTGTGAATGTGTTGGTATCCCATAAAATTAAAAATACGTAGCATTATATATAAATGCATTTCTGACAGTGATATATATTATTACAGAAATGGCCCGTATAATTGCTGCTTTATACCAACAGCTCAAGATTGTTTCATGCATTTGCATCAATGCGTAACTCTTTAACTGAGTTATAACATTAAATCCCTCAAAAGACCTCTTAAATCCTTCTCGAGTGCCCTCTCCTGTTGCTCCCTCGAAATATATCTGCAGCAGTTACGTTGTCCTATATAATTCGGCTCAGTAATCTCCACTCCGGAAAAGCGACATCAAAAGTATTTCCTTTCCGTCCCTCCGAAAGAACGTTGACTTTCCCTCGTGATTCGTGAGTGAAACAAAAACGCACTATTCCGCGCGTTGTGTTTCGCAGTGGTGAATAGATGCCTTTTAGTGACGCATTGTGACGTGAGGGTCCCGTGCCGGAAGATGTCGTTTCGGAGGCTCAGCCATAAATAATGTTTCCTTATGCGTTGGGTTGGGTTATTGGCTTCAATGAGATTTAAACGGGCGGACGGCGAGCCATCTACAGGAACGGCTGGGAAATAACATTGCCTCTGCTCTCGTTCGGTCACTCTTGCGGCCGCCATCCATGTCCTGAGATAAATAGAAGCAGCGTGCCTTATTATGTGTGCGGCTTATCCGGATTAAACGCGGTTTTCGAGTCGATTTTCGACTTCTAACTCGTTATTCATCTTGAATTCTTTGTATTTTAAGTAATTTTAACCGTCCTTTAAGTGATTTTTCATGCATACAGGGTCTTATATTAAAGGTTGTTTGCGATTAATGCGGTCATAGAAGTTGAAAGTATTTCCGTCCTACGAGATAAGAGATCTAAAGGGGTTTTTAGAGTTGAGAAATGGGTGTAAGCTTAGAAGTTTTGTGCACTTTATAATGAGTGGAACGAAAACTTGTGATGCATATCAATACGCTAGTACATCAAGGGGTATTTTCCCCACTCGTTGAAAATTCCTCCAAAATTCAAGACGAAGATATACGTTGAATTGCATTGCTTTGTTTCACATTCTCTTGGTAAGATACTCCAATTATATGAACAAACTTTAGTTTCATTAAAAAGTATCTTCATTGACAAATCACAAGAAAATATTTGTTGTACTGTGTTGTCAGAATTGCTCGCTTCCCCTTAAGTAAAAATCACTTTTCGTTTACGAAATACTGAAAAAATATTATAACTTCAGTTTAATTTCATTGAGAAGAAGCTACGGCGTTATTGTTGTTACTGTTGATTGTGATCAACAATAAGATGATAAGATAGTTATACATGCCCTGCCTCTTCTTTTATAAATTTTTGCCTGAATATTGTAGCATTTCTTGATTTGAGGCGTTTCTCATTTTGACATCTTTCTTATTACACTTCTTTCCTTTCGTTCTAACTTCCACTGCTTCTATCTAAGACCTTAAATGAATCCATCGTTTAGTGAATTTGGCGTTTGCGGCCACGCGCATGCGCGCACACATTAAAAATCTTTTTCCCGCCTTCCCAACTTGCCCCGCCGGATGACAGACATGGCGTCGATGAGATGGGTCTGGCGAACCGGTATTCTGTGGGACATTTGCATGAGCCGTAGAGGGAGGCGACTGTGCGACCCACAAACACTCTTAATGTCCGACCAACTCTTTTCGGAAAACCATGGGCGGAGAGAGGATCGGGCATTTTATCACACATCGTAAAATTAAGTCTATTTGACTATTGTAATTGAAGGAAGTTTACGTCTGAATCGTTTGGAATCATTCTCAAGAGTGTCTACCGAAGATATTCTTTGGATTGGAAGATGTTGATGACCTTTGCTGAACCTTTAGAGTTTCGAAACCTAATTTATGGATAAATTCAGTTTCACTTTAAATGACCTTTATATTACCCAGTTTATCTTTATTTGAGATAAAAATATAACATCCTATCCTAAAAGTTTTTGTTGTACAATATTCTGCGTCCAAGAAGGATTTAAGTGATTTCATTTCATTGTATTTCTCGTCTACTTTTTGTATATTGAATCTTCTTATTGATGTCGAATTTAATTTGTCGTTTGATGGTTAAGAAGCATCAATCGGAGTTATCCTTTTTTCCTTAATTTTGTATTGAATCTTTCCTATTTTGTTTTGACTTTTCTTTTTCTGCATTTAAAGGAGAGAATTAAATCAAAAGAAAGCATAGCTTTTGCCAAGTGTCATCTTTGCTAATGAGATAGGGACTCGGAGTTAAATGGTAGCAAAATGGAGTTATTTTTCGTACTAGCTTTAATTAACATACGTCATACGTGCCACGGCCCAAATTCTCCAACCTCCTTTCGTCTGCTCCTGCATTTTACTAATCCCCACACTGTTGTCAATTTATCAGGAGATGTTTCACGGCATTCGTCCGCCAAATTCTTCGGAAGGAAGGACCCTCAATGCTAACTATTGCCGTGGTACCACGAAACTCGGTTTGAATCTGTGATCACTGTCTGTTAGTGAGGAAATGAATGAAATTTTCCAAATCTACGGGACAAAAATTCTCCGTATAAGAAAGTGGGAAAGAGCATCTCCGAAGTGAAAGCTCCATTTAAGGTGTTGAACAGTATCTTAATGTCAAGCTATGTACCTAATTCCCGAGATGTTACAATGGCACACTTAGTCTTTGGGGACATTTTTCGAGGAACATTTTCTCTTCCGCGTATTTCGATTGGGAAACACCCTTCAATCCCCACGTAGGCTCCCCTTTCCATGGACGTCACTTTGAACTCGTTGCTTGGCTACACAATTATCCAGCGGCGGCGGTCTTAAGTCGGGCGCGGGACAGAGGAAGCGCCTCTGCCGTCAATTGAGTGCAAGTGCTCGTATGTTATCGGAGGGGAGGCGGAAATTAGGAGTAATTGTAAACAAAGGCCACATCTCTACAGTGGAAAATGGCACACGTTTTCCTTCAGCTAAAAAAGAAGTGGATACCGGTTTTTATAGCGAGTGTTATATCTGGTGACCATCCGAATTTTCTGAGAGTTTCACCACCGCCAAGTGTCGGAATATCGGAATGTTACGTGAACACTAAAACAAACTGACGCTGAGAGAAGAGAAATATAATTGAAATCAACGATGAAAAAGTATTAATTAGAGAAACTCGATACATCATGTCACAAAGTGTATATACCTCATTAATAAAATATCGAATAGCTGATGAATGTTGGCATTTTTATTGCGTATTACTAATAAATAACCTCCGGGAATGGTTGTAAGTACGGTATCATTTTCTAATCCCAGTTATTGGTTGTTTACTCGTCTGTCGAATGATATAGCGATTAAAACAGCGATTTTGCGACAAGTATATTTATAGTGATTAACTTAATCCAAAATAAAAATTATTCGCTTAAAAAGTAACTCAAAATATTAATGTAGTAGGATTGTTTGCAATCATCTTTATCATCATTATTCGGAGAGATTTCTCTGTCCTTGTAATATCTTTCTTAATACGACGTAATTAAGTAATACTGGCACTCGTCTCTCTCAACTTTGTATTGCTTCATTAATTTTAATTGGATCACAATAAGTTATTAATTAAATAAGCCGAAGTATTTTATGAACAATTTCTCATACCTTCGCNACAAAGATGAGGCGAAGCACAATACAAACAACGATGATATGAAAGGGTGAACGATGAAAGATAGCACACAATAACAAGAAATCGGGAGCGGAGCAGAAGCACGTCCGTACGCCACGAAGTCTCAAGTGTGTGTGTGTGTGTATGTGTGTGTGTGTGTGTGTGTGTGTTTGGTTGACATTCACTCTTTAATAAAATCGCAGCAAAAGTGTAAGGATCGCCGCAATAATTCATCCCATTATTTCTGAGCTGTTTTTTTCTCTTGGCTTTCAACCGTTCAACCCTTTGAAGATTCTGACAATTACCTAGTTATCGCTTGCTTCTGAGATAAATAACGTTGATCATTGAACGGGACAAATGTATCGCGATTCATTTATTCACTGATAAAGAGTTTTCTTGTTATTACGTTTCCCGTTCCATTGATTTTCTCCGCATTGTGGATAGAAATGAACATTCAGACGAAAAAACGCTACTCAATTGTTATTATTATTATATAATTCCTCACAAAGGAAATTGATTGTAATCCTATTGCGCTATAAAATTTGTGTCGCAATAGTCTCTCCGTCAAATTGTGTTGTCATTGACATTAATGGAAACAATTATTTACTGTTGCGCTTTACTGTTTAATTGCATCGAGGTTCAATTTCCTGTCCCATCCGGCATCTAAATCGTTGATTCGATTTTAACTCTCTTTTCTCGACTATTCGCGGGTATGCTTTGCATGCAGATGGAAATCTTTCGTGACTGAAAGTTCCCACTTCTCGTGATTGCCCCAAAATCAGAACCATAAGCTCCGCTTTCCTTAGTTTGGACTGTTGTTTCATAGCCTTACATTATGATTGGTTATTTTCAGTGTTATTCACGCCAGATATGTGTCGTGTACCCCAAATTATTCAGCAATTAAATCCGTCAGCTACAGCACAAACTCCTTATAAAGCACAGTAAACATCGCATGTATCCAATATTTTAAGCTGAGGCATTCATGCCTCATTCTGATGAGGTATGAGGCCGCTTGTTTACGAGATCTATTTGGCGATTTTCTGTTGTTGAAAGGCCATTGAAGGCGGCTTATATTGACTCCACAGCGGCGCTCTGAAGTGGTTAACTCATTCGCTACATCCCTTGATTTGAGAATGATGGAGGTTTGGTATTAAAATGTAAAGGGAATGGCTAAAGTAGGGAATATTAGGGTTCATGAGCCCGCAAAGAAGCCAGAAAACTCACCGAAAATATTCGTACAAAGCTATGGAAAGCTTCGCCGAAGCTTCCTTCAATAAGTTGAATTTTCTCATCTTTTTCTCGGATCTCAAAAATCCTCCTCTTCGCGTATAGTGAATCTTGTGTTTCAGATGTCAAGAATCCTCTTCTACGACGACAAAGTGCTTAGAGGTAATGGATACCTGAGTTTGCCATGTAGAGAGAATTGCGAAATTCCCGTATAGGTGCCATTTTTAAATTCAATCGGAGAAGCCAAGTCAATTTTTATAGCAGTATGTACTCTTTTTGCATAGCCTTAAGGACATTTTACGCGTTGGCTATATCCAATATGCTATGCTTTGGATGTTTGCCTTTCAGAGATGGCCATGGGTGATAATGAGGTGGCATATTCCCTTCTAAAAAATCCGCATCACCTTGTAGGGCAGTTGCATCCGGAAAGGGCATCCTCGTCGAATCGGTCACAATGAGGCTTAACCAAGTTCCCTCAATGTCCTCCTCATCCCGTTCCACGGCCCCTTGTTTCCACGTCACAGCTATTTAGTGATCTCGAGGACTTCGTGGGTGTTCTTCTTTGAAGAGATCCTCTCCCCTCTATCTCCATCGAATGCCTCTTCTAAGCGTGGGACAAGTCTGCCAAACCGTGACGGCAAAATTTTCTACTGCTCAACTTGTTTCCGACGTTGCTCTTCTCCCTTTCGGAATTTTTTCTTCAGTTTAGAATATCTTCTTATCCTCGCGAGATCTCCTACGGCGATTTCCTCTCGTTGAAGAGCCATAAGTGGTAAAAAGCGGCCTCGACTAAGTTATTGCGTTGTTTAGAGAAAAAGACTCTTGCTAGAGGTAATTAGGGGTTGATCTGTGAAAGATTCGGCTCCACTTCTGTGTGGTCGCAGTTTACACAATTAACAGCTTCACACTAGATCGGCTGTCTCCTCACATGGGCGCGGGTGGTTTAGATCGATCTCGATAGTCTTTCTATCTCCATTCGGAGTGAATGTTACTTGCAATGGAAATGAATTAAGTACCCCTGTAAATATTGTTACGGAATTATTTCCTTGCGTTATTCTTAATATCTTGACTCCTTATGGATACTACGGCGAAGTTAACCTGTCAGAAAACATATCCTATAAGCGTTTCTATTTTGTACCATCTCTTTGTTTCTAAATAACCTTCCACATAAATCTACAATTTGAAACCCTCTTTACAATCCTTGCTTTTATTTCTGCCATTCCTTCCATCAGATTCCTAAGTAGTTCGTCTCCAAGCTATTCCTAGTAGTTCATCATTAGTAGTGGTTCATTCCTAGCAGATTCCTAGTAGTCCATTTCCAAGGCACATCTTGTTCTCCTCTTTCGTTTTTTTTAGATGTCTTTTTCTTATACATTCCATGAAGTCACAGGATTTGAAAATTTGTCCGTACATCTCATTTTCAGTATTCGCTCCGTATGCCCTACTTAAATCCCCTCAGTACCTCTCAGTGCCCCTGAGTCCTTACTTGTAATCCAAATGAATCTATATTCTACGCAAAAGTATTCGTCAATTCTTTCTTTCATTCTAAATACAGTCCGCAGTGAAATCATTTGGTGTTACGCTATTATACCCCCCATGGCGTCCTGGGAAGATTGTATTCGTCTGCAACGTAATGTTTAATAATCTATAATGCATTTTGAACCTCCTCAACCCTCCTCAAATGCGGCATTCAATAGAGCAGCACCAAAATTCTTCATCTTGAACGATTGAAAATCAACTAATTGACAACATAAAAGGAACAGATGTGATGTGTATCAAGTCTAAATAAAGTTAGGACATTTTCGATTCATCAACCGCTTTGCGGTGGCACCGTCGGAATCGCTCGTCGCCCTATCATCCACACCTATTTTCTGCAGATGATTATCGAATTAGCGGATACCCGATGACACCGATGTAGAGTTAGCAAACTGAGGCAGCGATTCGACAAGGAGACCATAAATCATGCAGCAGTAACCTGCATTCGAAGGATACTTTGTCATCTTCGAACTCGGTCAGGCGAGATTATCTCTCTCGGAGGTTCCATTTTACCATCGGAATAGGAAAAACCCGCCAAACTCGATCCAAGCTCGATACTCAATCCATTTAACAAATCAACTTGGTTAGATTGATATTTCTTCCCGTCCTCCGTGTCCTTACTCAGCGGCCCTCCTCCCCACCACAGCCCCCAACAGCTGCTGGTTCTAGCAGCTGTCACTGGCCCTTAGGCCCAATTCCAGACGCGGCCGATCACTTGGCCCCAAACTCACTCTCTTTGCAGAAACTCCACTCGTAATAGTTTTCTCAGTCCATCTCACCACCTAACGCCACTTAGTAAATCGCTTTTGGGGTCTTATCAATACAAACAATGCTCGAGATCTCATTGTTGATTAGTCGCCGACAGAGCTTCGGGAAGGATGTTGTTGAGATAATGCGACGTCAATATTGTTGATGTTGTATACTTCGGATTTACTCATTAGAGTAATGATGTTTTGTATGTATCCGCCTTCAAGTTCATTGAATGACATTAACTGATCCACTGAAAACACTCATTAATTTTAATTTGTTTTTCGGATACTTCCCAAAACCAGCATCTTCGAGGAAGGGTCTTAGCTGTTAATTAATAATAATTATAATGATAATTTATTTCGTCAAGATTGCATTCTGGTACACATAGCGAGATCTGTATTGAATTGGTGACATGCCAAAACAAGAGAGGTTACAACTTAAACAAAATGAGAAGAGAAGAACAGAAAATACACAATGTCGCTCATCTTCTCCTTGGCAATATTGGAGTATTAAAGAGGATTTGAGCTAATTACAATTACTAAATTGCATAACATTTAAGTACATGTATTAGAGTCACTGAGACTATTTACATAAGAAATTATCACATGGAATTTACAAAGGAAATAGACATTGTTAAACTTTTCAATTGGATATATCACTAATACGTAGGAAAAGCATTACTATGTCCAGCGGGA
This sequence comes from Ladona fulva, assembly GCA_000376725.2. Lineage (NCBI taxonomy): Eukaryota > Metazoa > Arthropoda > Insecta > Odonata > Libellulidae > Ladona > Ladona fulva. Next base: position 166,227 of record KZ309081.1, on the reverse strand, counting down.
TATGTTGCTATCCGTTAGATATTCATAGACATTTTTTTGAGATGTTTCTGAAATCTTTGTTCATGGTCACTGTATTTTGTGTCGCACCACATTGTATTCCTCGACCATTTCGTGGGCGATACAACTACTGCGTCACTGATTCTTGAAAATTATTTTTTAAGCGAGTCCCTGTACAAATCCTATATCTGAGGAAAGAGTATTTCATCGGCCATTCTTTTAACTCGTGGATTGCGGAGTATCGCTTTGCTAAATGAGTCAGTTTTCAAACGACTAAGGAACTTGGTCTCGTTAACTAAATATACTGAGATGAGGTATTGCGCTACTGCATCCGAGAATCTTACGTAAAACGTCAATGAGTGCTTTCCAGTTAGAGAACATATGTGGCAACTCCTTTTCACGTCTCGCTGTAGCAAAAGACGCAATTCGAAAACGCAATGAAATCTAAATACTCAGAGTTGTTAGAGGCCTCGGGGAAACCACGTAAAATCGGCAAAACTTAGCATCAAATGTTTGTTTAAATTCGTAAAAAAGGTAGGTTTGCCTATTCCTTGATTTTTGATCATGAATTATTTTATGCGCTTTTTAAATTATAGAAACGAAGAATTATTTATAAATTATAGAATTTAATTAATATTCAAGATGCTAGAACTTGTATGACTAGGAAGATTTTAGACAACAAAATATTAGTAAATTACAAATTACGAATTGAACAAATTAAAAATTGAAAGTTCGTAATTAATTCAGAGAAAGTTTTTCTTCGCATTAACGATATAATCATTAAATCGCTTAATTCTTGTTTACTTTGTGTGGTCTTATAACAGAATAATATAGAATAGCACAGAATTAATGTGATATCTGTATTGTATTTGCTTTCCCCTTGTATAGATTGGTTTTTATTCATGAGTGAAAATTTTGAATTTAGTCAAGTTTTTCAATCGTATAATAATAATACTATCATCTTTCGTTCAAGCCTTCTTTTTCCATTCTCTAATGGTTCTCTTTTGTCTTTTCAGGTGAGTGTCAGTACCACTTCCTCTAAATTCTACGAGACCTTGCGACGATTAACAGTAAGTAAAAGTGTTGTCCGTAACTTCACTATACGGGTGCAGCTCTAATTAATGACACCCTTTCGGACTGTTGACTTGCTTCAAATGGTCTGGTATATAGGAAAGAAAGGACGAAACGTCAGCTGATCTTAAACGGCACTGATTGGGCCAAGTTGGACCGGACCAACGTCAGCTGATGCCACCCGAACTCACAAATCTCTCGTAATTAACTGCGAATCAATCGCAACGGGTAATTGCCTTGTAATCAGTCATTTTTCCAGCCCCCATTAAGGCTTTGAATTAATTTTCTTAAATTTTCGTTTTTTTTCTATCCCTAACGCTCTAAATAAACCTCACTCAAAAGTGCCTCTTCGTTAACTTGATTACTTTACAAGAACTAGCACTTTTTCCTACCGATGCTCGCATTTCTTAGGCATTCCTTAAAAACTCGCACCGTTTGGCGGCCAATTTGAAGAATTCCAATCATCTGCAAATAGTAAAATATTAATTTAGACGTCCTTTAAACACTGCCAAGATTCTTCTTTGTTTATTGAGGGAATTTATTTCGCTCCTTCACAGTTGCAATCTAATTCCTCTAGTCTTTCTTTTATTCTCTGCTCTTTTACATGGTTATTGTTTCACAATATAGAGGGAATTCTGATGTTAAACGAAATTTCATCCCATTTCCGATAAGAAATATTTAGGATGATTTTTACCTGAATTTCATCTGAAATATTTATGTATCCATTGTCTTTTTCCTTCATCCTTTGCGCTTATAATTTAGCTCTATGCAATATGTATAGTAAAGGAATACCATAGCTTTATCGATAAATTTGTAGTTTTAGCTTATAAGAAGCGCGAGATTCCCTGCGCCGTGCAGATAGAGGCAAACTCCAGGGAATTCTCTTCACTTTTGTGGACGTAAGCAATCAAAGATATGCCGCAGAAATCGTCATTAGTGGTAATCCTGCCAATAATCTGGAAATTGTAACAGTGGAATAAGATTATTCCATTGTTGTAGGCTGGGTCAGCAATATGTTCTCATTCTCATTTTTATATGGTTCGTACCTTCATTCTTTACTATTAGGACTTATAGCCGTTACAGTAGGTTATATACGGTTACAGTTTAATTTATTTTCCGTACATCTTATCATCGTTTCTTGACCTTTTAATCGGATAATTTAATTTTTCATTATTAACTCATTTATCATTTGTACCTCGCTCTCTTCTCGGTCTTCCTCTCCTTTTTGAACCATTCACAGGTAACCCATCTCTGCCATTTTGTTAACAGCGTATTATAAGAGTATTTCTCTCAATCCTTGGATTCAAAGGCGAATACCGCTATTTTACTCGTAAATTATTTCCTTAAAAGTATTCCATTACCTCTGTTTAAATGGAGGCCTCCGACACAGTTTCAAAATTAAAAAGCTTTCATCCCCTCATAATTGTCCGGATGATGAATGGCCCTCCGCCCTCAATGTTTGCCTGCTGTTCTTTTTCAATGAGTTATTCCCATGGAAACGCGCGACCTGGACGGAGGTGACTCACTTGGTACCTTACTCTCTTTTGTGCGTTGCCCAATACCTTTCATTAACCCCATTGGCCGCTCTTAATCAATAACCAACGAGTGAGGTTTAATTTGAGGTCATTCTTGCGAGAGAATCGAAGAGCGCTGGGAATTCTTGTCCCTTTTAAAGGCGAATCTATTATCAGTTCTGCATATTTTGTTACGCTGTTGCTTTTATCGAAATTAAAAGTTTTAATTTTTATAGTATTTAGGTAGATTACTGACCCACGTACGTCCTTAATAATTTTCGTATGTAATTAGCTAGTGTATCTGTCCCTTTTGGGGCAAGAAATGTGGGTCTCGCCTACTCACTGAATTTCTGTACTTTCCAACCCATCCAAACTTATTTTACTTACGACCAATATGCACTCCTTTTCATACTTTCTCTATCATTTCTCAGACTGTCCATGCCCCTTCTAATTACTATAGGTAGATTTTCTCTTGTTTAGAAAGGTCCGCTTCCCATAAATGTTTATGCATCTTCTTCAACGATCGAAATATATCGAAATTAGTCTATCGAAAACTACTACTTAAAACTACTTTTACTTGAGTTTTAGGCATACTATTTTACGTTTAAGAAAGTCGCTCTTACAAGCTTAAGCGTCTTTTAAGACTTCAAGAGGAATGTGAGGTTAGCTCTCTGTTCGATATGTTAATGAAACCTAGCGTGTCAAAGTAAAAAAGCATGCATTCATAAGCTGGGTTTGTACGTTATGTTGTAATATACAATTTTGCTTCTAGGAGTAGATTCTTTTCCCCATAAATCATTTTGAGACTTTTTCCTCCGAGATATCAAGCGTATTATATCTTTTGTGATTGTAAAGGATGTGCGCCGAGGTGCAGACTAGTGGAGATGCAAGTATTTCTGTATTCGATTCAGTGATGCAAATGAGTAATGTACGTAATTGTACAATTTTTATCTCACAGAAGGCAAGAGACTATGTAATGTGGAATTTCGCGGTGCTTCACTTCGACGCGAGAAATCTTTAAAATTGAATTCGACTCAGAATCGCGAAACGTCTGCCCCGTTGATTCAGTAACCATAAAAAAACGGTCGACAAAAATAGATTTCAATTTCGTCTGGGACAGGAGCAAAAACACGACGAAGAGAGAACTAATTCTCGATTCGTCCGAAATTAATGGAATGGAAAACATAATCTAAAAGGAAAAAGAACGCTTTGGCGCGCGCGGAGAATAGCAAAGAATAAGAACAAAAACAGGTTCCATTTTTTCCTCCGAAGAAAACCGGAAGTAATGGAAGGAGAAGTGGGCGTAGAAAAAGAGCGGAGGGAAGGGGGGTTTTTGGCGGGGGAAGTTGCCACTTCCTGTGCGCATTGGTGGAAGGAACCAGCGCCACCTGGTGGAATAACAGAGGGAATGCATTGATCGCTGTGAAAGGAAAGGGATTGGCATTGTGCTTTTCATAGGTAAGGACTTCCTCCATCGCGTATGCACCCTTGGGCCGACGCATCGCATTCACCTTCTCTTCGCGTGCTTCGCTCGAATAGAATTCCGATGACATGCGGCGCACGTTTTTACACAACGAGAGAGAGTATTAATTCGACGACCATGTGGACTCTCTCACATGCTAAGAAATTGGTGGATATGTTTGAGTAATGTCGAAATTTCCTCCACATGCTTCTAATGCATCTTAAGATCCAATTCAGAAGGCGATGCATAGCACTTGGCTTAGCTTAACTTAAAATACTAAGTTTATAATTTGCCAGTAGCGTCGATTTTGCCGATAGTAATTTTTCTTACGTGTACAATTTTCCATGAAAGGGATTTGTCATGGAAATACCTTAGCGCTTGGTAAACTCATGTGTCAATTCTTAGAAGGCATAGCCGATGAGGAATCCGGCAAACCTTTTACTCCTGTGTCTATTATTATTCAGTAATAGATTTAGATTTGTACCCTGCAAGCCACCAGTGGCGTATGGCAGGGGGTGTATTAACACCTTACCTAATCTACCCTATCAGCTTCTCTGATGCTATGCGGAAAGAACGACCATAAGTATCTGTTTTACCGATTATTTCGTTGTAACTCTTGGTCTTCGCCTCTCGAAGATCGCGCTCGTTGTTAGGCTACAGGCTCGTTAATAGGTTACAGAAATAATGTCCTTATCTAGTGAAAACCGCTTTATATGTATTTAAGTACATTCAAATACATGAATTCAGGAGGGAAAAACCTCATGGTCTATTCACTTCTCTATCTGAAAGTCCTTGAGAAAGAAGGAAAACCTCTGAATCAGGGATATAAAAATTATTAAAATAAAAGACAACTTACAACTAACATCTATGATATTTAATACAATTCTAAAAGTCCTAATTTCAAATAACGCTAAACCTAAATTAGTACAAACGTTTAAAAAATAAATAAAAAACACAAAATAAGAGATAATTATAAATAAAAAAATTTGGGTTGTGGGGAAAAAAAACTCCTCCAGAGAAAAGCCCACGATGCAGGAAAACGCCCACAAAAGAATGGGAACAAAAAAAAACACACGTAAACACATAGATAAAAAGCTTAAATAAGGTATACTGATCGTTCTGGTAGCTCGAAGTATATGTTCTTCTTCTGGCGTCAATAGCTGAAAACTGAAAAGAGAGGGAAGAGAAAGGGAAAGTATACGATTCAATTGATCTAACATAGAAGATAATATATTACACATGCATACGTATGTATGAGATATTAGAAAGGAGGTATAGCAGTTAAAGACAGATCAGAAGTGAAGAGGATAAGGCAGAATATCGATAAGGAAGGTCTAATTTGGTTATGTATAGAGAATCTTGGATTAGGGGAATGGGATGCAATATTCATGGAAGAAAAAGAATAGTAAGTTTTGATGATGTGTAATTGTAGATTGCTATGTCATCTGTCATAGCCTACAGCAATCTCATTGCTTACAACAAACCAATCCCTTTTCACCACTTAAGTCATTAAGTTTTAATGTTCCCAGCCCCGATTCAGAGCCAACGTGTTTTCACAAATTTTCTCCCATTAAGCTTTTACATCGTATTCTCTTTTTCAATCCACATATTCCTTCTTCCTTTCCACGATTTTGTTTTCAATGCAATACATTTTTGAGAATTTATATGTGATTTTCCAAATTTTTTGTACCATTTCTTTCACGGTTGCCTCGGAAAATAGTCAGATCAATCTTAACTGCACCTTGAAACAGGCGGAGTAGCGGCTGGACCCAAATTATTCCCCCAATATATTCCTCATTGCGTTTCACTGAAGGCACACCTATTAAATGCGAATTATATGAAAAATTATGCTCTGGTCTTTATTCAACGATATAATTCGGCTTCAAATAAACGAATGCCCTTTTCAATCGGAATTGCTAATTTCGGTCGCCCTCTCTTCTTGAAGATAGCTGTTTTATTCTCGTGGAGGGAGATCTCGCATGTTTTACTGTCTGACATCCGCCGAGAAAGGAGGTTAGGAGAACTTTATCGCCCTCACCTGTATTCCCCTTTTATTCTAATCAAACAGTTGCCGTCAATGCCTCGTTTCCATTCGCGCCTTCTGCCATTTCCTGCCTTCTTTATTCCTCCCTTACACAGCTTCCTTTCCTCTCATCGCATTCTATTTACTATTCTTTTTGCTTTGCTTCGTTTTACGGCCATTCTTTATTTCTAAATGGACGCGAGGAGGATCATTATAGCAAAAACATCGCCCTAAATGAAACGAATAGTATGAATATGTATACACATACAATACATGTACTACGTACTTATACATGCACACAAACATACTTCTCACGCGTATCTCCTTTTTTCCTTCCGTTTTCACTTTTCTCTTCCAGAACCGTTCTTTCCTCTTCATTTATTTTCGCAAACATGTTTACTGCATTTTCCGCATCGACACAAAGGGAATAAGATAAGGAAAAAAGCGTCGCAAGCGGAGAGTAAGATATGCTGGAAAAGGTGTCAACTACCTGATATTATTATATCTCTGTACCGTTGCGTTGTTGCGTTTTCGCGGAGTTTTTCAGAAAAACGTTTGCAAGTGCGGAAATTATTTAATGCGAAATTTCCATGATTATCCAATGGTTGGCCGTCGATCCCACGTCTACATTGAGAAAGTCAGTCCAGTTTTAATCACCACTGCACGTGAGCTTACGTTATCTTGAACTACTTTTTTTCTTCTTGGAAAGTGAAATTTGCGAAGTGCGAGAGAATCCGTGTTTGGGACCTATCGGGCTCGAACCCGGGTCAGCTTGGTCGCAGCTCTCAATTATTTTATGTCTATGTATTTTATGGTTACTGCCATAGCACTTTGACGTGTGTTTACTCTGGGGAATTCATTCTTATTTCTTTGGCTCGAATTGATGTAAAATGAATTCTTATCCTAGCACTAATGCATTCATACTTGCTCGCATACTGGTCACGTTCGTTAAGTCCGGTATTACCAAAGTATACTACTCAATACTTACCCAGTATATCTTTCGCATCAGTTACATTTTTTCTTGATTATTTTTGAAGCAAAGTACGTCCTCTTCAGCATTTCCATCGCCGAATGCAACTATTTCTCGGTTTCTTATCCCTTTAGACCATCTTCTTCATGCACCTTTTTAGTTATTCCGTTTCCTTTCCTGCTTTTAACACATCCAGACGCTATAATGCACCCTTTTGTAGCTTTTCTTAGCGTTAATCATTCCATACAGTTCTCTCTTTCTCTTAAATAACCTCATATTGCAACCTATAGCCTCCAATTTGCCTCCTATTACCCACGATGCATTTCTCGCAGTTTCAAATGATGTAGACGAGTATCTCATGAAAATCTTTCGCCAATTTCATTTACACCGGAAGTTTTCGCGAGCACACGTTAATGTCTCCTTTACATCGGATTACATTCGCCGATCGAACTGTAAGCAGAATAAGCGTGAGCTAAGCGGATCCGCATCAGCTCGAATGTATTTGTTGATCAATCTACACGCTTCCTCTTAAACAATCACGGGGCCGATCAGCTGTTCAGCGCCAGTAGCGGAGAGTTGATTGTCTCCTCTGGAATGGGTTTACTGGATTAAGGCTGGAGGTCGCTAGCGAGGGAGGTCGCTTAAATTCATGGCGGTCATCCATCGTGCCTTGCGTCAGCTGTCGCCACTTATAAAACTTGACTCCTCCCACCAGCACGTTGTTTGCACCCTTTTCACCTTCCCTTTCCGTTCCTTCACACCTCCCAACCATCAGCGCTTCTCTTTTTCTCAGCGTCCTTTCGCACATCCATCGCCGCATGAATAATATTCCTACATTTATTTCCGGATCCTTTTATTGCGCCCACGTCATAAACAGTTGTGTAGTATTTTTCGTCTCCCGAGAGTCTAGTTTAGAGTCAATATTACGCGGAATGGGTTTTGGATGAATGGGAACGTCTTACTTTGGGCTTGGGTTGGCAATTATTGTTTATATTCGCGCATATTAAAATGCTACTTTAAAAATGTATTTAATAAAGCGAATACGCTGAATAATATGACCGAGAATGATATTTTTGTAGATAGCGTTCGGAAAGTTATGTTTCGCTTTGAAAGGAATTAATTTAATATTATTTATTTAATTAAAGGTCTCATAAGGCGATGTATGAAATATATTAAAAATATTCAGTTACGATTCACTCATAATATCTAGTGATTCAATAAATGACGAATTGAATTGTGATTATTCATCCATGAAATGATTATTTTTCAGCGAAGGCTATTCGAGGTTCAGTTCCCAGTGTAGGCCCACATGCTAACGACCTCAGATTACGAAACACATAATAGCCACCATATTTCACAATAATATTAAAAAAATAAATTTTTATTCCTTGTTTTTTGTATCTGTTAATTTAATGTTAATTTTAACCGAATCACGGGTAGGAAATGCAACAATTCTTAAGAAACTAACAAATATGTACATGTTTTAGGCATGTTAGCTGATTGACGTCGCACAAATGAATTTATCATATAAACCGTTTCCTGAGAGATTCGTATGCGATATATGTTGATATTAACCCCTGTGTACATGTAGTAATGGACTGACGCAAGCTAGCGTAAACACGAGTGATATATACGTGTCCAATATCCGGAGCACGTGTTCACTTAAGCGATTAACGAGTATCTTCCAGTTGCCGCATATCGCTTCAGAAGCATTCATTTATTCCAAGACCAGATCATTGCCTAGCATTTGCTGTCTCTAATCGTCTAATCTATTATGGCGTCTGTGGTTTTCTCCTATTATATTATCCGTCAATGTTTCACTGAATCTAATCTCGAGAGTTTTTCTTCGTTATTTTCTGTTTCAGTAGCCTGAGTAACTCATTTGAAGGAACGTAATTTTCCTTTCGAATGCCAAATCTTTTAACACAGAATTAAGAAGATGCCATGACAGTGAGCATATTTGCATGAGTTGTGATAAATTCTAAGCACAACATCGTATTGCGCTTTCCTGGGGAATTCCACACGGGTATGTATTCAGATCAGGTTTTAGGATTCGAAGTTTGAACCCTTACCTACGTTGAGAGTGCAATTTTTAGAATACCCGTGTATCCACAGTACTCTAAGTAATGGCAATAAAGGGAATAAATAAATAATTGGTATCAAATTTGGCGGTTCTTTATGAAGCTTAGATAGAGTATCTTGATATTTTGCATTATTATTGAAAGTTTGAAGATTGAAATCTTGGAATTGGAAGACTGAAATTTCCTTCGAAAGTAATACCTTTTATTTCTCCGCCAATACACAATTATCGTTATAATATTCGCAGTTGAGAACGCGTGAGGCACGGGATAACACTCTTCCTCACGGCGCTTCCCTCTTCGTACCATTTGTGGAAGCCGTTGTTTGGAAAATCGGCTTTTCTCACAAATGGCGTCGCTGAGCGTTTCCATGGAGATCGCAGGTGTGTGAGTAACGATCCATTTGCCCACTCCGCACTCCTTTCACCTCAATCCTCATCACATTCACAATTTTTATCAAATGATCAACACAACTGTTTTCAGAGAGCAGTGGAAATTATGATTGTCGATTTATCGGTTTTTACAATTCTTATTGATTTGTATTTTATATGAGTGTTGTTAGTAATTTAGGGGAATTTTATAAGATGTTGAAACCAATACTTGATTGCACCAATTCGTAGACAGACTTGGTCTCGATAGGTCTTCTTTCCAATTTACACTCATAAGTCGTTTGATATATACACAACAGGACATTGTATCAAATTTACATTTATGTATTTTATCGTACTATTATTTCACTCTGCATTATAGTAATGTTTTTACAGGATTATGTTAAGATTATGCTACCTGTTTCAAATATAATAAAAAGTGTTGATTTGTGCCTATAAAATAATTTATTGAAGTATCAATAAGGGATTTATTATGTTCCAGAACAAAATACGACTCAAGCTAAGAATATATCGCTAAGAATTGTCATTATATTCTTAATCTATACGTAAAAGGGGTTTATATTTCCTAAATGAAAGCTCGTCTCCATAGATGTATATATAATTTATGAATATTCAGTGCCAATGAATCTGCAATCAATATATAGTTATATATAACGTTAGTAAATCTCTCGATGGCATTCCTTCAGTTCATCAAAAGACCAATTGCTCTCTCCCGCATCAGTGCTCTTCCTTGTTCGGCTTATTTGAGCCACAGTTGTTTTAGATCAATGAATTCGTTGAAAACGAAGGCGCAATCGCTTGCGAATGCAATCGCACTTCTCTCCGTCTTCTCGTAAATAAGTATTTATCGCTCATAAAACGGTAAGCGTTGTTAAAAGGGATCCCGAACGATTTGTCGAAGCATATCATTCCCTATGTTTTTTCCGAACCGAAATGCCCTTTTTTTGCCTCATTTCCCTTAGTATTTTTACTTCGCTTTCGCTTGCCGCAGTCTATAATCTGTGGCACCATTAAAGCTCCAACGAGCACCTGTTGAGAGTAGAATAAGCGAAGGGGCGGGCCCCCGACACGCCCCCCCCCTCGCAACCCTCGATTTTTACCGATTTAGAAAATATCGCACCTCCATATCCGATCCCTCTCTCACACTCACCCTAATGACTTATTTTTCGTGCGATTTCAGTTGCCTTCACCTGGTTTGGAATTAGGCAGAATTTCGGAATATTTAACTGTAAATTTGCGCTAAATATCTTCTTTAATTGATTCGGAACGTGTTTCAGTATAGGAGGAACGGTTATCTATTTGTTTACATGATGGTTAGATCATTCTTTCATGAGTTGCCAACTACTGATAAGAATGACAGAAATAGGATATTACTTCCCAAATCTCTATCCAGTGGCTGAATTCCGCATTTTATGCAACGCTCTTCACGCGCTTCGATTCACTGATACTAATGTATAAATTTATTTACATAGCAATACCTAAAAACAAGGTATATCATTGATAAAGATAATATGATACTAGAAAACTATAAGAAGGCACTTAGGAATCGACTAAGAAAAACTAGAAGTAAACGGAGGTTTGCTGAAGATAGTCTTCTCGGGCTGCTAACCGGGTGGCTTCTCGGTGGAATACCGACGTTTCGGCCGCTATCCGGTTATCCTCAGGGTTGACTTGAGTTGAGTTGAGGACTCAACCCTAATAGCCACCCGGTTAGCAGCCCGAGAAGACTATCTTCAGCGTACATTCCACCGGGAAAGCGTCAAGACTCATCTAAACGGAGGTTTATTTGAATTACATTAGTGTTTCTGAAGACGCTCAGGATAAAGACTAGAATATTCTAATGTTCATTCATGATATTCTCATCACATTACAAAATCTTTTTCATTGAAGTGAATTACAAGTGTAAATTTAAAGATTATTAATCTTTGGAAATTCTCGGGAATAAAGAAATGCATCCGGTTTGTCGGTAGCCACTGAATTACTTTGAAACTGCGCAGATATATTGAGTGATTGAAGGGTAAAACGCCTCTGTTTCGAGTAAGTATTTGCGTCTAGCCTTGTTTACTGTTTTACAGAATGATCGTTCATAGTTTTAAATGAGATCTGAGTTGACGAAACCCAATCAAGCCTCCCTTATTTTCAAAGATCTACCTCTTTCCGAAAAAAAACCTTCCGCTTTCATTTAATTGCGATTTGGAAGAGTGAGATTTAGCCATTCTTTTATTTTTTTGAATCTTCTATAAGTATACAAAGAAACCTGAAACAGGATTGGCTCGATTGAATCATATCTTAGAGTCTTAATTTTATCACATCGTATATTCCACTCAATATCACCGTTGACGTTAAAGAGCAAAAAATGACTGTTGTTATCAGATTCAAATTATCGTTTCTTCATATTGATTTATTCATTTTTCGAAGGTTACTCATAATGAAAGAATCCCAAAATTACAATTCGATGCTTATCTATGGGCAATCTCTTATTTTTAGGCATCACCTCTGCCTCTTATGAATGCCACCGAAGGAAGTTGCTATCTTTAGCGCGGATTTTCTGCATTTAGCTTTCGTATGTGTGGACCATTATCCGCCTTAAAAAGCTCCAAAATATGTGAATAAATCTCCGGAGATATTCTCTCGTTTCCGAATATTTTTCCAACATCCACATCTCACGCGCATTTAAATTTCCATTACCATTTTTATCGCTCTTTTTATCATCCGTATTTGCATTTTCCATTTTCCGCGATTTTTACATTTCTCCCTACAATTGCATCGTTTTCGAGAACTCCCTCATCTGCAGGGCAAAGCAGTGCCATCTGATGGAAAATTTCCGAAGGGCTCGCTCGGAAAGTGTATCTGATGTTCGATTGTTTCTGCGGCTTCGTCCACCGCTTTATCTTCTTCGCACCGTTGCTATCAGCTCGAGTTTATTTATGGTTTTCCACGTTGTGAATTAAAGGTATAAGAGCCAATACGTATTTTCCATTGGTAAGGTAGGGAAAATCAATCAATGGGCGATTTGGATTCCATTGCGTGGAAGTGGCAATCATCTCATCTGATTTCTCTTTTTTCCTGCTTCCTTCAAAACCTCAAGAATCATTTTTCGCCAATTAACTTCAGGAAACTGATGAAAGTCAGTCCTTCTTAAAACAGCTCTTGAAGTCAATTTGCCGATCATTCCTGGAGCGAATGGAAACCTCATTAAATTGTTCTCTATATTCGGGGATGAGTTTAATTTAAATGGTGTTTTAATTTTAAAATCTCTACATTTTCTCAGGGTATTATTTACGAAGGATTCATTTCAACTATTCCGGTGTACTATTTTAACCAAGGATACCATAAAATACTAGACATTTTCAAAATATATAAATAACACTTAAAAAGAAACAAGAATAGAAAAGGTATGGTTTTTAGAATAAATTTGATGAATAGCGGAAGATGTTTAGAGAATGGGTGAAGGATAGAATAAAAAATATGTTAAGGAATTTGAAATATTATATCGGTAAAAAAATTAGGAAAATGTTTAAATGTGCTTGGATCTAAGAACTCATGGTTTTGAAGAATTGGGGGCGGTGAAACGAGTCAGAAATAAATGAAGGGACCCAAATAGTCAAATCAATATTGGCGAGAATATTTTATCAAATGGAAGAATAAAATAAAATGAAACAGCAATTCAAATAGAGGAGACCATTAACGTTCAAAGTCCGGAAAGGAACTGTATGATTGTTGAGTGCATATAAACGCGTGTACAGTCAGGCGTTCTCGCGATCCTACGTAGTGTAAAACTGTGAGCGACGGACTTTCACCCTCTGATTATTTGGGCTAATCATATCCCCTTTTCATCATCTGCTTCCTCTTGGAAAAATGTTCTTTTCTTTACGATCCTCCCTCTTCCACTTCCTCATCCACAACCCACAGTGACTCAGCCGAAAAAAGCTACAAGATGAGAGAGCAACTTTCGTTTTATTCTCACACAACACCCTCCCGAAGGCATCACTCTTTGAAGTCTCGACCTAAAAAGCGGATGTAACATAAAAGGAACACGTCCACTTACTCTGCAGAAATAGCGAATAAATTCTCCGAGGCACGTAATCATCGCTTGCGGTATTCACCATGACTAACATAGACTCGTTGGTCCGATAAGTATTCTTACAAGGATTTAAAACACTTCCATATATGTCAGGGGCTGATAAATACTGCTTGTCTCCACAACATGTTCTTCGATGATTACGGAATCTCTGAATTTGAGGAACTATACTGAGTGGTAAGGCCCGGAAAAATAAATGAACCATTCTGTTTGCTGATCAGAGGATGGCAGAAAAGGGCGCAGTTTTAAGCCGCTCTGAAACAACACTTTTTCACTTAAAGGCAGTATATACTTAGTATTTCGTTACATTCGATAATGAATGACGTAAAACAATAGATCCAGACAAAATTTGAGTGCTGTATTGCTGATAAATCATTCGTATATTTCAGAAATTACGCAATATGTCATTATATCTTCATTGTTCACTTCCAATAGCAGTGAAGTGGTAAGAAAAATCTCAAATTGATTTAAAAAGAATAGATGATTTGGGGCGATTTTTCTTTGAGCGTTCTACAAATGATGGTGAAATTGATTTATTATATTGCCGATTTGACTATTCTAATTAATGTTACAAATTTATTTAAAAGCGAGGAATAATCACTCAAAGATTCGTAGAAAGAAAATGATGTCAACTAAGTACTCCTTACCCCTAGGAATAATAGATTGATACAATTACTGATGAAATAGCCGAGACAGTGATGTTTAAACAGCTAGTTTGAGTTCAGTCAATGCAAATATAATATTATATTTCGTTAGAGATCGCAAGGAGAAATATAAGTGTAAATATAACTTGCTACTAAAGTCGTAGAACTGTCCGTAATGTATTTTACTGCCTATACTCAAGAGAAAATCCTGGTTTAAATTTCATATTGTTCTCATAATGATGTCTTCTCTTGGACATACTGGTTCCCAGCAGTGCCTGGAACCTTCGAAGTACCTTAAGTATTCATTCTATAGTTTCTCTAAATACAGAATGTTGTTACGGTGCTACATCCTCTACCAGGTATCCAATTTCTCTCTGGTTTACTTATATATTGCTTCGTCATTCCGTTCGAAACTTATTTCTGTTTTATTTTCAACCTGAATCTGCTATTTTCCTACCAAAGCTACTCCGACTCTCGACAGACTTTCACTTCGATGCAAGCATTACAAATCACTCCCCGAAATAATAAATTCGTTTGAAACCGTCGTTGACTCTTCCGACAGCCGCCTTTTCCGCCGTCTTCATTTATAAATTAATTATAAATAGCGCCATAAGTTATCTTATCCGTCGCTCGAGGTGCTTCTCCCCGCCAGGGCGTGAAGATGCCAAAATGAGGCGGCCCTCGTGTAATCCGTGACAGCTACTCGTGTCAAAAGAGCCCCACTGACACGCACACCACCACTTCCTCTGTCACTCAAATACCCGCTTCTTTCCTCGCACCTTCATCTCCTGGACCCTCCCTAAAAAAGAACCAATCTTCCTACGCCGATCTGCATTGTCTCCTTTGACAATTGAGTTGTTTTTCATTTCGTGATGTGTTGTCACATTTAGCACCCACTGCGGTGGGCTAATCCCTCCAAAGTGATACGGCAATCAGCCGAA
Organism: Ladona fulva; assembly: GCA_000376725.2. NCBI lineage: Eukaryota > Metazoa > Arthropoda > Insecta > Odonata > Libellulidae > Ladona > Ladona fulva. The sequence goes on along the minus strand of KZ309081.1, from coordinate 151,057 downwards.
AGATTTAGAGGACTTTTCTGCCCCTTAACCCTTTCTTCTGTGCGTTCATCTTAGGCATTAGAGCGTAAAGAGGAAGTCTATACGCAAACCTTACCCTATGCTGGAAGTAATTACCCAAGAGTCTTTCATCTGTTGAAAACAAATGATTATTAAGCGCAGAAATAGCAGCTGCGCATCGAGAAAGAGAAACTGATTTCCTATTTTTGCATTTTGGAAGAAGGATTCTATTTTCATTACACCACCCAACTTTGAAGTAATTAATATTTTAATTAATTTGAACGAATTGTCATATTACCACAACTTTTTTTCAAGCCTAAACTCAGTTTATTTTTATGGAAGGATCGTTTTGTGGAAGAGAGATTTTCTCCTTCGTCGTTAAACAGTTTTCGAGCGATTGGAGCAATTACACTCCCGTTGATAGTTTTCGTTTTTATTGTTCATTTTACATTACGCCAATTGCTGTTTTAACACAAACCAAGATTTCGATAGGTACATGTTTGACTGACCGTAGTTGTGTTTTGCTTTTATTTCTTCCGCGAGGACTTTGATTAGTGACTCAGTGTAAATCTTGAGCTGTATTTTCGTCAACCTTGAAATATTCTAATTTAATTTTCTTTTGTCTCGATGGAGAAGAATGAGAGTCAGGGGAAAAAACTAAAATGAGCTTTGATCGGTGACATCTCTTTACAATACAAATGCCTTCTTGGGAACGAAATCAGCCGATGTGAGGTAATAGAATCTACAATGTAGCGAAATTATTCTAAACGTGCCCAAAATCCTATTTCTTGATCAATATTTCATAAACTCTTTTTCTGGGTGGTATCCGATCGTTAGAGTGACTTACGAATATCAAATTTGAATCTTTTACACACAGTTACAGTGACCTCGATGATGAGTCTGTTCCATTTGGGAGAGCAGTGCCTCAGAAGTAATCAAACACAGATTTCCCGCCCACCATAACGGGTCCCCAATCCATCCCACAAGACGCAGCAGTTTTCCGACGTGAAAGATTCGATGAATATCAGAGGAGCCTCAGTTGCCATGTAGCGGTAAACGGAAAGGTGGTGAAAAAGTCGATTTGAAAACAGCCATCCATCTTGACGTCTGCAATTACGCAATGGCATCTCGAACATATTCGTAACCTCTCCGAAGATAGCACAAGGAATGGTATTTAGAGAATCTATTTATAGAATTTATGTATTGTTTTATTCAGGAGGCGATCTCCGCTGTGTTGAATGCGAAAGGAGGCGTGGAATGGCTAACACTCGCGCGCTAGACTCTCAATTGTTTACAGTCACCACGATGCGTTGGTGGCGTATTAAGACCTTCCGAATCACTTACACTTTTTGCTACGATACTCACTTGTTTCATGGAGGAGTTTTCTGTTGAAATTCAATATTGCCCCTCAGAATGTGCAACTTCCCCACACAGAGTGATTAAGAGAATTGTATTAGTCCATAATGTAACAGTTCTTCAATTTTTCTTATGATCGTAATTGTCTAGCCTTACGATCAGTTTGTGACCTTTCTTTAACCTCCTCTATCTGCTGAACTCTCCATATCCTTATTGATCTCATTTCTTTGATTTAAGAACTGTGGCCGTTAATCTTACGTGTATTATGACAAAGGAAGGGATTGAAATGATGCTACCTGTTTTGGTTTAAATGATATGATTTATGACTGTTAAACATTAATAAAATAGGCATGAAATTGATGCAGCGAAAAATAGAGCGATATTACCAATGAAAGTTTGCTGACGAATGAAATATTAAGGTCTTCTGATTGGTCACTTATGATTAAGGATTGGGTTTAGATTTTCCTCCGCATCCTCCTTAATTTTTTCTTGTAATTTGTGTTCGTAATTCTTTCATAGATTGCTCATATCCAAGATTTATTACATTTTTTTCTCGCTTTCTTAATCTTACTGTTACCTCCCACTATCCTACTCAAATAAATTTTACACTCCTCTATAATAGTATTTTCTTAATATAGAAATAATTTTGTTTTATTTTCTGATTATTTCATTCACTTATTCATTCCCGTTTATGCTCTTTGTATTCTGTCATTTCATATCTTACGACTGTTTGTTACCCGGATGATTTAATGGTCACATTATAAACTAATAAATACACCATTTAACTCAATATTTCAATTCGTTGTTGAATATTCTTAGAATATGACGATTAAAATTCGGATCAAGACTTTCAGTGACTTGGTTTCACCGAGACACAGCTTCCGTTCCGATTCGTACCCCTATAGCCAATTCTTCATTTTATACATTTATTCCTCCACCCTTCATACCTTACCTTCACCATCTTTTCTTCCGTGGTCCTGTCGGAATAACAGATGAGGGCGAATGACCGCGGCGTTGCCACGTCATCACACTGACAGCTTCCACCTGACAATTTGCGATGCAGCTTGATTTTTCCACTGCACTCACATACATGAGACTCACAGACACTCTCTTCCTTCGAGATTACGTGAACATCCCTTCACCTTACTTTTTCTTCACTCTATTTACAGTATTTTTTTCTCCCCAGCGGTAATAAACGGCGATTCCCTTATCAAGCAATTAAAAGTTTTTTTTCTCGTAATTTCATTTTAAAAATTAATTAGTGGAGTTTTAATGAGACCATAAAATTCATACAGCCAGCCAACTTCTTGTGTCTTAGATTATCAATTTGTTAAGACGAAATATCTTTCGTAATATGTAAGTTATTTGAGTTTTTTGGAATTTACACTCGTTTCTTTATTTAGAGATATTGTTTTATCTCCTGACAATGATGATTAGCTCTGATTTCATCACGAAAACATGCACGAACGATTTCTTTTCGATATTTCATCATTCTCTTTTCAGGTTTCCCCATCTTTTTTCTTTCATTCTCGTTATATTAGCTGGAATTTCACGACGCGCTAATCCAAACATCTTTTTACTTCAGTTTTGTGACAAAATGTTATACTACTTGTAGAATAGAAAGTACATAAAATGCTACATGTAGAATAGAAAGATTCAAAATCTTTGGTATTAAATCCTATAACCTGATGGAGAATATCTTTGAAAATGCAGCACACACGTACGTAAGGTTTTGAAAAGTTGCTGGAATGATGCCGATTCTGGATTTCTCCAACAAAAATTAAACCGAGTCATGCAATACCCTTTTATTGCAACGAAAAGTTTAAGCTAGTTCTCTCGCGGTAATAGAGTGTAAAAATATTTCTTTACTACGATGTGAGAGTCTACGTTGAACTTTCTAGTGTCCTCGATATAGTAAAATAATAATCATGTGGTTTATTTGGGGACTATGTTTGCGACACTTTGAATTGTGGGAACGAAGAGGACGAGCAAGAAATTAATGCAATTTTCCGCAGCATTTGCTCACGGGAGCGTGGGATAGACCTATAATACACCGCACCTCTCCAGAGACCTTCCCCTCACCGCCGGAAATCCTCTCCGCTCTCCCATTCTTTGTCAATTTGTTCTCCAACTCTGTCTTAGTCACCCTAACTGTCGTACGGCTCTTTTTCAAGCCTTCAAACTTGATCATCTTTTAAATTTTCCAGAATTATAAATGCGTATCATCGACGTTTAGCGATGATTTCTCCTCTTCGGCGTAGAAAGTTACAAGTTGTGTTCTCAGCTATCCGCTAGCCGAACACGGACGAATTGTAATCTATCATCTATGAGATGAGGGATTCATCGGCAAATATTTAACAATATGTACGCCTGACGAGTTGTAAACGGCTGATTTTACACAGCGATCGGTGGGACATAATGGGCTCGTGGCCTTGAATAGCAATGGCTTTTATACGCTAAACGATTGATTGCCTATTGAGCGCTACCTCCATAAAAATATTTCCGCGCCGTTGTCATTCAAAAACGCGTCCCGTTTCGGAAAATATCTCACGGAATAGTTATTAGATAAGTATCGCCCGGCCGCCATGTTGATTCACCTTCATTTTTATCGGTTCCTGGCGATCCGAGCGTTTTTTCGCTTCTCTTTTGTTTCGACCCCTTTTTATCTCCCATCAATTGTTTCCCCCCTCTTTCTCCCCACGGTGACGCATGACGGAAAATATTCTTCAGATCCCCGTGGATTAGATATCTTTCCCTTTCTCGAAGTTGCGATTCATCGGACGTACATATGTCATTCCGAAGCACCATGTGTACGCTTTACGGAGGTTGAATGGTCAAGTCCGATCGTTATCTCCTCAAAGAGTTCTCGCGGCCTTTTTTCCAGCGGGCAGCGTTCCCGCACCAGAGGGTTGGGTGGTGGCTCTTGGGTGGCGTCCCGCTTGGGCGTCGCGACCCAAGGACGCGGGCGTACATACCCTAGTAAGTAAGGGCTTCTAGTTGCTCGGGTTCAACACTCCCCGCGTTGCCCGCTCAACTGTGACGTCTTCTTTTGCTCTAAGGCGACGTTTCACATCACGTAGGGCCTTGTGCATGTCGCCTAGGCTGAGAAACCCAATGGTTCCACGAAATGCAAGAAATTCCGCATTTTACTATTTTTTCGCTTTTGGTATTCATGGCGAGCGCCGCTTCACTTCCTGGTACACGGGCGTTTTTGACGTGCTAAATATATGGAAGGCGGTTGGGGGAGGCGTGGGTGGATATTGGAGTAGAAATCTGATTGACGCGGGATTGCCTATCGAATGAAGAGATGGTTCACCTGCAAACTTGTATGCGTTGCAAATGCATAATTCGCTCCTCTTCCTCGAAAAGATGGACAAAAGACTTACCAAGTTTCACCACGTATGAGTTCACTACATAAAGCAAAGTATCAGCGTAAGTCGAGTCAAATTCAATATGCAAGCGAGCATAAAAATCATTAGGAATGATTGATATATTTCCACGGATTAGAGGAGCGATTTATGTTTTGATCTTTTCAAATGCTTAAAAATCAGGCTAAAGAATTATTATTTTATTGGTTCGTCAATGGGTAAGCATATATTCTTCCACTGAACTTCCACACTTAAGATCTTAAGTGACGCTGTAATTCCTTCTAAATTCTTTACTTGTTGAAAACGAAATCATCTTCTCAATACCCATTTCCTCTTGGGCCGAGCACATTTTGAATATAAAATAGCCGCTAAGTATTTGGCGAATATTTAAAAATGCGTTTGCTCTAATAAAGTCATTCAATATTGAACTTCAAATACTCGTATCTCTGGAATCACAACTAAATTATTAAGAGCCGATATAGTATCGTATATATTAGCGAATTTCTTTATTTGTAAATACTGCGGTTACTTTAAAAATTGGCGATCCAAATGTGCCCGTGTATAATTGCAAGATCGGCCGCGAGCGGCTGTGCAACCCCTGTTTGGAAATCCTGGAATTAATTGAATTTTGAGTGCGACATTGTTCGAAGAAATTAGCTGGAGGTCTCTGATGCGTATCCTGCATCAAAGTGTTTGCTCAGATTTTAAATGCTCCAGGAATCTTAGCCATGCTTTCCTTTCCCCTCAGCACATTTGTTTATCATCCGTATTCATGCCTTGAATACTTTACAAAATCCAGGTTATTCCGAGGTAAAGTGAACGCGCTTCCTGAAGAAATTAAGGAGTGCCGCAAGAAATTATCTAAGACATCGATCTGAAATTCACTCGTTAAGAGAAATCGAGAGAATCCTTATCTCGTGCTTCAATTGGGGATTTTAAGGACTCCTCCAGCTGGTCCATCATCCTGCAGAGTCATCCAGGCAGAATGACGTCGTTTGTGTTGAGGCTGTGATTAGGAGCGGGTGAACCGTGCATAAGCACGCACCGCTATTAATCAGATAGGGAGCAGTGCTTTGCCCTCTCTGATGCCTCCCTTTAAATTACTCTTTTTTCTGATATGCGTTTTTTCTTCTACTTATCGCTCTGCGGCAACCTTTTCAGCAAGTTGAATCCACGCGGATTTATCTCGCAGAAATTAGGGCTCGAATTTTTTGTTGCTTCGAACTGACCCCAGGAAGGGAACCCTCTTCATAAAAAACCGTCTTTGAAATTGAGACAGATCACGGATTAGCCTATATTCCGTATAACACGTATCTCAGGACTGCTAATAGCTACAGTCATTGTATCCTTTTCATTTACATTAAAGAGAAATTTTATGATTTAAGTTTTTATTGTATGTTGAAGGTGTTTTTGACACGTTGGTATATACGATGCGATTGGTGATCCTGTAATTTCTCTGGAAGCACACTCCCTGCTTCGTTAGCTGATCGAAGTTTTATGTTGAGAGGATATTTTAATGGAGCTAACGTAACGAATCCATTTCACTAAATTTCATATTACTACTCAAGGGAAATGGTAAAGGTGACTTTGAAAGGAGGAATAATGTTTCGGCTAGATAGCTTAATTGGTTTAAGCATCCTCCCGGAAAGTGGATCTGGTTCCGTCAGAATTTTTTCATGTCCTTTTTTCCTTTGGCTTTCTTCTAAATATTACTACTTTTGTCCATCGTCGCTGTAATACCAGTATTTTAATAATAATCAAGTTACTCCCTTCCGAATCAATCAACTAGAGGCCCCTTTGTAACGACATGTATCAAAAGTAAACTGAACTTTCATTACATCTAATAATCTACGATAAGAATAGCATTTACAATACGAGACTTTTAACCGATTCTCTTCCAGAAAGGCGCTCTGCTATCCGTCGCATTCTGCAACTCATCGTATTTACATTCGATCGCGGACCGCATACTTTGGCTCGATATAGTCGTCATTTCTTCGAGACGAAAGCATTTCGCATTTCCATATGAATGCCAAAGATGGCAGCTGCACTCCGAGAACGCACTGTCCAATTCTTCTCTTTCGAATTCTACTTTTTCGTTAAAGACCGGTGCCATGTTTTTATGTCTCCTTGTCAAGGAAAATTCCTATCTTCTCTCCGGCACAGAAGTAAAAAGAACGGTTGGAATGAAAATAATCGAATGATTGTAGATTGTTACCGAATAATTGTTGATTTTCCGGGAACGATCGTCGATTAATTTTTGATAATTGTCGTTGGTAATATTTTTCCGCGAAGGGTTTTTGTAGCGTTTTTCCTCTGAATTGGGAAAATTTCATGTAAGTTAACCACCCCAACATTTAAAATGCCATTTCTCTTATAATTCGTCTTTTTTGATGAAACTAAGATTGTTTCTCATGTAACTTGTGAATTTTGTTTTTAATATTGATTTTAAAACCATAGCTATCAATCCTACATATATGCACGCATACACATATAATACAGTACCATTTCAGCACTATAGTCTCCTGTTTGCTTTCTTCTTTGTCATCTCAATGTTTATTTTTCGATTTTCTGCTATGTTCTTCGCTCATTTCTTTCTATTGCAGCGAAATTCAAAACATTTAAACGTATCCATCCTTTCTTCGTTCAAATTAAATGTCTATGGCATTTTTATCTTTTTGCATTTTATCCGGAATTGGCTTTGCTGTTAATATATTTTTTGTCATACCCAACATTATGTTGATTGTTCAAGCCAAAGCATCTTCTTTCCACGTCATTTCCGCTTAATGGATTCTTCGCTACAAATTTTCTTTCCAGCACACGCAAACCTAATGCTGGGATTGGTTCTCTCCGTTCTATTTGGGTATAAAAGATGTTTTATTCACAATTTTGAAATTCGTACTCTGCAAATATTAATTATGACCGGGATATATGTAGACGTTGGTGTGCAATACCTTTTCAATACTCTTTCGCAAATCTTCAATATATTTGTATGTTTTTTTAGAATTAGAAGCGTGAAATGTTTCAAAAAACTACTCAGAGTTAAACAATTACTAAAAGACGCCACTTAAACGAAAGTGGAAGAAGATTCAGCCCGAAAAGGAGGAAGTATTTCGGTCCAACAAACCCGTTAATGAGATTTTAAATCGATTCAGGGATCGGAACGATTTATTCCGGCTGCTTTCTTCTCCTTTTCTTTCTCATTAGTAACCCCCACGTAGTTCGATCGAACTCTCCTGTCTCGTCCATCATCAACCCTCTCTCTCGCCTTCCTTTAATCTTTCTCTGCATTTTATCATTCCAACCGTATTTCAGGCGACGTCCCGCTGCTCCCGTCCTTATGACCGAGGCTCTTATTAGTAAAAGCGGTTTTGCTCATTTGGAAAAAAAGTCTATCGAACGATGTTTCTGGAAAAGGAGATGGCCGAACAACTCATTTTGGGGGTTTTATTTCCTTGTTGGGTTCGTGTCCCGTGTATGTTGTCACCTCGCTGGAATTTCTGGACGTAGACGGCGTGGAGGTCTTTTTTATGAATAAAAACCCATTGATGAGATTCCTCATTTGGCGATATATCTCAAGGTCCATAAGAATGTATTGGAGTATGTGTTGGTTTATTTAAGTGTGAATGATATGATCAGATGGTTCATTTTTGGAACAGCTCTCTGAAAAAAGGTTACTTAGCCCATCTTTTATCGGTTCGCATGGAATGAAGCCTATGTTGAGATGTTAATAATAATAATAATAATAAAACGTCTTATGTTCAGAGTATGGTGCCCTAATCATCAAATTTTCGGTGTTGTCATGAATATTGCAACAATTCACGAATATTTGGATTAATCCCACTTATTTATTCTACCAAAGGAGATCATGAGAAAGGCGGATGACCGGCGTCCTTATGCTGTAAATGAGCAAACAATGATATTTCTGGCGATTTTTAACATGTAGTTCGTTATTCCTTACTATATCCATAGTTAAATTCCCTATCGTTTATCTAACCAAAAATCCGACCCTTGAAGGCCGAATAATTGTCAGTCTGATGCTCCATCGTTGGCAAGGAAGCAGCATCTTTTAAAGGAAAGATTTCTCCGAGTCGTTAGCGAAGAATGTATCGGACACTTTCTCCGTGAGCTTCCAATTCCGCCCAGCATCTCTCCGCTGCAGAGCTGTACCATCATCTCCTACCTTCCCCAACAGCTAGCTCCCCTCCTCCGGCCGGTCCGAGTGTCAACACCAGGCCCATATTTCACCATCCAAGTGGAGCAATTACTGTTACGTTTTATTCCGTGGGACGCCCACTCCGGAAGACCATCAAATTCCGTTCTTAGGGAGGTCAAAGGGGGTCGAATGGATTTTCTTCTTTTCGGGGTGCGTCTCCAAATGGGGCAACGTCGCACCCGGAAGAAGCGTGGCAACACCGCCGTGACGGTGGACTGCCAGTTATACGTCACGCCGGCGTGGTGCTACTGATTTATGGCTCCTGACCTTGTTTAAGGACTCCTCCCACAATTCCTTACACACGCCATCGCTACAAGATATTGCTCCATTGCTCTCTCTTCACTTTTATGACACTTTCTCACTTTCCCACGCTTTTCTCTTCCCTTCAAGTATTTCGCCTATATTTTTTTATTACCACTTCCCTCTCCTCCACATCTCTTTTATGGTCTCTCCCCCTTCTTTTTTCTCTCTCCATTTGCCCGTGTTTATTTCTTTCCACGGGCACTTGTTGTATCCACGGAGATTTGCATACTTACCGTGGAAGGTGAAAAGTCACTGAATCACCTTCTCTGAGCGACACATAGGTATTTGAATTATCACCATTCTCTACGGAGTGCATAATATCAGCGCTGTATCTCATTCATGCTTTCGTGTATCACAACATTTCTCAAGGATTTTTATCGTTGGTTTCCTTTGGTCTCTTTGGTGTAACACGTTGCCCGGGGGTCATCAATGAGGCTTCGAGTTTTCATGAGCTATAAAAACGAAGCTTTTAAAAATTTGAAACTGGAAAAAAATGAAATTTTATTTCAATCACTAGCGAAACGAATTAGTTATAAAGTTGCTAATATTATAAAACTTTCATTTTAGGTTAAGGAGCATTTATTTCCCTAAGGCCTGATTTTATAGTCCCACTAGCACACGTTCTTCTATAGTGCATCGTCATTAATTAACTGTATTTCGAAGAAGCTAATTTCTTTCATCTACCTTAGTGTAGAAATTCTTTTTATTAATTAATGTTTTCGATTATCAAATATAAATCTTTTGACTTTTTTTTTGTAATACACCGGTGGAGCACAGCAAAGCAGACATAATGCAAAGGTTAATTTGGGGTCTAAATAATCGGTTTCCTTATTCATTTGTGATGCCCTATGGTTTTCCGCATTAAAATGCAAGTTATTATAAACTTTTACCTTCAAATTTTTAATTATATATTTTGTGGGCATTTCTTGTATACTTTGAGAAATCAGTTATTATCAGTTCTTAATTGAGAAATATTAGTATCAGCTACGCCGTTTGAGCGAAATATCTTTAAGCGATACAGTTTTAAATCGAATGTGTGCTATTGGAATCGTTAGGCGATTTTTTCACTATGCTATGTCCGCTTTTCTACATTTCGTGTCTCATAAATACATTTTAAGAAATAATTGTGGCTTTTATAGGATAGTTTCTCACTAATTCTGCCGCAGTAAATTTCCTACTTTATGTATTTGGTACGCATGCTAACGAAGAAGTTATTAAATTGGCGCACAGGAAGAATTAGTCTCCGAACTGTGGTAATACCCGTTCGCAAGAGTCAAGATCTCCATTAGTTAGCTCCTACGACAGTTCTCCAATCCGCCGCCTAATAAACCGGTCATCGCACGCCTTTCACTTTCCTATATGTCTAAGTATTCCTCTGACATAGCATTTTCAGACGCTTTCACTTTTTTGTCGCCTTCGAAGTTGGGCTGTCAGTGAGATTGACAGCGTGCCCAAGTGTTTTAGCTGTTCGACCGCCCATTTTTCCTTTCCTATGCCTCGAACGAGCTCTTACCCTTACACTATCATTTCTTTTGCTTCCGACAGACGCGGTGAGCAGGGTTTGAATGACTACGATAATGCAGAATCTCTCAATACGTAATTCTCTAACACTCGAAGGAATCAACGGATATCCCCTTTTGTCATCCAGAAACATCAGAGAAAAGTTCCAGTATATGTATATACGAATTCAATTATTTTAACTTAATTCTTTTAGTCAATTTTATTACATAATTATGTTAGAGAATATATTTACAATTAATAAATAAATTTGTATAGCACACATTATCTAAATCATGCATAATAAATATATAACAATAAATGCTTATTCTATTTGTTATAGAAAGTGATATCGATTTAAATTACGTATAACCATATAAATCGAGGGTATGTTACCTTAGAATTCTATTACGTTATCGTTCTTATTTAATCCCATTTAATGAATAATACATTCCTAATCTTCACTAAAATATTATCATCAAATTTCATTCGTTAAATTTAAGTCGGGATCATTGGATGCTCTCATGGTGGATACATTTGAACATTTTCCGTAATTTCATACTTTGAAGGAAAAAAATCCCTTTTTATTGGAAATAGGAAATCCGGAAATGGCCTATTATAGCTGATAATATTTTTTTTACTTTAAAAAATTGGAATTTATTCATCTTCGGAATTAGAAGCGTATCTAGAATTTTTCTTGGAAGCAAAACTTACGAATCACAATCAATAGTGTAACAGAGGTATTGCATTTAACGTTTTAATTCAAAATTATTGATTTTTATCAAAAGAAAGTATTGAAAATAAAGAAATTTTGTAAGCTCTCCAGATAATTATTGATGCATCTCTTTAGAATGGTTCTGGAGGACATACTTTTAGAATATTAAAGGAGGCTAGTGCCCATCCCCCTGGGTGCGCGCCTGTGTGGCGTTTATACAATTCAAGTAAGTTGAAGTGACTCAAACAATTTTATGGTTTTGATAGCATTTATTGAAAAACATCGCTTAAATTATTTTACTTTTCGATAATGTGATGTTTCCTTTTTCTTTTCATCTTATTGAATTCCTTTTTCTTCGCATTAAGACCGAGAATATTGATAATTTTAAGGCTATGAAAGAAGCATTTCTGTCGATTAATAATATAATTGTGCCTTGAATAAAACCGGAGACTCGCCATTTCTTTGTCGTTTTGCGAAGAGAACACGCCGAATAAAAATTTTCCCCACATAACTTCCAATCCTCATGAAAATGTTAATTGGTTATTATTGCTTCGGAGGAAAAATCTGAGACGAAAAAGAATTCCCGAATCGTTTGAGGAGGAAATGGAATCCATAATTGTCAAATATTTTCTCCGACGTCAGAATTTTAAAAGAATTTATTCTCCTTTTTCTTCTTCGTGGCGGTCTTTTTCGGGCGTATATAAAGAGACAAAGAGATTTCGTCGCGTTCGGGAAATTAGCAAATTGGCGGCGAGGCAAACAGGACGATGGCATTCATACAAAATCCTTCTCTCAGACAATTGGTTTCCAAGATTGTGGCCCGCAAGAGCAGAACATTCGTATCCTTCAGCGAAGACATACCAATATTGGGAGTAAATTTGCCGAACGGGCGAGCAAGTAATCGTTTGTGTTTGATATAGCAGAATATAAAAATTTAATTTCGGATGAGATTTAAGAGATTTAAACCCGGTATATTTTTGTACTATCAAACTTCAATTTATATACATTTTATATAATCCATATTTGGTTCGTTCTTCTATTTTACTAATGTTATGAAAGAAATTAATGGAATTTCATAAACATTATTTATTTAAGAACGAAAGTTTCAAGGTTGTGGAGGTATTTGCCACTCAGATTTAGGTAAACATGCAGACACGTAAATATGTGGTGTATTTGGTTGTTACTGCGAACAATCGTAAGTCGAATACTACCTGTATTCATATTGTAATACTACCTATATTCATAGTGTATATCACTTTTACAAGGTTTTTTTATCTTTTCTAGTTTAGTTCAGAAGATATTTCGCGTTATATCATTAAACAAAAATTAAAAGAATCACTTAAAAACGGGGTGTTGCCCTTTCTTCTATTAATGTGAACTGACTCATAAAGATTAGAGAACATAATGTTAACATTTTCTTGTTTCTTAAGTTATTTATCGACGGTTTAATTTTGGACATTTGAACATTATTTGACAGTAATTAATATGCGACACCCCCCTTCGATTTATTTTATCGATGAATATTAATTTGGTGTATTATATCAGAATTGGTGTGCGTCGCCGTGGGAATATAGAGTGGCCGAGAAAAGGAAAAAAACTTCCAAAGTCGCGCTGTTAAGGAGATTCTTTCCAAAGGTCTTTCCCCCTCCCGGATACAAGAAAAGGAGTTTTTAAAAAATGCGAACCTGAACCCGCCACGAAATCCGGTCCGAAGAGAAAAAGCCGTTTTGCTGGTTCCGATAAACTTGGGAGAGATCCCGCGAAACTGGACGACGTTTCTGTGAATCGAATTTTGTTCGGAAAAGACTTCTCAAGATGTCTCTCTTCGAAATAAGTTTCTCCTGCGTTATTCCTGGAAATTTCAGCGCAGCGTCTTTTCCGGGATGAAGAGGGGTCAAAATTATTGATGGATCGTTCAATGGGAATAAAACAACTGCCTTCTTTCCTTGGAGACGATCCTAACGAACCAATTTCCGGACCTTTATAGAAAATATCATTCTTCAGTTCAACCTCAAACAGTTGATTGTAATTGTAGCCGATACTAGGAAGATCAAATGCAAGAAAAATAAAGGACACACTTGAACTTGTAGCGGTCATTTTCTGGTTAGGTAGCTAATTCAACCTGCTCAGGAAAATATTCCCAGAATTATCTTCCAATGCAACGTCTTATTCTCTCGTTGGTTTGATAATCATTTTGCTGCGTTTGTCTACAATTTCCATCGCGTCGTTTGAAAGATTCGTTTTTTATTAAAGGGTTCAATTCACTCCACGTCTTTTCCAAAAGCGGACTTTTTTGCACTTTAATGTTTCACTTCACTGCTTGACGAGAAAGACATTCTTATCGTTCATTGAATGTCGCTTTCACGTGCCTCAATTTATGCCATTTCGATGGACTTTTGGCGATTCATAAACAGTTGCCAACAAATAACGAAGTTAGACCTCCTGTTTTCCCGAGAGGGTTTTTGATTCTTATTAAAACTAGTAGATGTGGCATTTTAATAAAAATCAGTCTCACTGTCTGTCAGAGTCTGCCAACAGATGTTTCTCAGTTAGGCGATCTACTTTCCCCATTTTTTTTAAAGAATTTAACTTCAATGTTCGCTTGCTGTTGATATACTGCAAGCTTTACTTTTACCAAACGCTTGAATGTTTTCCTTACCAATCGTACAATTTTCTTTCTTTTTGAACTCTTTAAGCTCGTTCTCCCGAGAGACGATGCTGTTCCCCAAGTTGTCATTTCAGTTTTTCAAACAAAACTCGAACGAACAATTTGCCGCGTTCTTGAGCATTTGAAGAAGAGGGGCAATGAATTTAAACTAATTGTAAATAAATAAATGAATAAAGTACTAATTCATGCGATCAGTTACCTTATCATCTTTAGGAGGAGCATCCCTTGTCCTTGAGAAGTCCATGGCGTGGCTGATAAGGAGCAGCATGTGGAAGAGTGTTCTTTTGGGTCTGATTAGTAGGTCAAGTGGTGGGCATAACGCGATAAGGGGTGGGTCTCCATTGGCAAAAATAAACTTATGTGTCAAAGGGAGGTTATTCCTGCGAAAGAGAGTGGAACGCTAAAGTTCTTTTTATGAATTACACCGGCGGAGTAAAATATTATTTTCAATTAAATAATTTCACGGGAATTTAATCTCGAATAACTCTGGCGCAACCGGTGTCCAGCAACTTGGTAAACGCTCGCCGAAAATACTTTAAATTCAGATAAAATCGCGATGTCTAGAATATCAATAAGGGTTAAAAACGCAAGAATTCTTTTTAAAGCTGGGTAATAAACCAGGTTTCGATTACAATATGTAAGGGAAATCCAAATGAATTGTTACCATCCAAATTCTAACGTAATTGATTCAACTATTCCATATTATTCCATAATTATTCCCTCTGTTTCTAAGAGTGTGTTCCCACCGAATTTCATGTAAATTTATTCGGGGAGAAAATGTTCTCTTTTATACTTTTATATGCACAATTGAAGCTACAATTTGTTCGCGGGGCGGACAGAGCCTCACATAAATTACAAATTTGATGGAATTCGCGACTTTTGGCTTTTAGAACACATAGGTCACTGTTTCTACAAATATATTTGCCGAATTTAATTCAAGTGTTTGAATTTTAAGTATTTTATAAATGACATTTTAAAAATAAATTAAATACCTCTTCTATCTTTTTCGTAATACGCAGTGTTACATCTCAGTGATTTCTGAAGCCATTCCTTTTCGTCATTCTATTGCTATCACTAACTTTGTGTTGGATTTCATAATATTTATAAGCCTTTTATAACATTTCAGAATGAATCGAACACAGTTGCATTAACGTCATGTTTCAGAATAGATTTTGTGTCCCCATCCCCAGCCAAGCAATTTTATCGTCGAATGTATCTCTCTTGACAAGTGGCCCTTGTAATAATTCTTTCTTTTCTCTTTGCAGCGGCCGCCGTCATCTTCGTTGTCTTACCCGGGTCCGGGCGTAAACGAAGACGCCCGTTCCCCTGCCTCCGGGGGCACTCCGGGACCGCTGTCCCAGCAGCCCCCGGGCTCACAGCAGAGCGCAGACAACAACAGTGAGGCAGGTGAGTGTCTCCAGCCCTTTCCGAGGTCAACAAACCTCCGCCCACACGCTATCAAATATCTTGCGGGATTGTTTCGCATTCGAGATGCGTAATCACATGTTTATTGATCAGACAAATAAAAGAATGGATTTTTTCTAAGAAAAGAGAGAAAAGGCATCTGTCGTCCTCTCAATAGCATGGGAATACTGATCACCTCTGCCTTTCGTTACAAATCAGAGGTTTGAATAAATCAATCGTCTGTTTTCTGTTTGAACATTTCTTCTGTATAAGTTCGTAGGGTTTGCGTAAGAGGAATCGAGGAAAGTAATGAGGAATATTTCGGTAGCTTTATCCGTTTCTTAAATAATATTGCGGAACATATATTGTGGTTTTACCTTGTAAACTTTCGGATGCTTCAGTTCATTCTGCCTTTTGAAGTGCATTGGTGGGACATTGTTCAATTTATCTCATTTAACTATGATTGGCGTTCGCTAGAAACGGATCTTTCATATTTCCTCTGGTTTTCATTCAGAGTTTCATAAACTCCGTGCTAACGTTTCTCAAAGAATTTTCTAATATTATAATGGAGTAAGATTGTTTAGGAATTAAAGATCCTCTGTCATCACCACTGTATGTGAAATGAATCAAGGTCTTGCTGCAATCCCTTTTTCTTTCTGTGATGTTGGATACTCGCAAGCGATACCTGTGGTACATTAGCCAATGTATTTCGTGAGGTCGACTTTGATTCTATTTTCTGGAGCATTTTTTGTCTTAAAAAAATCTTAGAAACTTGTTCTGTTTATTATCACATCTCTGAAGTAAGAAATTAATAAAGTAAGAAAGTATGCTATTATTTAGTTCCGCATCGCTCAACAATTTTATTTTCATATATACTTAAGGAAGGCTAATGAGAAGAAATTGTCTGATCTTTATGTTTCCTGTTTTCGAGTTTACATTTCTAAACCTCGACTGAGTACGTTGGAAACAAGAATAGAGATTCTCGGAGCAAAAGTTCCATTAGTTATAATTTTAATGAAGAGAAAGTTCCTTTCGTTCCCGTAACGCAAAACCAGGCAGCGAATTAATCTGGATTAAGATAAATGCGGATTCGATAGGGAAGGATCCGCAATTCTGGCGGCGGTCAAAAATTTCCGATTAAAAAGGTGCATCTCTGCGTCTGGCAAATCCACATCATAGAGCGCACAATTTATTGCGCGTATCGCAGTTGTTTCCAAGAATATTTCGCCTCTCGCTGGAGCGGTGCGAAAGTTAGCGCGGGAAACATTCCGCGGAGTCATATTTCATCCGGGCAGACCTTTTATCTGCCTGTCAATGACACTGCAATGAATATCGCGAACCAATCGTTTTATACTTCTCATGCTTCATTCGCTTGACAGTCCCTCTCATTCGTTATTCTGTTCAAACGAGTTTTGACACGTAACTGTACATTCATCGTACCCACTCGTGTGTTTCACGAGATTTTAATATGACCGAGCGAGATTAGCGAGGTCTGCCGGCAGTCTAAAGGCTGGTCCGTTTGTGCAGGTCAAGGAACGCCCTTATATACTCTTGTTTTATTTCATTATTTCGCTCTTCCAGGACTATGCTTTAGTTATCCTTTCGCTATTAGAGGACATCGGCGGTGATTTATCGAGAATTATTATTTTTCTTTCGGTACGGTAGATCCGACCAATTGGAAAAATGCATTACGTTTTCCCCACGGCCTCGCCGTTTCGCGTGCGTCATCTGTCTTTCGTAACACCTCAATTGCGATGCTTTTTTGTTTTCGAGTGCTTTTCCGTGGGAGATTCGCCACGCTGATTATTTCGACGTTACTCGCGACGCATTTAAATATTTTTAGGATATGTGCGAATATAATGAGGAGAGAGAACGAGAAATATGCGAGTGTGAATAATAAATATAAATAAGAACAGTTCGTGTAGTCGAACGCTTCTAGTACCCAGTCAGCGTTTAATTGTAAAATGTCACGGTATTAGTGATCATATGAACCGTGCTTCGAGCGGAAGTTTTTATGGAAATCTCAGTACGAAGAAGAAAGGACCAAATTGGTGGCTGAATTATATGGAAATATTTGCATTTAAATACATTCTCCGTCCCTCTCGAATCCACGTCGTCCATTCATATATTTCTTTATCTCACAGTCGAAAAACCATACTCAGACGCAAAAATGCATCTCGCTGCATCTGCATCGGTCTCCACCGATTGTGATTTAGCTAATGTATCCGTTGAACATTTCCGTCTTCCGCTGATCCTTATGAGGATGTCCAAGAGAATTACACGCCGAGGAAAAAAGAGCGTCGCGCATTTCATAACAATCTGATTCTTTGTTTCGTCTTGCGTTGCTGTGCCAACTCCTTTGATGCGCGCCGCCGGTATGCGCTGAACCAGCATCTTTCAACACATGCAAAGGTCTTTTACCCCTCCCCTCCCTCCATTAAGCCCACGCGACGCTCCAATCAGCATGAATTATGCACCCAGATTCCCACCAATCGCCGCGATAAAGACCACGTCCTTTTAGCAACAAGTCCTCCTCTTCAAGATGGATAGATTTTGATTACTCTCTCGCCCTTTCCCCTCTTCCTTTCTTCTTTGCCAATTCTTCTGTGGTCTATTATGAGAAGATTACCAGCGCTTTCCTTTCTCATTGGCTTTTATTTTGAAGAGTTTTCTCGTAAATTATACATTATTTAATGGAAACAGAATGATTAACCTAATTACGTGAATTTTAGCAATTATTATTATTCACGAGCACATGTAACCATTCCTTGACCGATTGAAAATCCGATTATCCTGCACTCGAAACATTGGGTTTAGATCGCCTTTCCTAAATTTTAGCCGTGAGTTTAAACAGACTCTTAAATGCTATTCAAAAGTTAAATTCTAGATTGTTGCGGACTTATTCACAGCTCATAATTGCAACAATCGCGCATTTGAGGCTTCATTGTTAGCAGAGTCCTAACAAAGTTGGCGTCTTCGAACGCAGAGCAGCGCATGACCGGAGGAATGTCGCCAGAATCTCAAGATGTATTATTCACTCGGCAATTTAAATGCGTCCATCTCTATGCTTCGCCACTGTTCTCAGATTAATGGCAAAGTCTTGCGACTTGCGTCTCTTATTGTATTCCGATTCTCACTTATTTACGATTGTCAGCTAAACATAGACCATAACACGGCGTGGTGAGCCGCGGTGAGGCTGCAGTAAATCAAAAGGTAGATTACGGGTTCTTTTCAATAAAGGGCATCTTAAGCTTGGTGCTTAAAAATAAATCCTCCCTACGGTATATCGGCGATTCATTGAACACGTATTCTCAGGTGAACATTCGCACGTGCCCGCTCGAGGATTTATTGTTAGAAATGTATTAATCGAGACATAAAGCCGTTGAATCTCCGGCGTTGTTTTCTTTCCGCTCTTTTTAATTTATCGCGATCCGTTGGGCGAAAGCGTAGCTCAGCCTGCGAAACCGTAATAACTTCGATGGGTCGTTTTTCAGAGATAATTGATGCGGACAAATTGTCGACGCATGATTTAAAACAAAATTATTTCGCCATAATTTAATCCGCGAGCGATTCCATAATTTAATCGTCTTATCGAATCGATTTATTGCCGGTGTAAATTATCGCTAAAGTTCGCCGATGGCGCTCGTTCGGTTGCGTCATAAATGGACTTTCTTAATATATCGCAGACACCTTCGCAATTCGAGACGCGAATTACCAAGGCGACGTGGATGCATTCCAAAGACTCTTTCTTTGTTCCTACGCAACAGGAGATTTATCGGTTCTGCCAGCACAAAACGCGAGAAAACGCTCTGCATAAGGTGTTTGTGTAATATAAGATGGGAATTGGAATGAAATGCGTGCCGCCGCGGCTCGAAAATTCGTTCGCTGTGGGGGACTTTGCCTTCCTGCTCGAACATCCGTGGTGTGGCTGTTTGTATCATGAGAAATATTTCAATTTTCTCTGTGTTTAAATCAAGCAAAAATAACTGTAAATGTAACGGTTCAAATAATATAAGAATTTATACTTAATTGAAGTTATAGTAATTTACCGTTGATATTTCTGTAGGCCATTCTATAATTTGTTGGCAGCTGTCGTTGCTACTATGGATAGTTTTTCTAATTTAAGCAGTATTAGAAACATTTACCCTTTAAAGTAGGCAGTACGGCTATGCCGTAAGGAAGGCAATAGCAAAACGCAGTAGCGCAAAGTAACATCGCTCACGGACTTTATCTTCGCTCACGCCGACTTTTCTCTTGATGAATTCGGTTTTCTTAAGTGCTCGTCGACACACATGACGGATGTGAATACTTTATATCAAGTTATTCGTAAGATTACTTCAAATTATTCCACCGATTCTACTGTAGATAAGATTCCCCCAGAGAAAGTACGAATAATCATCAGACTTGATAATTTATTTTGGAATATACCAATAGTACACTGGTACACTATACCAATAGAATATACCAATGTACCTAAATTGTAAAACAAGAGGCCATTAGAGAGGACGTATTATAAAATTATCCTCAAAACTCCATCGTTTGATGGAGATAATGTTTCTCCTCAGGAGTGGCGGGATTTCAATAAAATCGCTTTCGAATCGATCGAATTTCGGGTTCAAATGCGTTGATCTAAACACGATCATCCGAGTCCATAAAATTAATGGACATTCTATTCGTCATACCCCTGAACATTTATTGTTTCTCTCTTTGCACCTCCAGGCGATGATTCCGAAATATGCGTATCTGCAAAGGCTGCAGAAATCGCGCACGCGTCAAAATAGCTTCAAAAGACATTGAGAATGCCAAAAGAAACGAGGAAGAAACATGGCATTTGAGACATCCTCGGCGTCCGTCATTTGCGGAGGGTTCGAACCTGTCGAGGAATTCCTTTCATCAAAGGCATTCGAACGTCGAAATAGACATCGAGTTCATAGATTATATAAGAAAATTGTTCAAACAACTCCGTCATAGACTACTTTCATGTCGGTATCTTTCCCGGTGGTTTGTTTTCGAATTCCTAGTTTCCCCTTTGTTCTGCCTTTTCTTTCCGCCCAAATATTCTTTTCTTTCCCTCGTCCGCTTTCCTCTTTTCTATACGAATCGTTTGTTACTCTATTCCTTCCTTTTCAAAGAGATTTCGTTCGCATAACACACGTCCATTTCCTGTTCTTTGGTACAAAAACCCTTGGGATGTCTTTTTTATTATAAGCTCGCTTAATTCCCAGATAACGTAAACTTGGAGTTCTTCTTTTGTAACCAGAACAGATAGACCGCATTCAAGCTTTGGGAAAACCGCTATTCATAGTCTGACAGGGGCCCCTGTTCTTCCGAATTCAACGCCACCCACTCCGACGAAAGTGTCTCATTTTTTTCTTGCAATCCTTCTTTGGTTAGTTAACGTTTTCTTGTTCGATTTTGTGGATCCATGCATTTACTTTCTGCTTTTCTTGAGATTTATAGTACAGCTACCCAAAATTCTAGGCAGCAACGAAATCGATGGAGATTGCAAGGTTGGTGGAATTACATCATTAGAGACAATAAAACTTAGTATTTTTTCTTTGAATATTTAATACAACGCTAATATGGCAACAAAGGCGAAAATCTTTCGAAAATATTGGATTATTATGTCCCTGAAAATGCAAGCACGCTTGTGAAACCGGTCATGAATTAAATATTCTGTGGAAATATACGAGGTTTCATTGTCTCTTACTAGGCAACAAGTTCAATGTAAAATTTAATTCTTTAAATTGTACAATTCTTAAGGGAGTAGGAAGTATCAATCTCACCCTTCAATAAAGACGGTTTATAATTATTGGACGACGGGAGGGAGTAAATCTATATTCGATTTCAGTATTGGTTTAGTGGTTAAGGCGACTGAGGTTGTGATACCCCATATTGGTGGACTCTGAGTTAGCGTTTATTTAAACTGTAAAAAAATATTTTCTTAAAGAGCATTCAGTAGATTTTTCGTAGATAAAGCAATTTAAAATATTACCTCAAGAGCTTCGAGATAAATATCCTGGTTAGCAATTTCAACAGACTACAGAATTCTGAGCTTGAAGTATATTTGTTTACTTCCGTTTCTATTGGTTACGAGAATCAATAGTTTTCCCTATGGTTTGCCAAACTTGCCCTAAAGCTTCTCTGTATTCCTCAGCCCGTCAGAAAAAAGATAACTATCGAATCATCTCAAATCAGACCATAAAACGTAAATGTATATTTTGCACCCGAATTCTGCGAAGGATATCAATTTTGGCTTTTGTGATTACTCTCGTTCCCAGTGCGCGCGTGATCTCAGGTGACGCTGCGACTGATCTATTAATAGTTAGCGCTCGTGATGGGCCATTTGAAGGAGAGAGTCCCCTCTAATTGGAGCCTGTCTCTGTTCACTTTTTCTTAGGCACCGCTATCCCGTGAATGCGCTTTGTCGCTCTCTTTTGTTTATTTTTTCCTGTGAGTGAGAGGGCGCGGCAATTTTGAATGCTTCTAGGAGACATTCGCTTGTCTCCTAGGGTAGACAATGAAGAAGGTTTGTTTCCATAGTAATGCTACCGTACCGAGGCATGACGTATTCCTTTAATCGTCCAATTTATTTTTATAACTAAAAGAATATCGTGTGTGGAATAACTCACGACGCACAACGTATACAGCACACCATGTATTGCGTCCCGTACATTTTACTTCATCGAGTTAAAAATAATTTTATGAGTTCCAGCTAATATTTTTTTATTCTACCCATACAGTTCTACGAATTTTTGCTTCTAGTGGACTGAGAAAGACGATTTTTCAAGTACAATTAAAAAGTATTGAATTGCTGGTTAGCATCCCAGCAAGCTTTTGGTCCTTAAACTCTGGATGACTTTCCGAACGGATTTAGAGATAGCACCTTCTCTACTATATATTTTGAGCTTCCCAGTTAACTTTTAAGGTCGGGTGCCATACAAAACCAGGCAGAAGAGTATAAGTCTATTCGATTTATTTCTTTGAAAAATATAAGCAGTAGCTTACTGAGAAATCTATAAACATTCCCCCAAAACAATTCGGAGGCCCTACATTTCGGAGATCTATTAATATGTGAATATACATATATTGGTGAATGCCCAAGTCACATATGCAAGCAGCAAGCGGGGTACGGTGCAAATGCGGAGAGCAACATTTTATGTTACGCCACGAATATGCGATGAAGAGGAAAGAGTCGGAAGAATGCCCTGTTGGGGGAGTTTCTCAGGAATTCTTCGATACATTCCGTAGTGCGGAAGTGGCAATTGCGATGTTTCGTTCACGTCGCCCGGGTGGTCCAAATCCTTTTCCACCGCAGCATCAACCAACGTGACGCCGTAACGCGAGAAGGAAAAATACGAAGAGGGGACATTAAGCCCACGTACAGTTGCTCTTCCCTTAAGCCTCTTTCCTTTCCCTCTCGGGATTAGCCGACATGTGCTGGGATCGCCCCTAAGTACAGATACACTCTGTCCTCAGGGCGATTCTTCTGCTATCCACATTTTTACGGCGGATCATTTTACTCTCCCAAATGCTTCTCTAATTGTCGATTCAGTTTCGAGCATTGACAGGATTGCAATATTTGAGTGTTCATTCAGAATTGCGAAGAGGCCTTCCTCTGAACGATTTCTTCGTCACTCCGAGGGGAGGACCTCATTTGCCGAAGGCACTGATTCTTATTCGGTGTGCCGCTGCACTCAGAATTCCTCTTCTGCATAATACCTTGCAAGCCGCATTTCGGCGTGCTGTAAGGGTATTATGCAGAAGACGTGCTTTCGACTGCTGCAAGGGAAAATTATTGCAAGTCTTTAGTGAACAGCATAATACAATTGTATACGATTACATTAAGAATTATTATCGGGCCTTGTTTAGGAGATGACTATATTTTTTGAAAATTTACTATCAAAATACTTAGTATTGAATCCTTTCATGATTCAATCTTCCTATTTTAGACTACTTTCTAAAGCTACGATTTGGTTTGTCGCGAAGTTAGTGTGTGATAATTGCACCAAGAATCGATTGATGCTTGGACAAACTTAGGAAACCAATCATGGATCATTGGTTGAATTTTACAAACAGTTCAATTAAAAATCTTAGTGATCATTCACGATCGAATCTTGTACGATCGATAGGTCGAACGCGATCGACTTTTTGGCTCGCGAATGCCGTGGCGTGCATTGAAGCATTTCATCGCAATGTCGTGCTTTCTGTTAAGCGTGATTTTACGTTAAGTGTTAGCGTATTTTATGGAAGTAGCCATGTTTGAGACAAAAATCTGAATTTCAATTCTTTACATCTCCGAACATCTCGGGAAAGGCATCGAATCAATGCCGAAGTTGATTTTAAGTATCTTTGTTTTCTATCTCAGTTTATTTCGTAAAGAAATGTATTTACCTTGTAGTATTTTCTCTGATATGCTCTTAATGTACCAGAATTTCTGCGAGACTATTGCTCTTTCGCATGCGAACTCTTTTTCATAATTTTTTAATTTTTATCTCTCCTCAGAACTTGGTTCGGAGTCACGCTACACAAACTTTCTATACTATCCTTGTATCGTCGCAGAGTTACTTCGCTAAAAGTTTGGAAATAAATCAATGGCCTATGTTATATAAGTGCTAAGTATAGTTTTTCAGTTTAAACAAGGAAGTATATATATGATGGTACAGGATTGTACCAATGGCTGTTTGACCTTCAATAGTGATTAGTATACGTCGGAATTAGGAGTTAAAAAATTTCCTCCATAATTCTATGGGATTTCATGATTTTTCTTTCATTACCCTTCATTCTGGTTGTTATTGTTTTACCCCTCAATCCAATTTCATTTCTCCATCTTTTTTCTTCCGATTATTTTCTTTAGTTGGCTTTGTTCCTTTCTCTTTCTTTACCAGTTTATTCTCCTATTCATAGAACCTTTCCTATTTATGAAATCTGTTTCTGCCCCTTATTTCTTGTTTCGTTCCTAAATCCATTTCCTCCATTTTTAATAGTTTCTTCCATATGCAGATATTCTTCTATCCTCCATTTATGGCTGCCCTTTTATCATCCTCGCTTTCTTCTATTTCGTTTTTATGACCATCTCCTTTTTCTTTTCCAGAGTCCCTTTTCGCTTCTAGCAATGCGATGCATAGTACTCCGAAGCCCATCTCCCCCCCACTACCCCCTCCATTCACTCCCCCGCCCCCTTCAGTGGGTAGGCGCGTAATTTCTATGTAACACGACACCGCCCGGTTCTCGCGTCTGTGTGCCAGAGAAGGGATAATGACCACACGCACCCTTTATTTTTTTTGCGGTAATCCTCTATTCACTGCGCCCGACCTCTGCATCCTCATCTGCTCTCCCCGCCACTGCACCCACTTTTATCAGCCAATCAACTCCCTTTGCGTTGATTATCCTCGTGTTTTGCGGGTTTCCACGGCCACGTTTTCATAGCGGCCTCCTTTGATGCCTCGCGAAACATACGTGATTTTCGGAGGTGTTGATTTTCCTCATATTGTTACGCTGCTGAGTTTATCATCTGCTGTCGGAGAAGCCCGTGTGTGTGTATGTGAATAGGCAGCTCTATATGTTCAACAAACCCTTGCAGGTCATTTTATATGCTCCATTCACTATATTTAGTGAATTATTAGCATCTTAAGAGACCACAGCCGTCGTATTGATATCAAAAAGTGGAATTAAACGACTTGAATGATTGGTGAAGAATAACGAATATTTAAGGAATGCATATGATATAATTAACCCTTGCGTTTATGCATTTACTAGGAAAATCATTTCAAAAGCATAGCTTCGAGTATTGTTCTCAGCAACTTTAGCATAACCATATTTATTCATTACTGCATTTGTTAAAAATCCTCGTAAATTGAACATCCATGAATTGAACATTAACAGAGGTCTGTACTCATTTTAATGAGGATTCACGCATACGTTGTATCTGTAAATAGGGTATATAATCGGTCGAAGTCAAGGAATTCAATTTAATTATTAATAAACTTTCGATAAGGTCTAGTGGAATTCATCGAACCAATCTTGTTAGACTAATAATTTGCGGAAAGGACACTTCTTCTTTTATTCGTTAAATGTTTCGGGTATTTATCTGTATCAGATTACTTTTCTTCGTGAAATTCCTGTTTGGAGTAGGAGTTATCAAACTTTTTAATTTTGTTGTATTTTACCAAGTTTAATTATTGCCAGTTCAAAAAGCATTTCTCCTAGCCTTTTGTAGAGATTTGGGTCGCCTTCACCGCAAAACTGTGTCGATATGTATTCATGTTGCGTGTTTTTGTATTTTCGATGTCGTCACTAAGACGCACCAGAGGGTATTTTGCAGATTCATATTGTGATCAGAAATATTTTCTGAGCAACGGCACTTGAAAATGAGTGTGGTCGCGTAAAATATTCATAGGGGTTGCTTAATCTGGTCAACTCAAGTTGAAAATTGATTTTTACGATTAATTTAGGCGTTCGCAATTCATTCTCGGACCTTAAGTCCATTACAAGCGCAGAGATATTCGGGAATTTCGCCAGCGAACGGAATGCCCGCTTCAGAGAAGTACTTAACGACGAAACAACTTTTCAACGGCGGAGATAATATCGTCCCAAAGATTAAGTCATTGTTTATTGCTCCTAGGAACACATGCTCGCACTTTGCGATTTTTCTTTATCATTTTAAAGAGGCGAAAAAAAGCGCGGATGGCAATCTGCGTTGGACTCGACTCCTTTTTACCAGAGCACCATGTGATCTTCCCTTTTCGGCCCCGCCTTATCTGCGAGCTTTATCTGCAGACACTGAGCACGCGGGCTGGGTATAGACTTACCCACCCACACGTCCCCTCATTACATCTCCTCCTGCATCATTGTTCCCGCTATCTCGTGGTGTTGTCTGCTGAAGAATGGGCCTCTATGCGCACGCGGACATTTCTCCCGACACCGGATACGGTGGGCCCCGGGGAAAGGGGGCTGATTTTTCGTCGGGGGATGGATGACGGAGCTTTAGAGGGGGCTTTTTTGGAAGGGGTTACCGGGTGATATGAACACGATGGTCATTATGCCTCCCTTTTGTTCTTTAGCACGAGCTTCGTCAACTGGTTCTTAATGCCGACGGATTGTGGCCGACAGGGACTTCTCTATTATCTACTTTCACAACTTTCGAAAACTAACTTCTTCGCCACCTATCCGCGAGCTTCACATTTCTCCTTCTATTTATCATTGATTAGTAGTAAATTTAAATTTAATGACGGTTTAAAAGCGACTGAAAAGAGATACTGTAATATGATGACGAAAAATAAGGCAATTTTCGTTCAACAAATCTGTTACTAAATTATTACAGGAATGTGCGATGAAATTATATTTGCGAAGCTTCTTTATCATAACTGAGCGATAAATAAGATTAAAGAGAAGAAAATACCGCAAGACATTTTAATCAGGAATCGTAATAGTGCCGAAGTTTGGGAATAATTTAATAAAATTGGACTGAGTTATATTAAAAGCCTTGTAATTTACGATGTTATTGTTATGTTTCTAACACACTGTCACAATTAGAGAGTAATACAAGTGCAAAAGTGTATAATGGAGAATGGGTAGTCCTTTACCTTCATTTCAATCTCCAGATGAAGACGGAATTATCTGAAGCTGATATATTGGTGATTAAATCTTGGAAAATTTACAATATTCCTTTTTATTTTGCATTTCAGCAAGATGTATCGCCGCAATGCAACGCACAGTTTTATGGGTTTCTATTTAAAATATAATGACCTTCCTAATGTTATTGAAACTATTTATGTTTGTATTTTTAATAATAATATGTACATCTTTGAACATCGTGAGTTGATCAATCAAAACAATTGAAAATGAACAATGTTTTCACCTAGCTCATATTAAATTGTGAAATCAGTATTTGTTGCTAATTTTGAATCCAAAGTGTCGCAAATTGTTGAATCTGCGGTTTATTTTACAGTTGACTCAAAGGAGCATTTTCCCGTTCGAATGTTTGATTTTTATTGAATAAGAGGTATATATTTCAACGAGATGTTAGTTGGGATGGGAAAGGTAAATATCTAGCCATTTTGTTTAAAAATTTAATAATTTGTCGAAAAGTGCTAGATAATTATATACCTATGCAGGAAAACTTCACATTTAATTAACTAGATAATTTACGCATCGTATTTATGTAAAAATATAAATGACGAAGATAAAAAATGAAAATATTTCGGATTGAATCCATATGAGATATGGTGGTACTCTCTCGTCTGGAGCCCAGAGCCTCTTCTCCTCTACCATCCAGAATGGGATTTTGCCGAGATTCTATTGTATGCTATCCCTAGTTTGTACAACTTATATTTTCTTTACTGGTGCTTGTTTCTTCATGTCCACGAAAACATAGATATATTCATCTGGGCACCACCATTCCCCATAAGATCCCTTAATCCGTTTGTCCACCGCTAGGAAAAGTTTATTTAGTTCCCGAGTGTCTGAATTTGTTTTCTTGTTGTCCGAAAAACGCCAGATTTCCGATAGCACACAGTTTCACTTACCCCCGTGTCCATTGTGAGTGTTCATTACGAGCTTATTCAGCAGTGCGGCAGGGAAGGGTTTGGAAGGGTTCCTTTGGAAGTGTTGCTGAGAGCATGCGAGCGATTGAAAGGGAAATCGCCTGACCAGGGTACGAGCAGGCAAAAGGCGCGGCCATTGAATGGCAAAAGGGCTGCTTATTGTTTATTTTTTATGCGGGGAGAGGCGCTCTCTATGGGATGCTTAACGGTTTTGCCACTTTGATCACTTCTTAGGGGACTATTTTCGTCGCCCGTGGCACCCTCTTGCGAGAATTTATCGAAAACAAACCATTCTTGTTTCTTTCCTGATGGTAGAACTTTCGTTTTGGAATCGCGCCATCAAATATATAAATATATTTATATCGTATGAATATAAGATACGAATTGCGGCAATTTAAGGTAAATTTTACGTTCAGGTCGCTCTCTTCTATTCTGTCATGAGTGCTCAAATATTACTCTGAATATTTATAGTTTCAATGCAGGCGTTTTTGGGCCTATGATTATTTCAACTCGCTTTACTCACCCAGCATAGCTTTAAGCCGCTAATATACCCAAGAACTCGAATGAGTGAGGGCTCTTTTCGATGGAGGCTTCCTTAAGATGAAACTATTTTTATCATGATCTGTCATAGAAATAAATGATTCCAATTATATTATTTTCCCTCAGTTTCTATCATAATTCTTGATAAAAGATTTTTCAAAATAGAATTTATTATCACTAAAATATTTCTAGTTTTTAATTGTTTTTGTGTTTATAATTACACGTTTTTATTATATTTAAGATTGATTTTTCATGTACCTTTTTCTCTCATTTCAGGTGAGTACCACTTAAAGATAATCTAAATGTCAACGTATGATGGAAACCTGTAAGTAAAATGTATAATCTCATAGAAAAATCTACACAGGACGTAATATTGTAGTATATCCCCCCCCTGCCATACGCCAATCGGCGGCTCGCGGGGTAAAATTCTAAATTAATTTGAGAATTATTATGGATTAAGTGAATGGAAAATCGAGTGAGAGAGAGATATGTCATAACTACCCTAAGCGTTAAATGTGTGTCATCGGGTAGATTAATTAGTCAAACTTCCCTTCTCGACTCGGTCCATGCGCAGCAGATTACGGGAACGATACCTCTCCTTGGATTATGACCACGTCAATCCGAAAGCATTGACGTGAGCTGAATCAAAGGTAAAAAGTATGTCGGGAATTTCGTAAGCCACGACACAAAAAATACACGTTTTCCATTTCCATTATTCCCTACAACGCTTTCGATCCCAGCGGTATCTCCCCTTCAAAACAGGTATACCACCAATGATAACAAACACTTTGCCTGTACTCATTCTTTCCTTGCACATCTGCTGCCCTTCGTTAAGAGGCGGCGCGCCCTTCCAGCCCTCAGAATGCTCGTCTTTTTTTGGGGTTCCCCGCATTGATCGAGAGGGAAGGGTATCCTTCAATTGCCACTTCTTTTCTTCGCCATCCGCTCATTTACATGCGGTGTCCGTTACTCGATTTCGGATTCGCAATTCCGTGTGAAAATATTCTTTCGTATTCGTTTCTCGTATGAATGATAATGGTGTGTTATTATTACTAACGTTTCAATTACAAATAACGTAATACGAGCGATGCAAAACAGCTTGCAGCGATCCCCTTTCGGATATTCTGCATTCCACTGGTCGAACATAAAATCACTTTGTGCTGTCTATATTCTTCTTATAATTGTGAAAAATATTTTCAACAAATATTTTGAGGTGAAAGCTTATATCGAGGGACGGAATCGAGATTCTTATAGTGAAAGTGAGTGAACTGAAAACATTCTCGCAATATCAGGCAAATTTTAATATAATCGTAATTATTAGTCCTTTGATGGAAACCGGAGTCCCCAGTTATATCCGCTTTATTGTTTGGACACAAACGGTGAGCATAAATGTCATTGCACTAGCTGGGAAAATCCCGGTTAGCCGCGACTCGAGCCCGGGACTTCAGCGATAGAAAGCTCAATAACTGCATCTGCCACAGAGGTAGGCATTAATTTTTAATCAATATTATTCTTCTTTTTTAACTATCGGATAAATCCTTAATTTTTAACACCACAATTCCATTCAATCTAGAAATGAGCCCGCTTATGTTGTCCCTGAGAAATCGGGCCTCCTTTTTATTTTTAATCAAAGTGTGTTAGAGTTCCAGAAAAGCACCCAATAGCCGTTGTTTGCGAGCTAACTAACTATTGAAAAATTCCAACCGGCGGGGGTTAGGGTTCTCATTCGTCGCGCTTTGCAGTATTGTTCTCAATACGTATTTCGTCAACTACATTGCAATCTTCGAAAGAGAAGAATAACTTCAACGGTTAGTTTTCTCGCAAACAACGGCTTTTCTCGAACTCTTATGTCCTACCAAAGCCGTGTTCCTTATAGGATCAAATTATAATTTATAACAAATGTTGGGTTAAAGGAAACGATACAGGCATTTAATATTATCGAATTTTATATGTCTAATTCTTCATTTACACGCTGTAAGATCCCTACCGTCATGTTAAGCACGTTTGTGGACATTCCTATGAAAGTATCAGAAATCATAAAGCAGCCATCAATAGCTATACGAAAGATCTCATAGAGATTGTGTACATTTATGTCGTTAAAGGTAACCTCAGATACTTACATAAAAAAGAATGCAAAAATATCATTTATAAATTTCATGGAAAATTACGGAAATATTTCACTACG
This sequence comes from Ladona fulva, assembly GCA_000376725.2. Taxonomy (NCBI): domain Eukaryota; kingdom Metazoa; phylum Arthropoda; class Insecta; order Odonata; family Libellulidae; genus Ladona; species Ladona fulva. The sequence continues at coordinate 120,266 of KZ309081.1, read as the reverse complement.
GTGCTTTAAAGCAGATGCTTTAAAAGAATTGAAATTTTCATCGCCACAATTTAAACTGTGAATTTTTGCTTTGATGGATCTCCGAAAGCCGCTGGTTTTAATCCTTGTGCATTAGGGCGTAGGGACGAATGCCAACATTCCTCTTACCGAAAAATCTTCTGGCTCATTGAACGGCCAAGAAGCCTTTCTTTCTCTTAAAAACCAGAACTTACTCTATCATCATTAAGTAGCTTCTTTCTGAAAAAAGCGGACTTCTTACTCTCCTTCGCAAAAGCCTTTTGGGCAAATCGGTCTTCAATTTCGCCCTTTTTCAAATTTTGGCTGAAGTGTGAATCTTTTAAATAGTTCTGTTCAGGGACTTGCCGCCTTCCTTTCGTAAAGATGCTAATAATATTTGCTGTCTATTTTAAAAATCGCTAAATCCGGGTGAAACTTTCCGCAAAATTAATGGAGTAAAAGAGATTTCATTACACTTTTCCCTCAAAAGTTTTTTCTGTTTTATTATCATTATACTGTTTTTAAAACAGCGTGTATGAATAGGAATGCCGGAAATGGACATTTGCTGTAATTACATGGCGACATTGATGAAAGAATTTATTTTTGAATGAACGGTGAAGTCATTCAACTTACAATTTATTCCACGGTTATAAAAGTTTCGTTACTAACTGTTTTGGATTATTCTGCACTTGTTGCTATGTCCTTTCATTTTCGAACTTAAATTGTATATCGAGCAATATAAAGTCTTGTGTTACAGGAGACTAGTGGTGATGAATTCCTGTCCTTACTAACTGCGTAGTAGATACTGTTGGAAGATTGGAAGTCGGCAAAGTAAAAGCGAACGCCGCATCAACGAATGAGATTAACGTCACGTAGTTCTGACTCGCTGTTATGAAAGTGTGGCCCATCGAAACTGCTGACTACGTATATATATTTACGCTTGAAGCAAGTCGCCTCTTGGATTCGTTCTTTACTATTTTTTGCAACTTTGAATTTTGTAGACGTCTGCCTCGTTGTATTTGTACCTCATTTATACCTCATTTGCTATTTGTTGACAGTCCGTCATAGTTAAGTCTCATTTCCTTTCAGTCTCCATGACTCATAACACATGTTAAATTAGCCAGACACGTTTCGCTTCCTAATCGTTAACTTGAAAGAACTAAGCTGCTCTTACCAAGTGTACGTCGCTAAAAATCTGTTTCTTCATACTTTGCTGTACTCGCGTCTAAAATTATCTTCGAGAACCAGTGACACAGTAATCTCGTTGCTGTGCTCTCCAGTTATTATACAGTTTGTTGACCTTGCTTTATTGATCTTCACTTTTGTAAACTAAAAATACGAATAGCTACAATAGTAAAGGAAATTAACGAAACATACTTTATGTATAATTTTTATTGTATAATTTCGAAATAGATTTTAGAATGTAAATTAAGTTAATTATGTTTGATCAAAATCACGAAAAGGTCCCCAACTGATACTCCTCTCGCAAATTGTAGACAGAACTGCAATGTAGTTGTTGCTAAACTTGTTTTTGGTACCCTATTTCATACTAAGGAATGTGCGAGGAATATTTTTAGCTCTCGCAGCGGCAAAATCCAGAATCTTTAATGTTTTAGGAAAAGGAAGATTACGAACTAATTGTTTTGGATATTCATTCACTCACTTGAAAAATGACGTAGAAAGTGGACGGCGCTCAACGCGACATCTTTCATAATTTGGGCAAAGCATTGCAGGCGTATCAAATCAGCCTCGCGCACGCGTGTAAAAAAGGACAAATTAGCCATGCGCCAGTTTTTTAAACCACCACAAGAAGGATTGCGGGGCATTTATTTCCTGCGCAACCTCCTTTGATGAAACTCCGCACAATCTGATCCCCATCAAGATTTTTCCCACTCCGCCCTTCCCTTCCATATTTCAACTTTCCACCGGCTGCGACTCTGTCTAGGGCTTCCTTTCCTCTCCATCACCTCTCTCTCTATACGCACTTCCCGACACATTCACCGCTCCTCCTCAATCCCTTATCGCTAATGCCCTTCACTATACATCCTATTCTAGTCACTTAATTTATTATTGCTTCAAATAGCCCCCTTCTTTGTTCCTCTCGTAGCTATAGCTAGATCTACTAATTCAATTTCTCTTACCTCTCCACGTGTTCATTTCCTTCTCTTTGCTTTTTTCTCTCGTCTCTTTTACACATCATCTCGTTCATAATTTTCATCCATTTTTTCTTTCTGTCGTTTCCTTCGTAGTAATATTCCTTTATGAAGGATTGCATTTCCGTAGCTTGAAATATATTCATTGGTTGTAGCAGAGGCTCTAAATACCAGGGCCATCTCCATATTTCAACAGACTGGTGCTTTAAATGTAAATAATATGTTTCTGGCATTCTGTAAAATAATTTTTATTCTTTTTTATTGCAATTTGGGTTTATTTTAAATGTTTGATATGAAGTTAGGTTGGTTAATAAGAAAATCGTTGGAATCAGCCGTGAATTTGTGAAACTCTATTACATTAATGATTATGTAACTAACTTTGCATAATTATTTTAACCATTAATGCTAGGTTGGCTGTTCATGCTATCGAGCCATTTCATTTGCAAGTAAGATTCTCTTTGAAGAAACTTCATAAAATCACTAGAGATCGGACCATTCGAAGTCACTTTAACATAATAACTGAGGCATTCATCAAGAATCTTTCTAAGTTCGAGTCCTTAGCGGGCGTAATGGTGTGCAGGTCGATTTAATCGCGAGTTGCTACTGCGTTATCAAGGAATAAAACGATGGCGAAATTCATGTACATCATTGTAGAAAATGGGGACAAAATTAAGTACGGTTTCCACCAGCCATCTCGCGCCCTCGATCCTCGATCGCGAATATTCTTCGATCGTGGACATTGTTTCGCCATTTTTCGTCGTTTACTTGCATTCGTCTTTTCTGTAGTGCGATGCCACTTCCCTCACAAATTCTCAACAATTTTCGCCTCGAGTCTCTGGAAATATCATGCATCTCCTTCACGGCCGTCCTTCGCATGTGTCTTCAAAGGGGGGTCTCTGCACGGAGGCTATTTTTAGCCACCAGCAGCCGCCCCCGCTCATCCCAATCTACTGACATCGCTTAATTCCGCCTCCCGCATTCCCTCCGTCGGAACCCCCTTCGAATCCCGCCCCTCGCTTTCCTTGGCTCGCTCTTGTTTTTCCCCTCCGCAAGAGAGGCTTTGAGTGTCGGGCTGTTAAAAAGGGTCGCCGTGTTTTTTCTTTGCGGGTTAAAGGGAGAGAGTAGATGTTAGGGAAGATATGACCACAAGCGGTGGGAAATCCTCTATGGCACGTTTTGTAATGGCTTTTCCTCACGATTTTTTCGTTTGGTTTTCGGCGGACTATCTTCTTTGCGCTCACTGTTTAGATTGTAAACTTCTCTTTTTCTCCCCTCGAGAGTGATGATTTCTTTCTTTTCTCCCGATGATCTCTCCCGTTGACGGAATTCGGGTTTTTTTAGTTTGGAGTTAGTTAAAATGGATGCGTCCTCCTTGCCATTGAGGGGAAAGCGTCTTTATTATTCATATTCGGTTCTGTCTTCAGGGAGTAATATTATTTTTCCGAATTATTCCTTGTCTTTAACTACGAAAATGCCGGTAATCCATAGTTCAGTCCTAGTTTTAAACTCTTTACATTTTCTCTATCGATAAAATTTTTACTTGTAATTTGGTATTTAACATATATTTTATTTTTAAGCCTAATTACCAGCATCAAGAATGAGACTATTCCTGTGTCAGACTGTCTGGGAGCTCAGCAGAAGTTGCCAGGGTTTTTCGCTTTTAATTAGCTATTAATGTTTAATTTATCGCTCGTGTGATCCAGCGGAAATATTAATTAGTATCGTAAACAATCTAGTTGTAATGAGAGAGTGAATTTTTATGGATTATATGGATTATAAATGGCTATGTTCCATATCAAAGAAGTTGATTCTTTCATTATAAACATTGCAATGCTCCATTAACATAATAGATTCTGTAAAGTATTTTGCTAGAAGGCCGGTTGGGACCTAATCCCCTACGAAGAGTTTGGTGAGGGAAATAAGGTTTACTGGGCTAGATGAGAAGTGAGGCAGTATCTCTTTCCGATCCATAATTCTGTAAGCGGAAAAATGGGGCACAATTAATTTACGAGGAATACTTTTCGTAGCATTATATAGTGAGAGACTTTAATCAATGTATCAATCAGCATTACTCATTCCTCTTTCAAATCTTTTAAATCATCACAGCTATGAAAAACAGTACAACAGTAAATGAAAGATATATTTCTCTCTATCCTGAAGACAAATTAATATTTTATTTATCATGATATGGTAGTATGGACATAATAGATTCATACATACCTAATACATACATTAATATTACGGTCCTGACAAGATATCAACTTGGTTCTGAATTTTCGGGAGTTATTTATTAGCATTACAAATATATCATAAAATTATCCTCGCCATGTATCCTCCGTCTCATTCCCTTCCTATATCTAATTCATTTGAAAAGAAGGATACTCAGTTAGTTCCCAGTTTTAATAAGTGGTTATATGAAGTACAATTCCTTTTGGTCTCTCGCCGCGCAGAGATTTCTCCAGCGGTTAGCAGACGAGATGAAGTGTAGAATACACACTCTTCTCAATCCTTCTCTCAGCATCTCACCGATCTGTCAGAAGAGACTAAAAAATAAATAGGAGCGGGGACGAGCTAACATTAAAAAGTGTGGAAAAAGCGCAAAAAGAGATCCGTTGGCACAAAGCCGTTCTTTGACAAGACTTGGCTCCCTCACGCAGCGACATCTCTTCGAAAAACTCCGCTTTTTCATTTTCGCTTGTTTTCCACTCTCTAGCGCCAAGACGCAGCGACGGGTATAATTCTCTCCAACAAACATCCCCTAATACTCATAATTCTCGCCCTTTTTAGCTAGGATCGCAGTTTTCGGAAGTCTGAGGGAATCGAGATAGACGGGGAATTGAAAATATCTATTCGGTAATGTGAAGCATCGAAATATCAATGTTTACCAATTTTAATTCCGAGAAAATTATTAACTTCCTCTGATTTTGCGCTATGAAATTGTCATGGGCTTTGAAATTACTGCCAATGACGAAGTACTCTTTTATGTTCTTGGTATCAAAGAAGCCGCCCATCGGTGTGCAGCAGGTGGGGATCACCAAGTTTTTACTTGCTTTTATTTTTTACGTCGCCTATCTCCCGTGGAAATACGAGTGTTTCGACGAACGATTTTCTAAAGGTTTTCTTATTAATTTCCGTTTCTTATATCATTACATTTTTTTGCGATATCATGTTACAACTCTGCTTCTCAACCAGGGTGTGAGTACCGAAGGAGTGTACCGAACTCTATTTAGGGGTAATATATTCTTCGAACTTCGCATTACATATAAGCCCCATCTGGAAAACATTTTTTTTAAAGACATGGCAATAAACTACTGAAATATTTTATTCCGTCTTGATGTGTTCTTCTTTGTTCAATTTAAATTTGGATAAAGCTCGTGAAGTTTTGTTTAGTTTGCCGCAAAGTATGACTAAATATTAGGTGTGCCATTGAATTCAAAAGGTTGGCAAGCTCTGCGATGCGTTATTTATTTATTGTCCACTTCCAGATCTGTGTCGCTTAATATCTGTCATAGTTACTGTGTTCTAACTTTCTCCTACTTTATTTAAATACTAATTTCTTTTCTTCCAAAGATTCCCGCCCTGAATGAAAGAGATTTTTGTAGCGCTTTAGGGAGGCATTTCGAACTTACTGAATTCACAACGAAAAGCATAACGAAATTACTGAACCCGTTGATGTATGTATACGCCTTGCCTATTCATCGAATTGCGAACTCTCGATTGATCAAGTTTGATGAAAGCAACCGTTTTAGTTGGAAGATGAAAAAAATGGCGAACTCGGGAATGCAGTATCCGTAAGTTCATCATTAGAGATTTCCGTGAACCTGAATCCCCTTTCCGAGTGCTTTTTCGTCTCCGTCTACCGAAACCCGAGTATCGGTGTCACAAAGAGAGCGTTTTAAAGGGCTTACGTGGTTTCAACTCCTTCCGTCGTGACTCTTGGCTCCACTCTCTTCAATTACTCTGAATTCACTTCCCTTATCTCAGAAGCCCTGATTCTCTCCTTTTAGAAATCCCTTTTATTCTTCCAGTGCTGTAGCGTAACGAAGTTTTTTATTCTTTGCAAATGTGATTTAAAGTTTTTTAAACATTAATCGTTGTTTAACTATTTTGGGTTTATATTAGATAGAATAAACAGCATGTATTGGTGAAGGATATTTGAATTTTAATTTTGCAATGACATAGTAGAGTTCGGAAACTTCAAATTAATTATAATAATATTTACGTAATTTCAGTTTCAACGTGATTGTAATAATACTTACTTATTATGTAGGAATAAGATTGTAATGATAACCGGTACAGTTATCAATAATAAATGATAATGATAAACAAAAAATGATTCAAGTTGTAGAAATCTCCATACCTGCAGATCAAAATGTATGTTAAACAAATATAAGGAAAGAAAAGATATCAAGATCTGGCGTTAGAAATTAAGAAAAATTGGAAGCAAAAAAAATGATCATAGAATAATTTATATTGGCGTTATATTCTAACCAGTAGAATCAGAAATTCAGAAATTAAATGTTAAGCAATCGATATTTTATGAATTATAAAAAATCATAACCGTATATTTGCGGAACAGTGCGATTATTATTTAACGAAATATGCATAGTGTTTATGTCTAAGCTCATTCTCACACAAGCGTCTAACCAGAGATATTTGCGTAGGAAAAATTGTATCGATGATCAGGTATAGGAGATCATGACCTCCGTAGTGATTTCTGAATTTAAAAAGCAGTGAAAAAGAATCGCCAAGATGATCTTGCAAGTGAGGAAAATGTGGAAATAACCAGTATAAACGAAGACAACGACGAAATCACGACGCGAACCATTTTGGTATCGGTGAATAACAACGGGACGCGCTTCTCTTCGCGATTCATTGGCTGTAATCAGCCGATGACTGATAACGCTTCCACCTGCCACCCGAGCATAACGCTCTCCCCTTTTTCCCTTAAAACACTCCGCTCCGTGGGGAATACCTCCCGAGTAACGTCTCCGTGGAGGAGTCTTTCACGCATTTTGCTTCCGCAGCAAACCCCCCTTTTCCACTTTGCTCATCATCTTTGCTCTTCCTTAGCAACCCCTGGTAATCTTCTTCCTTCCTTCGATCGGGAAAGCCTTTACGCCCCGCTGCTTATGCTCCCTATAACGTTTTTCCGCAGCCACAAAAGAAGGGGAGGATATCAGACGGTGACGACTTCTCCGACGCAAATGAAAACTTCCATCTCGGAAGGTGGGCGAATATGCCTTCAATTCGGAATTTGAAATTTCGGATCGATGATATTTTTAGCGGCACTTGAGCCATTTTTTATCCTTCGATAATTGGTTTCTCCGTTTGAAAGGGGCTGCTGATTTAATCTTCATAGATTCTAACGGACTTATTTACTTCGTGCCGACTAATAGAAGTCTAAATCCACACATTTTCAAAAAATTGAGAAGTTGACGAAATAATAGGTTTATCTATTGGGTCGAGTCTATCAGATCGAGTACTCATTTTATAATGGAATTCATTTCGTAGCAGAGTATTACGAAGCCTTTGTTCCTTCCCCTTTTTAACTTTGCTACTTATTTTGGTCGAATGCCTGCTGATTTCAGGTTTTACGTAAGGAAATACTTTTTAACAGCAAACTTCTTTATTCCTGTACTGCTCTTCGCGAAACATTCCTTTATTAGTTTCTTACTTTATTTTAATTAACATTCTCAATCGTATCAAATCACATCCACGGATGTACCCATTATGACGAAGAAATCTTGAAGGAGAAATTTTATGCCCATCTTTTTTTGCTTAAGCCTTTCCCTTCACATACGTGGATATTTAGTGTGCTTGCGCCTATATACAACACAAGGATGGCCAAAGTAAGGCCCTTCCACCAAAAGTAGCGTATTACGTGATTGAAAATGGCATATTTAATAGAGAGGAAAATTGAAAATAAGTTTCTTTTTCTTACATACGTACACACAAATACAACTACTTTCATAATATAATTTTCCGCTGAAAGATTTTCTGATTTATAGTTTATTATTATTGTCTATGGCAGATTATTGCCATATTATTACTGTGCATCTCAAATGAAAGAAACAATTTTATCTAAAGAATGTATTTATACTCGAGAAAATTACATTCAATAGATTTTGTGCGTCATCTACCTCTATTCTTCGATAGACACTAACGGGAGAACCCACTGTGTCCTTTCAAAGCGATTCCTTTGCCTTGCAGGAAATTCAGATTCAATGACGCTTACGTCATTTTACCACGAGAAAATTTATGACGTGGTAAAGGTATTGTGGGGGAATTTAAGAGCGGGAAGAGGTGTGTTCCATAGGATGGGATCCGTTTGATAGGAAGGCGCTGTGTCGTGTTCCTTTTTACCCTCATCAGTACTTGGAGAACAATTGCTTCCCTTTTGGTTATTAAGAGAAGTTTCCCTTCTAAGAAAGGGGAGTGTTGGCAAAAAAGGCCTTCTCAGGCGAAAACTTGAAGAGGCGTCAGCCGGCGAAGTTTGATCCCAGTGAATGCGTTGCTAGGAGATGAGGATCCATCTGTCTGGGGCAGGCATTAATGGAACTCTTGGAGAAGTTTCCCCAAATTCTAAGATACGGAGGTGATGTGGAGAGGTGTTGGAGATGGTAGTTTTCGAAGGGAGAAGTTTTGTAAGTGGAGGCAGAAACAATAGGACTCTAACCTTCCATTAGAATCTTCCCCAAAACCCTTCCGCCAGCGTTAATTTTCGAATGTACTCTTTTGCGCGATTACCGCAGTATGAGTCGGCTTTAGCGAGATTCCCTTAATTCAGGACGCTGAGTTTCCTTTCTGTTCCTGAATTCATGCGAGGTTTCCTCATTCTCCGGATTTTTCGGCGGAGAACGCGAAATTTAAAGGGCGCGTGTGAAAGTTCGGACTCTTCAGCGTCAGTCGCGTATGTCTTTTTTCAGAGTAGCTTCAAGTCGGATTCTGTCGTTGCTAATAATTCAGTTATGAGTTAATCTCGTTTTAATTCAGATATCATCAACCCTTATATAGTGTTTAACGATTTTATCGAGTGGTGTTAGCAGTGACTCTTAACTCACGTAAGTTTATTTATCGTCGATTAATTTTCAGGATAATGTAATAGAATGGCTGAAGGCTTTCAATATTTCAATCTCTATTTTCATATAGACAGCCGGATATAGGTGTACGGCAGGGGGTTTGAACATCTAACAACAGACAACCTTATTTAATTTTTTTATTACGTTCGCGGAAAGAGTTAGTTTTTAAAAAGGATATATTTTCTCTGGATTTGTGACTATTATATTCTAATAACCTTCCTTGGTTATACGTAGAAGAGAATTTGCACGCATAAACTCTTTAAGGAATATCAAATGAATGGAATAAGTTATTTTAATACCGATTGGGTTTAGAAATGGAAATGTCACCTCATATATTTCATCAGCTCTGTTCGAGGCAATGGTTGTTTATTTTATCGTCGGTATTCGTCAGTTAATTCTATTGAAAACTTATTCTCTAGTTTCTGTTTTGACTTAAATATTCCCGCTTTGTTTACTACATGTATTGTACTATTGAGGTAAAGAGACGAAGAGCACATTCTATTGAAAGTCTTTTTTTTATCCATCTCTTTTACTCCATTGACGGCTATTTTTGTTTCGTGGGCGTGTTTTCTCAGTGATATATCGAATATATTTTATGTCATTGATATTTTTGGAACAAAAATAATTCGGAGCTTTCTAAGTGATTAAATTATCCCCGAACCATGTTTGGACCTCTTCCAACATGGAGTAAAAAAGGCGGCCCGTAGGCATTGGCTTGTCGACATTCGTTAAAAGCACTACAGCACGAATCTCACCGATGAATGCTTCCTCTAATTCCTTTTGTCCCTTGGTTTACATCGCTCCACTTCGCACTCGTTCAATGCTTTCCTTCTCCATTCAACTCATTTCGCCGATCGAGCAATTCCACCAATCAATGCTCGAACTGCTATGAAATTCATTTTTTGTGATTGCGTCAATTTTTGCTGTGCGTATTGCACATATCTGGAGTGGCTTTAAGGCGATCTTTATTTGAGATAATTATTGCTTCATTACTGCTAGAAATAATAATTGAGGTATCATCATCAAACAAAACTGGCTTAAACTTGATTTTAGCGTCATTCATTGCTTATTTCTCTTAATCGAGATAGGTTTATGTCTCCGGTTAAAATAGAAATCATGGATCACGAATTCTTGAAGGTATATCTTGCTGGTGATGGCAATCAAAAGAGTATGAGTTAGTGCTTATGATGGTTAGGATAGGGCAAAACCTTCGTAAGATTTTAGACCCATCTTAAGCCAATGAAATAACTTGCTTCTTAACAGAGGATTGCATAATTTACTGTAGTATGACAAGGGTTTGAGGAAATTATACAAAGAATAAAAATTATTCTTTTCATTAATCATTATATTAGGTATGCAATTCCTTAGTACTGGTTATTTTTTCTATTTTTCATTTTTCAAAACCAATACACTTTTTTGTAACAATTTGCTTTAGTTCATTGCTCTTGTTGATGAGGTTGCCGTCGTTGTTGTTGCGTCATTGTTTGGTGATTGTCTGCAGATTGAGTTATTGTTATCTTGCGAAATATTAATTATTGTATTATTTCTATTATTTTGGTTGTAAATTGCGTTTCAATAACCAAAGCCGATGGAAACGCCATTGCGAGTTAAGGATAACGAGAATCAATAATTAAGTCGTAGATCAGTAATCGCTCATTTTCTGCCACATCAAGGTTTTGCCAGATTTACTCTTAATTATTAATTTAGCTCAGTTTCCGGTTTCGTCTTTGTTCCGGATCCCCGTTTGGCGGACACAAAATCCCACGATGTATTTATAGTGGAGATGGAAACATAGAGGGATAAGATCGTTGTATGGAAATAGATATAAGCAGATAAGAGTGGAAGAGTGACATGGACTGGCGTTGGTGAGGAATGCAAGATGGCATGGAGTAAAGCATCCAAGGACAAGGACTCAAGTGTTTGTCGATTCCAGTCGTTCGACAGGCGCTAAGGCATTGCAAGAAAAAGTTTGCCCCTGAAATCCAAATGAGCGGTCGGCATTCGCATGAACACGCGCTTGCGTCTTTCACATTCGATATTGGTGCACGCTTTTTACTTATACTGCCTTTTGAAACTCCGAAATTCGTTTACGATCGGCGAGCGCTTGAATTCAAAGCAGTGGGCCTCGCGATGCTTGGCTTTGATTCCTCCTTAAGGAGAAGCTGAACTGTAATGGAAAATATACGAGTGTTTTCATTTACACTTCGCGTTATTTTCTATACTTGTATACATTTTATGACTAAGCATATCTTTTTAAAAGAGGTTTGTCGTTACCAATTTTCCGAAGGAAATGGATTAATAATTATTTATAACGTTCGCAGAAAAAATATCCCTCCATTGGCGAATGAGGTCGTCAACAAACTGACATATTAAGGTTATAGTCCCTGCTGTTATCTCAGAAAGTATTATAAATATCTTCGTCGTCTTATCAATTCAGGAGAAAATACGCTTTGTAAATAAGGGACGACGACCATAAAAATCGTCGTCAGGAAAGATGAACGCTTTTATGCGATTATGAGTTATTTACGCCATTAATGTTTTGGATAGTTGTCAGAAACAACTGTTTCAGTATCCTCCTCATATTTCCCACTCATCTTCCTCTTCTTTCTTTTCCTCAGACTTTTCATCACTACGTCAGTCTTCCCATTTGCTTTTCGTCATATAATTTATGTTTTATAATTTAAGATCGTTTCTGAATTATATTACGTAAGATAACTCCTCTGGGGCTATCCGGAGGATACCTGAACGCGTTCGACTTCGGTGAAAGCGGTCCCAGGTTGGATTCCCGGTGGGGACCTACGTTCGAAATGACCTTAGATGTCGAAGCACTTTTGACAGTACTACTATAACACCTCAGTTCTTTGTAGAGATCTTGTAGGTTAAGGTTTGCGTAATTCGGACCACTCACGAAATCAACCGATGTCCTCGTGCATCCAGCGTTGTCCTAAGACACTCAATTCGGTCCTCCGTCGCCAACACAAACCTCCGCATACCAATGCAGCCCACTCACCCCACCGTCCCGGCTCTGTTTAGTGTTTTGGAGCCACTTCTGGCATACGCTCGCTCGAATTCTCCAAAATGCATCCGATTTTCTGCGACGCTCTCTGTTTCAAGTTGGAATTATAGTAGCTTATGATTCATGCGTGGTTTTTTCATTCGATTTCCTCTCTTAAAATAGTTAACGAGAGAAGAAACTATTAAATCATAACTACGTTTCATGTAAATTACACAAAATGGGTTTTTTTTATAGGAGGAGATAAAACAAGTACATAAACCTTGTACTTATGAATCAACAGTAATACGATTAACTTGTACAGTTGTTCTCTTTTTGAAAATTGTGTAGTGTGTGCATAATTTTCAACCTGGCTGTAAAGGTTTATTTTTAGAAACGATATAAGTCCCGAAATGTTTTTTGCGGCGTACGGAGGCATTTTTGACATAGGATTCTTGATTCGAGTCTTCTTATCCACAATCGAGAGAATAACCCTTTCTTAATGTTTATTGAAACCTTCTCTCTTTTTATCCCGATCCGATAGGACGATAGCTTTCTTGTCTTAAAGTCTTAACTTCTTATTAAAAGTTCCATTGATGTTTCTCCATGCCGTATATTCAACTTGGCTAGCAAATATCCTTCTCCTACTTGAATTGTATCTTCCTTCCCTTACATGGCCGTCTGCATAATGTGTTAATTGCGTTTCATCATCGAGATATTCGAATATACATATTTTACTTGTCAAATTGAGTTCTGATCGACTGTCCAGTTTACGCTGAATTTCTTCATTGGTCACTGAGAAATCCAGAATAGCTAAATTGTTAAAATTTCCACGTGCTTTAATCTCATACGATTCACGCATTTCATACAAAATTGAAATGGGCATCACGCAGAAAAAGACACTTTAAACACCTTTCCCTTCTGCAAATCTTCGGAAAACTCAAGAAAAAAGTCGCTTTTTCAACCATTTCTGTTTGTGCGTCTGCATTCCGATTTTTACGATCCGCCAAAAAAGTCTTCTCATGCATTCCTCTCAATCCGATCTTCTTTTTTTTTGCTTCGATAAGAATCTCGTGCTTTTAGCGACCTCCTGGAAGAAATTCTCGATCTACTTCGCCAACGTATCGAATCGAGCTTCCGATTCACTTCTATCTCTCGCATCCAATCAAAGTATATCGATATCTCGTATCGAATGTAGTTATCGAAGTATATCGACATCTCGTATCGAACTATATGGATCTTTCATATCTTCCCGATATATGGATATGTTTTGCTCCCCTTACGGAAGGATTTGCATGCGTCATCCAATGGAGCGCGATGAAATTTTACGCTTAAGAGAGACTATCCAGAAATACCACCACCGCCTCCCTTTTGTGAACGGGGAAATTTATCGTCGTTATTACCGTCCGTTGGTGTATCTTATCTGGATGGGCGAGGGCCTCCTCACGTGTCACCGAATTATTCCAATCACGCCGTCCAGGGCCTTCATTGTGACCCAATCCATGATCTCTTGGACTCACGCCTGCACACTCTCCGCTTGGGACTCATAGCCTTTGTGTCTATTTCGTTTGGAAAATAAACGAAAAGTAAGTTTTAGACCCGCATTTGTCTCTATGTATGTACATGCTTGTAATTTCGTGTCTGGACAGTTGCAGTTGCGTGTTCTTTCGTGTGATGTACGTGTGCGTAATTAACTCAGGCGAAGAGAAGTCTGACAGCGATGTTACTAAAATCACAACTCATAAAGCTCAATTTTCGCCTATGTGAAATTCTAAATTAACAACGAGAAAATATTTTGAATTTAACAAGAATAGGAATACATTGAAAATTGTACAACTATTTGCATGAACATGAATATTGGTTTTCCATGTTCGCATTAAGTTATGAGTTTAAGCATTACAATGAGCTGTCCCATATAAAATTGGTAAGGGGAATCATCATAATTTTATGTTAACTTCTTTTCGCCTATTTTTCTTTTGCACCGTAAAATTATGAATTCAAAACATATATTAATGGTAATCATTCCTTAATTTTAGACTTATACGACAACTCCAACACCAGAACGTTAATTAAAGAACAAAATCAACCTTGCCCTAAATGGAATGCGAACCCGGGACCTCTTGCTTAGCTAAGATGATAACCCCAATGCCACCGAGGGCGGAAAATAGGAAACAAGTAAGCGTCAATGGGTGTGGGAAAGGTGCTTCATTAGCCCGCACCCCCTCCACGGCTGATATATTAGGAAGCCGCAGTCATCGTAGACACCAAAGACAGTTAAATAAAAACTGAAGATCTTATGAATGGTCACTTTTTAGGTACAGTGTTAAATCGGAAGTAAAAAACCTATTTTTAAATACTATGCGATCTTTATGATACACCGCCATCCTTCGATATTCTGTCAGTAGGGTTGAGATTGTAACTTAAAAATTATAAAACGAGATTTATTATATCATATCGTTGAAATCAGTATTTCTCTAATTTTAATTCAAATTTCATCGCGGAGTTGATTTATTAGTTCATGTCAATCCTTTATTGTCTACGCGAATGGTCGATCAAATTAATGCGGCAGATCGTGGTTCATAAGTTTTGATTTCGGCTTCTTATCTGCGCTTGCATTTGATTAAGTTTCAATTTCGGATTCACCGATATTTATTCTTAGATCGCTTCTGCGTACTTTAGAATAGATTCATCTGCAGATTTTCAGGAATTACTCCCGGACGTGAATTTTATTAGCAAGCACCAATAACATCGCTATCGAAGAGACTGCGTTGCCAATTTGTGAATCCCCGCAGATAGCCAAGACTAGAATGAATTAGCTAGCGCCCGATCTGATCTGCAATTAGCATATAATGGCCACTTGTCGTCACTTGCCAATCGGCGAAATTAATCGCAAATTTATTCCGCGCCGTTATCAAATACGCGGATACCAATTTGCGTAGTCCTTCCTCGAATGCAGCGCTGAAAAAAAAGGCTCTGCTTGGAGAAGCGTTTAAATGGCCGTGCGAGCTCGCTGCAGCTACCTGCGAGCCACTCAATTGACAGTTGAGACGCGACTGGCGTGGGAGGTGTCTGGTCTTAGTGAAGATGTCATTGTTCTGAAGGGGAAGGACACCAATCAGCCCATACACGCGTTACTATGGAAATCGCCCCGTTCTTTGTTTCCTTTTTCTTCCCTTTGTTTCCTTTTTATCATGCTTTTTTCCCATCATGACGAATGTCTTCTCCTCGCATAGCTTACACAATTGTGCCCTCCTCCGCAGCCAAAATTCTGTCTCATACGCGTCGAACCTCACAAAAATCCCTCGATGTTGTCGCTTCCCGGCACGTAAGAGGGAAAAATGCTTTTCTTCCCATTCTTGGGTCTTTTTTTACGAGGTTGATGCGTTGAATTTACGAGGCATAAGTAAACGGGACACAATGGAAGGGAACAGTTGTAAGGGGGATAATGCACAATAAATCCGGTAAACGTCTTTTAGAAGGGTTCGGAACGTCCCAATAAATGCTCCCACTCATTTAGAATAACCCCTTCGTCTTCTTCATCAATGATTTATTGAGCTTGAATCGGTTTTTTGTGAAGTTTTTCTCCAATATTTTATCTCATCAGATTGAGGCCGATAGTTTAGACCGAGGTGGTTGCCTTAATATTGGGGATCCTTTTTAGTTGTTTTTATCCTTCAAGAAGCTCACGAAATGGTATTTCATCGAAAATTTTAGAACCTCCTCAAACCTATTTTGGAAAATCTCTCCGTTATTGTAAAGTAATATATAATTGTATTTATTATTTCTGTTGTGAATGTTATTAAAAATATGTGTATGTCGAGTGTTATGGAAAAGGTGTTAGGAGTGAAATACGAGTAATTTTTAGACCGTCTAGAGAAAGCCGACTTGGTATACGGAGACAGACTACGTTCATCCGCTTTTGCGAGCTCTACCTTAACAGTTTTCTCCATCTTATCTCTCAGTTGTAGACGTTTACTCTTTTCTTGACAATGTTTAGAACATTAGACACCGCCCATTACCTCCGACTAAGGTGTCGGTTTTGTTAAAGGCATTGCGGAGGACTCTCTGGCTCTTCTCCTTTCCTCGGGAACACGGCAGATACGATCTTGCGCTTTGCAGATCTTCGCTTGTGCAGCTCAGATAACAGCGGCCTCCTCACTGCCCTCCACCGTGCGTGTGCGGCCGTTTGTTCTTCTCCAATATGCGATTTACCGATTATGAACGAATTTATTTCATACCTTCGTTCGAATTTCGCTTAACCCCTCCACACAATATTGTTAGCCTATCATTATTTCGCCAAAGATTTGTTGCTCATTTGGCAATCAGTAAATCCAAAAATCCGCGGTTAATCCAAATTCGTATTCTTATGAATCAATCAGTCAACAATGACGCAGTCAACCAAGCACGGAACACCTCTGCACACATCGAATGAAAAAATATATTAAGAGGTTTTCAAACTTAAATTTGATTGAAATTGAATAACTTTTAAGTGAAATCAATATGATATAGCGTGACTCCGTGGATTTTGCACATTTTTTCAAAGAACACTTCCTATGGTGGAAATTATTCAGTGTTCTTTCTTTGAAAACTTTTAAGTGGTTGAATCGAGAAAAGGATTTAAAAGTTATTTCCGATGGTTCTTTACAAGAAAATTTTGTGATTATGTTAGCAATGTAAATTCATCTTTACCGTTTTATCATTGTATTTGCTTATTTACTTGGCGGAGAATCTCTTCCTCCTGCGACTGAATTTCTTTCTCTGTCAACCTCATATATCTTAAAGATGCTCATAAAATGTAGTCCTATAATTTCGCAGGCAGAATGTTCTTGTCTGTCTTACGAATGCCTGTATTTCTTCAAATATTCATCCTGTGTTCTCTCTTACAATTCCATTTTCAATCCTTGGCTGTGATCGTTTCTATCCATTGGAAATTTTGAATCTCAAGATCTTCGTTTTTTGATAAATGCTGGAGAAATGTGTTACTATTCATGGAAATGCTGTTTAATTTGTGATGGAGATTTCATTTAAACATTCCTCAAAGTACATTTGATATCCTTCTCAAAACAAGCAATTCTCAGCTTCGCCAAATGTATTCGTTTCAGTTTGCAGGTTATGCATATTCTGATTTCTTGAATAAGGAATCCGGAAGATGCAAGGTTGCAATTAATTTACATCCCATAAGATAGCAATCTTCTTATCAATCTTCGATAAGCAGACATTTTCCCCTGTAGAGTTTCTCTCTAAATTTGTGCGCTGAGGCAGCGAAGCCTAAGCCGAGTTAGAGGGAATGAGGGTTTTCTGCTCATCTTCAAGGCGTCTCTGAATTTATAAATATTATTTCCTCTCTCGACTCGCTGAAGGTGTAATTTTCACGGGTTTTGTGCCCATCAACCCATATTAAACTCCTAAGAGACTTTCCCTCTCACGTTCCCTCGTCACACGCATTCACTTTTCCATTCCAAATTCATTACTCCTACACTTTTTGCTGCTGATGTGTATGAGGTCTTAGATTAATTTCCACTCTTACCAAACACCAAAATGATAATTTTCTTCATTTAATTTAATTATTCAGCGTCGTGGGGTTTCGCTGATCTCTTGTAAATGTTCTACTTTTTATAACTCAATTTTCCTCTTAATTCATCATAAAAATTTTAGATCTTCATCCTGAATATGGCTTCCGAGAAAGGAATGTTAACATTGATTAGAATCGAAGAATCAACCCGGTTAGAGACCCGAGAATCCTTTATCCCAGTAGTTCGCAGGGAAAGCACTAGATCATTTATATTTTTATATCATTAAACTGTGGTATCGTACAATATAAAGTAAACCCATCGCGTAGTTCTTTATTCTAGTGATACTTTCGTTGTGATTTCGTATTTTCTATCAATGGAAGAATTTTGCATGTCTCCGTTGAAATAAATTTTACGTAAATTTTGGCATACATTGACTGGAATGGAATCGTTGGAAGTGAAGAGATTTGAACTGGCGAAACTTACAGACTTAAAATTAATGAGTATTTGCTTGAAATGGAGGTTGATATTCAGCATCTCATCTGTTACATAATCTACGGCAAGCCCGAATCTACTCTTCTGTAATGCATGTATATTTTAGTTATAGGGGTATGAGTCTTCCTGTCATTCACGGTGGACATTTATTTCGAATATATATCGAATTCCGTTTGTTAGGACTGAGTTTGTGTTTAGGGAAGTCATTGTTCAATCCGATAGTTGTTATATCACGAATGTAGCGTTCAGCCTCAACTATCGAGTAATGAGTCATATTATTTATGAATGAAGTGAATGTATTCAGTTTAATCGCCTTAAAAGCTCTCAGAATCCTTCTCGGGATGTCATATCTTACGTCAGAAATCTTGAGAATCCTCTTCCAAATGTACATAAATAGTGAATGTGTATCTAAACGCAGAGTCGAGTCTCCGACTTTTAAATATTTTTCCCGACAGCCTCTCAGCCGTCGTAAATATGGTGACAGAAGCGAGATTTGAGCGACGTGTCACGAAGACAGTCACGAAACAAAAAAGTCACGCGCGCCCCTTGGAAGAGCCATTTCGCTAAAAGGGAGCATCGCTTAAGAGAAATAAAATGCAGATTAGGTGGATGGACCTAAGAATGTGTGAGGGATGAAGGTGTTAGAGATTTACCATTTGAGTGCGGGAACACTTCCAACAGAAGTAGAGCGGTAGACACCTCACCCGATAATTGCTAAGGAAAGGTGATTCGTCACATGAGGTGAAAGTGAGAGAGGAATTGAAAGCAGGATAAAACAGAAGAAGATGCTCTATTTTCCATATTAATTTTGTAATTTACCAATATTTATGGAGTAATTTCAAAATAAAAATCCTACAGAGGATCAACTCTTATCGCTTACCCCTGGAAGTCCTTGCGCTTTAGGACTATCATTTCAAATGAATCCTAAACCAAGTTACTTATAAAATATGTAATTATACATATATGAATAATATAATCCTAGCACGTGCTTTAAATTACCGCTCGATGCGGATTTCAATTTGTTGGAAACATAAAAAAGCAATTATTTAAACGATTAAAAGTGTAAATAAAATATTTATTTATGATAACGTTAATGTATAATATTTAATATTTATTGTGATAATGATGGTCTAAATAAAATTATATATTCATTAATAAATGTGGGCGGAATACAAATTTCGACAGTTCTTGGGTGCGTCATGGCCTTCCAAAAATGTTGGCCGGTTCATATTGTTTTGGTGTAAAATTTAAAACAATAATATGGGCATTTACCGCTATTAATAGTAAGTTAATATAAAACTGGTGTATCCTCCATAGAGTGGGAGATGTAGAAATGTCAATAAGTTCCGAATTGTTGCGAAAAATTGTTTCAATAGAATATTGCATTTAGTTGAGAGTAAATGAGCAAATTTCCGGTTGGTTTGAAAATAAAATTATTGGCGTAAACACATTTGGAGAATCCGAAAAGTCTCATTTTGATAACTCATTCACTTTACGAAAATGTTTAAGATTTATCAGCGCAGGAAAGAAAGATTTTAATCAAAGTCCCACCATTTGTTGCGATAGAGAGTTTCCTCGTTATGCATAGCAATGAACGCTTCTTCGATAGCATTTCTTATCTCGATGGCTTGCTTACATCGGATGAAAGAGAAGAAGGGAACGCCTCAAATACTTATCGAATCGGCGACCGATCTACTTTTTTGCTGCCGACGTCGCGAAGAAAACACGCGAATCGAGGGAAAATGAAGTAGCATGATAGTGGGAAATGGGTGTGCTAAGATTGCCAAAGAAAACGAACCTCGAAGGAAGCTACCCAACTAGAATGGGGAATCTGATCTCCAACTATTATTCCTTCTTTAGTCTTACACTCTTTGCTCTCTCTATTGGTGCATTTTTAAGACCTCTCCATCTTTCTATTTTTAATTCATTTTATTGGTCCCTACAATCACATGGACATCCATTGTTTTCTGCTTTTTTTCTTTCCCATCTTTAGAAATGTATCAATTTTATCGTTATTTGTGTCCTCTTTGTAGTGGTGTATTAGTGTGAAATGATCGTTACTGCGAGGTAAAAATAATGTTTAACATTTTGTCACATTTCGATAAAAAATTTACGAGTGATACATTTGTTTTCATGCACTGCATATTAATTACTGAGTATCGCTATTTTTACACCTCTTATTTCTTAGTTTTCAACCGCACGGCTCTTCTTTGCTATGTTATTCAACTTCCCCTCATCCTTGAGTATCAATAATTAGACTACATTCTGCTTACTTTATCCACTCTCCATGTCGTAAAATTTCCCATGTGCTGTAACAGAATCCTTTGATTATCAAGTCGGGGGTATTGTTATTTATTTATTAAATTTATAAACCCATTAATAATAGGTGTAAATATTTTTGGAAATGTATATTGACTTTGAGTGTAAAATTATTTTTTGAATTTATTATTTGGGACGGTTTAAATAAGGATATGTATAATAAATTTGATGCCATCTGTCGGTTATAATTCTATTATTTCCTTTATTCATCGAATGAGAGAAATATGGGATAATTTAAACATTTTTGCAAACCTAATTATGGAATCAATCCAAAATATGTAGTTTCATTACGTAGAAATACGATGCAATTGCCATTTTAGCTGTTATACCTCACGCACTGGCAAGAAGGTGTTTCTAGGGATTGTTTAAACCATTTGCCTGTTTTTATTGCTAATGGTAATCTAAAAGCAGCTGTGATGGTAATGTGTTTTCAAGTGAGCAGTTTCCTAGGCAATCTCCAGAAAGTCCCTTTCCTCCGCTCCGCAATGAGATCTTCCCTCAATTCAGCGCCGCTTCCATCTAATCCATTCCAATGCCCCGACTCCAGAATTTCCACCTTCCAATTCAATCAACTTCCCCTCTTCACTTTTGCCGTCTTCCTTCCCTTCCCCGTCTTCGCAGGCATCTGAAACAGAGATTTATATCCACTTCCATCATTCATACATTGCTCCATTCTTTGCACTGAAATTTTCCGCAATTTACACGCGTGCTGCGATCGTTGAAAATTTTCCCACACAAATCTGAAAGTCAAAGCAAAATGGAAATAGTATTAGTATTTTCATCGAGAAAGTAGATAAGTTAGTCTATTGCTTTGGCGATGTATTTTCTAGAAATTATAAATTCCCGATAAATACTACCGTTATATATTTAAAGCCATATTTTATCGTAAAAAATAAGTTTAAAGATTCATTGTGAACTGTGGAAGCTTTCTTGTTTCCAAATGGCTTGTAAGAAAACTTGGTGTATAGATAAATACAATTTTTACTTTATTTATTGTATAAATTTTGTTAAATGTATTTTCGTCAGGCAATTCCTTATAATGTCTAATGTTTCCGAATTGCTTTTACATGCATTTATATAATATATAGTATAATGAGAAAATTATGTCATTTACATCTAAGGTAAAATTGCGTCAATGTCTCTTATATCATTTTCTTATTTTCTTCTTTTTTTAAATATGGCTATCAGTAATATGTGGAAATAGATCCCTCACGCCTATTTTTCCTTGAAAATTTTCTATCCAGACACATTTTTGCATATTTTCTTACATTCCCTATATTATTCTCTATATATTACTTTCTACCTTATGCTATATCTCAATCACCACAAAGAAACACCTTTTCCCTCTTACACCATCATCGTTGTATCCAAGAAAGAATAACATTTCCGGATTTTGAACCGAATTCAACTCCACATCTGAGTTGTGTTTATCTTCCTTTCTTTCAGTTTCCACCAATTACTCCAATAAACGTCAGATAAACGGAAATTTCCCTAGAGTTTGCTGCATCGCAACTCAATAGTGTGCTCCATCTAGTATCCGTTCTTTCCCCTTCGCCCCATCCACCGCCACCAGCCATCCGAAATAAAATCCCATTCTAGGCACACAAACCCCATTACAAACCCGTGGTCCACGTTTAATCGCATTGACTTCCAATGGGTCGGAAAATTTAATTCCACGAAGCTTTCGGCTTCCTGATTCCTGCTCCCTGTTCCTTCCATTCTTTTCCTTTCTCCGCCCCCTTCCATTCTGATGAGAGAAAACCTCTGTACCTCTGCGTTCAAATACCCCTTCCCCAATCCTCACGTCATACTGTGTTACACGATTTGGAAGAATGTCAAAATTTCCAATTCTTCCGAATAACACCACCGCTGTGCGGCGCAATGGGAAAGGAAGGGAAAATGTGTTTAAAACATGTATCCCATAAATATGGCGATGTTTATGAGTTGATTTCGAGGAATTTCTATCGGAAGCCATGTTTATGTTCTCCTCGCGTATTCCACATGCGCGATGCATATTCGTATGCATCTTATACATAAGATGCATACGAATATGCATCGCGGAGATGCTTTTCATTTCTTACATCTGTTTATCCGGAGGGGTTTTCATTTTTCATCTCCGAAGATATTTGCTCCTCCGGACTGTTATGGAGAAAGATCGATCTGAAAACTTCCCGTGATGCATGTAAGATGAAATTAAAAAAAACGGATTCGTTTCTATGGAATATTTATTCCTTTAAGGGTCTCGAAACCCCAAAAATTGATCAATTACATTAACTATTTGCTATACTCCATTACATAGTATCTTGGCACAATCTTCATGTCGAAGCTAACAAAATCCTCTGTCAGAGCATTCCAATCTCTTGTTTCTTTTATCCGTCTAAATTAATGAGGAAATGGAGGATGGAGGAAATGAAGGAAATTCAGCTACTTGAATTGGAATAGGTTCAATAAATCGGAATTGACTCCCCTTTTATATGGAAGCTTATGTTTTAACTCGGATTAAGACTAGGAATAACTTAACTACAGATCATTTTCCCCTTCCATGTATTATTTTCCCTAATTTTCGAATTTTCGTTCAACTTAATCAAAGGTTAAGTAATTGTACAATTAGATCGTTTCAGTCATTCCAATTCGTTGGCGATTTAGAAGAGAGAAAACCGCTCCCCCTCGGCCTCCTTTTGCTACATGTCACGTTGAAGAAAGTTTACTTATTTAATCATCTCCGGAAGGCAGTTTACTTCGCTCGCTGCTCGTCGTTTATCTGCAGAACGTGCGAGATAAAATCCGGCCCAAAATATAATCGGCAACATTTAGGAGAATAAAACGAAAAAACGAATCCGGACAGAGTCACGACATTCATACTTTCCCTCGGATGGAAATCGTTAAAGCATCCTTTATGGGCCCACGGAAGAGAAAAGCTAACCTTTTAACCGGTTACATTTACATGATAATCTCGTATGCAAAGTCTTGCACCCTTTACCCTTATACAGTCCTCCTTATCTCTCCCAGCCAAAACCTTATTACCCACGTGTGTGCACTGTCCTATCTCTCCCTTTCTCCATCTCTCCTCTTTCCTTTTTACTGCTCGCATCCTCCCCTTTCGCCAAAAACGAAATTTGCATAATCGTCCCGCTCTGCTAATCACTGCCACATCCTCCGCCCCCCGTGGCGAATTCCCAGTCTACGGCCTCCGTAGAAGCGATCCCGGAACCTTGAGGCCCCCTGCCACGACCACTCCCTGTCCCCCAAAAACTTCTCCGCCCCCCAGAACCCTCCCTCTCCCCCCCGCTGTGTCCTACCTCCTTGATTGATTGAGAGCCACGATGCTACTCTGCTCTCATCGCTGTCATGAAATGGCAAAGGAACTCCGCTAGGGAATAAACTATCAAAGAAAAATTGAAGCTTTCTTAAGGATCTGCATGAGGAAAATCTTTCTAGAATGTCTGAGGACTTACTTTTTCTATCCCTTATTTGACACTAGTTTAGTTAGCACGGTATCTTCAGTAAGTAACATTGAGTTAAGTTTGAGTATCGCGTAGTCTGATTTATGCAGGTTTAAAGCCATCCATCGGTGGCCCAAATATTCCCTAAAGAAAGTCAGTAAAAGGTTCTATGATTATGCTTTGACAGTAATTCAGGTCTGCTTTTCGACGCTAAATCAATAAATCTTGCAACATTTATTTGCTTGGTGTTTTTTATACGTTATTGAAAGCCAGGGATCACGTACATATAAAAAATGATTTTCTTCGTTACGTTCGCCGTTCTTACAAATTGTTTTATGTATGAGTATTATGCTAGATTGAAACCGATTCAGGAGAAATCATTGTCCTAATGAACGGGATATCATAAGCTTAATCGCTTTATGAAAATCATCTTCAGAAATTTAATAATAATATAATATTTAACCCCCTTTATCAGGGGGACTGTGTACGTTAAGATAAACGCGCGTCAGTTATTACTCAGATTTTCCCACAAAGACGCGCATTTGCTCGGAAATTAAAACTTCGCCTCCGAGAGCGCTTTTCGCATTCAATAAACAAATCTTTTATTTTCCGTGGGCTCCGAATAGAATTAATCGAATGCAGGCAAACCGTCTTTCCCTAAGGCGTTCAATGACGTCACTTCCGCCGCACCCTCAGACAGCACCTGGACCCGTCTGCAGTCATTCCTGGAAAGATGTGGCGCTCAACGCGTCGAGATTTGGCCTCTTCCCGCCCCCGCGCCCTCTTTCCCACCGCAAGCAAATAAGCCGTGGCGGCAGGCGCTCTTCTTTTTTCTCATCGGTGTGTTAGGCGCCCCGGGGGCAGGTCCTCGTCTTGTGGAGGCGCCTTCGCTATCAATAGAGGCGTCATTGATTGTAAGGCGTCGGAGCGGCCCGAGGCGTCTTTTTCATTCACAAGACGAAAAAAAGTAGCGGCGGAAGAGGGCTGCGAAAATGGGGACTTATTTTGTGTTTAGTTACACTTTTTAACGCTGTTTTATTCGAGGGCGCCGCTGTCGCGGGGTTTTGTTATTTTTTGTTCGGCTTCCCTTTGGTTGAGTGGTGCTGTAAACAAACCGTTGCCCTGTTTCGAAACCTTGTTTTTTTCCTTTGGCATGTGTATATTCTTCTTTGGCGGAACGTATGATTTAATTAAACGTCTTTTTTCCTAAGGAGCGGGAGTTGCTCGAAATTTTTATCCAAAGAGAATTCGATAGTTTGGAATGTGTCCAAAAGAACCCAGGAGAGTTTAGCGTGTGATTTCCGAGTTTATTTGCTCCGTTTGATGGTTGGTTTATGCCTACGTCGGTCTATATACATAAAGTCATCTCGAATTGGGAAAATTTTCTATCGGATTCTTAGTCACGGAATTGCCATTTTGCGCTCGATCTTTGTTACAAGAGAGGCGCAGTTTGTTGACTCTGAGACTTCGAATGTGCTCAATTACTTAACAATACTTGAGTTTGATTTGGTATAATTTTAACCAAGTCGGCACCCAATTGTGTGTGGGGTGATTTGATTAATCAAAAGGGAATGGGGCTTATTGTAATAAAAATCCCTTATATTTTACATTCCATGTATATGTTGTCAAATTTACAATATTCCAAAGTTTTGTATGATTTATACTTTATATTTGACGCACATGAAGGGTTACACGATGAGAATGAAAATTAAGGAAACATCTGTTCATTTACGAGTTAGCTGTTTTGTAGAGTATTGAATGCATGAAACCAGGCAGCGCTATCGACAAAATGGTACGTAGGTATCCAGATCCTAGAGGTTTTGTACCACCCACTGGGCAAATTCAAGGCTAATTCTTTTGACCAATAATTAGCCTTACGCAATTGTTTTCAGAAGACTGAATATATGAACACATAAGCAAGATGCTATTATTGGTGTTACCGGTCTCATCAATTTCGTTATTTATAAATAAAATTTAATAAATAATAATATATTTGGCTGCACGGTGAATGCAACCCCTTGAACGCGTCGTAGAGTGGAAAGCAACGTCTGTACATTTAATAGTAAATGATTGAAATGAGAGATCCGGGGATTTGTTTAGTTTTTAATGTGTTCATCGCACGTAAATAGTCGAAAAAAGCGTGTAGAATTTCCAGTAGACTCTGAATGAATTTTCCTTCGGCATGGCATCATTTCATCGTTTGGATTCCGATCTAAATTTGCGCTATTTTTCGGTCGAATCCAATATTTCCGAATATAAAATATTTGACAAAAACTCCCGGTAAGTTGTTACGAAAATGCTTCCGTTCGGAAACTCGCGTTTTTCTCTCGGAACGAATAAATCGCTCCGATTAATTCAGAATGGAGCAGAAATGCTCGCATTGCAAATGATGCGTCGTATAGTTGCATTAACGGAGGCTTTCGAAATGGCCAGCAAATCAAATATAAGCTCATCGCATTTGGCCCGAGGGCCTCTTGCTTTTGGTATTCCGCGGATGTAGCGCGGATCTCCCGATACCTTGAGATGACAGGTGAGTCGGGCTACACCTCACTGCTTCTTCAAAGCCCCCCTCTCACGCATTTATCTCCCTCCCTCTTACGGAGAATTTTAGTCCCGTGGGACAGCGTTATATTGAGGATTCCACACGCATTTGTGTGCGTACGGAATTTTTTTCTTTCGCCTTTATCTCTTTGCCTTTCCCTATTTCTCTTGCACTTCTTTCTTTTTTTCTCTCTCCGAAATATCCTTTTATACTCTGTCGACGAATTTTTGGGTGCTTTGGTAAAATATAAATCTGTGAGGTTTGATACTCTCTTATGAAATATAGGTGTATTTTACATTCGATGTAGGAAAAAGATGTAATTAGGTCAATTCCTCGCTAGCATAGATAGGCGGGTTGCAGTGTATTAATCGAAAGAAAAATCAGTTGAATACTAGTCAAGTTTCGAGCACTTTTTATAACGGGCATCCGTAAAATTGAAAATAGAATCATTTTGAAACCATTGTTGATTATTTTGTAAATCATTTGTAAAATAGATCATATTAATAAATAAGTAATTTTTATAAGAAGTGATTGGGATTTTTGCTCATTCATGGTGATCGTAGGAAAACAATGGATTTCTTGATATTACTCTGCATTATGCATTGATATTACGCTCTTCAATTCTACATTTATTTTAATAGAATTTTAAACATCTATTCAATTTCCTATTCTACATGTTTTGTAAGTAATTTTAATGAATCTAATCTTACTTTTCACGTCTCCATTTTACAATTTTATTTAATCTGCCGTAAAACTGTCTAACAGACGGGGCTTTGTGTGAAAGATTGACAATTCTTAGTCTTCCAAGTTTACTAATCAAATATCCTGCTGAAATAATCCAGGAATGTAAGCCTCGACGTACTTCCATACAATCGGTTGTTAACCAGACTGTTAACCGAGGACCGCGTCGAATCAATGTGGAATCCCCGGTCGATGTACCATGGCACGCGCTTTCCTTCAAACGGAGCGACACGTTTTGAAGGCGTGACGAGTCAGAAAATTGGAAGAAAACAATTTTCTGAGGCATGGGCGCGTGAGGCTATATGTGTAAAAGGGGTTGGCATTTGAGGGGTGTAAGTGAAGATAAGGTGCTCGCGGATGCGAAATAACATCTGAAGAAGCTTACGTTGCGAGGACTTCCGATAGATAAAACTGACAGTTGAGCATCGGGAGGAGGAAAGATTGCTCTGGATTTTTCGAAATGTATGGCGTCTGAAGGAATAGAGCGTGATGTAGGGAAGGGGACCCCACAGTTTATAATGCGGAAATATCTCGGACGTGTTTTATGAAGAAAAGCTTCCAACGTACTTTGCAACCCCTGCTCAATATTCATTCACGTGTTACTAATTTATAAATTAAATATTTTTGTTGTCAATTGCTAGTGTTGCTCATTTAAGCCAGTCTTTTTCGTAGTTCTTTCTGAAATGAGAATTATCAAATCACTATCTTTAAGACTAGTAAGTCTCTTTTAAAAATGAAAGCTAGCTGAATTATTTTTACGCGTAGTTTTGAAAAATGTTATTTTCTCTGTGTGCGCAATTTATTACATTATTGTTTTCATATACTGAAATACTACTTCCGTTTCTTTATCTGTAAGTTGCAAATCTGTAACTGTCATCGAATATAAAACAATAATAATGGCGCTCTAAATTAAACTCTCTAAATTAAACTCTCTAAGTTAAATTATCTTCATCTAAATTTTAAGTACGGCACCCTTTTAATAAAAGAATTCTATCCTAAGTCTCGATCGACTCACTTGAAACTACTTCTGGTTCGTTTGTACAAAAATTTATTCTTAAAATTTGTGCTTGAATCCGTTTCTGAGCTTTATCAGATGCCTCTGAATATAGTGAGTTCGCTTTACTTGGAAAATATTCTTATTTATTTTTAGTATTCTTATTCTTAAAGACGAATTTTCCACGTTGCCGTGGGATTCCACATAGTGGGGGGTGGGGGATCTTCTAGCGTTCAGTTAATTTTTAAAGAAAAACATGACATTAATTCTAAGTGAGCATAATATAAAGCGATGGATTCAACCACTAAATGCTTGTGAAAACTTCTCCTTAGCAACCAACTTGAGCTCTTAAACAGCCGTTTTCCGCAGTAAAAGGGGGATGTAGTGCATAAAAGGCACTGGGTGCGTAAAAAAAGAGGTTAAGTGGTTGAAATCATGGTTGATGTGGAGTTTTTACGACGGGAATATGGGTCGCGGCATCTTCAGCCAATACGACGGAAAAAAGGCGGATAGTGGTGCGGAAGAAAGGGGAGCATTTTTATTGCTGATCCTCTATATGGAGATTGTCTTGGAATGGGCGGAAAAGAATGGAATCTCCCGGGAGATGGGCTTTTTTAGCGGAAAGGTGAAATGCCTGTCGCTACTCGTTAATGATCGTTTAATCGAGTTACGTCTTTTACCCAACCCCCGCGCGAGAGTGAATAATTCATGACATGTTTTGGAAGGGGAGATAAGAGGGACTGATGAATGACGTCCTCACCAACTTCTATCCAATTCTATCTTCGCTCTTACAGATTTAGTTTCTTGTTTTGGGTCCAACGTGCTATTTTTCTGCGGAATCAGTTCTGATTTTGGTTCTCACCGATCTTTTTTGTTTTAAATTATTTTCCTTCTGACAGATTGGAGGATATTGAAATATTCAATTCACTGTTTAATGGATTTGATTTGTTCAGAGCTCCGTCTAGTGAAATTCGTCCGTTTATGGAGACTTTCTTAATTAATGTCGAACTGATTTTTTTAACTAATTATACTTTTATGAGTCTATCTATTCCAACTTCTCTCTTTGCAGTGCAGAGAAATCCTTATGTTCCTACTTAATCTTTTCCCGTGCCATCCTAATTGATAGATATATTTATCTTTATGAAAATTCGAAATAGATAAAGTTATGAGATGAGAAAATGATATTTATCTCCATATCTTCTGTAATAAACTGTAATCTGCGTGTGGCAGGGAGCATTTTAGAGGTAGAGAAAGCGAAGGCTTGGACTTATGCGGATTGTCGATTCGGAAATTCATTTTTCCTACGACTTTTCGCGAAAGTAACAAAATAAGAAAAGCCGATTGATTGGTTAATGCACTTTACTACCAACCGACTTGATGTCGGTGTTCGTGAGCATAAAGTGAATAATGAAGAGTGGTGGAGAAGTATGGGAAATGTTCTT
The DNA here is from genome assembly GCA_000376725.2 of Ladona fulva. Lineage (NCBI taxonomy): Eukaryota > Metazoa > Arthropoda > Insecta > Odonata > Libellulidae > Ladona > Ladona fulva. The sequence goes on along the minus strand of KZ309081.1, from coordinate 90,556 downwards.
CTCTTTCTTGTTTTTATCGTAATTCTAAAATGATTGATCACTGTAACATTTTTCCTTTAATAATAGTCTGTGTGTTATATCATCACTGATGTCTACAACGATCTGCTTTCCTAATGAATATGCAATCAGTCGAACAGGCAGATTTACGTGAATATGGCATGACGCATGTTCTTAATTCGAACTCTTATGTCAATGTATTATTTTAATAATTGAAGTTGTTATGTAAATTATTAAACATTTCCGAATTCCATCTCTCATATTTTAGCTACGCGAATGATCTTTTTATTCCGTCATAATACGGGGAAGTGCTTAAGAGTTTGATCGAATGCGTGTTCTTGCCGTTGGAATTCACTTCCAGAGCAAAGGGAGCACATCTCCTGTCGGAATGCTTTGAATCAATAAAGAGATCCTCTTGTGCAGTGCGCCATCTAAAGAAAGCGCAGCGTAAAGATGGCAGAAAATCAGATAGAAAGAAGGGATTTTCGGAACCCTTTCCTCCTGTGCGTGTGTGCGCACGTCTGGGATAATGACGTTTCCATTGCTCCCCTCCATTGCCGCACCCTTGGGCGCCGGTGCCGATTTCAGACTAACCAATAGGAAGAGACTTGCCTCTTTGACGTCGAATCTCTCCGATGGATTACACAATCACCCTCTTCTTTCTGCAGCGCTTGCCTTTTAATTTCGATTTATTCCTTCCGTTGCGAATATCGCTCCATTTGCCTATTAAGGATGGGAAATATTCCCTAAACATCTTGCGCGTATTAATTTCACGAAACATTTTCCTAGCGCGCCCAGTACATCTTTTATGGAGAGCGGTTCTGTTAAAGAGATAGTGTAAAATCTTTCACCTTACGTTCCACCTTAAATACATAAAACGTCATTCATTATTTATCAATCAGAGAATCTAAGTTTTCAGTTCATTGAGTCGCTCTGTCACTTCTCTCATGATTTCTAACCTTAGCACTTACAATAACTTGTCTTCCTTAACCGTTTCCCAATCCTAGGCATTTTTCCTTCTAACGTTTCCTCCCGCGTTGTCTCCAGGAATCAATTGCCCTAATCTTTCTCCTGTTAATTTCTCTCTTCCTTTTGTCAAATTTTCCCTCAGAATCTCTCTTTATTCCCTTTTTCATCTTTGGTGAGTTTTGTTTATTAATTAGCATATTTCGGTGCACAGATAGAAAATTCAGTAAAATTATTTAATTTCTAATTTTATATTTATAACCAATATATATTAATACCTATGATGTTTAGTTGCTACTGATGAATGTATTGCTAGAAAAGTTCTTGTTGCTTATCATCTTTGAAATTATTACTGTTATTCAATGCTAAGTACTGAATTCGTGAACTTTAAGTCAAAAGAGAATGCAGAGAAAAGGTTGCACTTCAATGAAAAATATTAAATCTTATATTATATTAATGGATAAATAGAATAATCGACTCAAAGTGGATTTTTTTCTGTCCTTTGCCACTTTTTTCCTTAATACTAAGTATAGAACGATTCCTTCTACTGGACTTCTTTCTTATACCATGGCTCATTGAATGTAACTTATTATAGTCTTTTTCTCTTTGAATAGGCTTTTTAGTAATAATCTACAAATACTCAACGGTACCTTAAAAAATTCTATTGCTTTAGAAACCTGCTTTTTTTAAACTTTGTGTTCCTGCAAATGATTCTACGATAGTGTCTTCGGAAAATCCTGGAATTTTACTTCTGGTTCCATTTCGATCTCGGGGTGACCGTTTCATTCCAGAAAACTGTGTATTGCTTTTTTCTCGGGCGGCCAATCTGACTGTGTCCACGGGATCGCTAAGCCTTCTGCATAATTTGAATGCGGGTGATCCCGACTTAATTCCTCCGCCGCCCTCATCTTCGCCCAGTAAGGCATAAATCGAGGGGGCACCTTTCAGTTCCCCCTTCGTTATTAACTGCGGATTACCCTAAGTCCACCTTCCCCCCAAAGGGAGGCGAATGTGGGGCGGTAATGATGTGTGGGGTCAAGGATTTATAACGTACGATTCGATAGGGCAGACGTCTTCCTCTTCCCCCTTTTGCAAGTGATGTGCAACGGGACCTTTCAAATAAATTCATTCCTGGGCGGTGCAGCGTGTTTTTATCTTTTGTAATCTTTTACGGAAAAGTCACTCGTTTCAGTAAAATCAATTTGAGTAGGACGTGGAATTTTAGAAAAAGGATTACTCTGCTTCTTTCAAATCAAACGAAATTAAACACTTTTCGAACGGGTATTAGAAATAAATTTAGATACTTCATAGTGGAAGATATATTAGAGTATTTCGAATCATTTGATCGTAAATACGTGTATGCTGTGGAATGTCTTATCAAGAGGAAGTAAATTAAGAATGAATGATAAAGCCGCAAAAACTTGCTAAACTTGTTGTGTGGAGTGAAATTCACCGCAGTCTTTCCAATTATGTGTGATTGATATTGAAATTATTCTTCTGTATTAAGAAGGTGTTGACAAACATATCAGTAATTACTGAACAAATGATAAGTGGGATTGCATTTGAGACCGTTATTTCAAGTAATACAATGAATTTCGTGTTTACATCCATTTTAGAAGTTGTTGATGCTTAAAATAACGATGATATTTGCTATAGATATTATTATTCCTGTAACAATAGCAATCGTTATGATTGCTGTCGCGATTAATATAATCATTATTGCGGTATGTAATTGTTATTACTTAATAATGCGGTATGTAATTGTTATTGCTTAATAATGATCAAAAGTGCTATTGCATAATAAAAGCGTTCAGAATACGTAAGACATGATATTCGCCTGACTCATTCAGTACTTTATCATATGTACAATTCAATACCTCAAATAATAGTATAGAAATTACAGTAGCATATCTTTTATTCTACTACAGAAAATGTAGATAACCATCGATGTCAGAGGTATTTTAATACTCCTCATTTTTCAACAACAGAGTATGTATCCGAAGCTAAGAACCGTGTCCCCGGCGCGTTCGTGTTAAAACCGAAGGTACGGCAAATGCTGCGAGATAGAGGAGGGAATAAGGACGGGACTTAGGTTATTGGGAAAGTTAGGCGAAATTGGGTGTGTGTGTTGGGGAGGCATATAAGCTGCTTTGGTTCGTTTCAGATTGTTAGTGAGATTGTTCTGCGTGCTCAGGAGATGTGATTGGCCAGTGCTAGCGAAGGGTAATTAAAGGAATGGAAATGAAAGACGTGATGAAAGTATTTCGCGGAATTGAGCTGCCCAGAGTTTCGACAATCACCAACATATTTTTCCCTATGTCATACCACTGATTTACGGCCAATTTAAGATTCAATAAGTTCACGCTATATTCTCGGAATGATGGAGATTTTTGCTGTCTTTATTGGATATTGTAACCACTTTCAAATACACCACAATATCTTCTACAACTTACAGTTATTCTTCTAATTGAAGGCATTCGCCGTAAAGTTTTCCGTCCTTCGCTTTCGAGTTTTTACTACGGAAACAGTTTCTTTCACAAATTAATGTTTGTAAGTAATAACTGTCTGTAATAAACTCCTCTTTCAAAATCACTATTGGGCTCCAACAGAGGCAAGTGTGCTGTGTGTTCGCTATGGTGGCAGCGATCTCGGGTTCGATTCCCGGTGGGGCCCATGTGCGAAATTACCTTAGTTGTCGACGCACTTTTAACATTACTACTACAACACCCTATTTGCTTCTCTTTTTGGCTCAGCTGAAGATATAGTAATGTCCACACGTTCTTTTGAGCTATAATTAAATGTTCTGAGGGATGGGAATTTTAAGTCAAATCATGTCAGTTCTCATGACAATTTAGAAAATAACTATTATAGTAATTAATTGATCTCAACATTTTTCTTGATAATTAACAGAAAGTCATGCATTTATGAGAAGTAGTTTTTAGAATGCATTTTTGCGTGCTATATTTGCCAGCAACTAATTTGTTTATCTTTTATTTTTCAGGTGAGTAATATACAAGTTAATCGGACGGATTCTCATGAACTGGAAATGCGTGAGTTCAAAAGACGTATATGAATTACGTGAGTAAAATGATTAAAATTATAAAGGAAGACAATATCTTCAAATAATGTTCTCTTCCATTAAGCATTTTTCATTCTGGCTTACAACGCAAGAAATATTTAGCGATTGTATAAGTAAATACTTTGCTCATAGTTGTGCTTTTATTTTTGAAGTTTGACCTGCTACCATTTGTCTTGCTGAAATCAAATTTAAATATACCGAAGAATATATGATTTTAAGATATGAATGAAAGTTACGATTAAGGTTACTAAACTTTAAAGTTCATTTTTTAAAATTAACATGGTCGAGAGTGAATTCGTGGAATTTCACGTACACCTTAAAAGAAAGAACGCAGTAGATTTTTATTTACTAGTTTCGTCAACGAGTTGACATCTTCAGGGTTATATCTTTTAAGAAGTGTATTTTTATTCTTAAATTTTATATGTACTTCCGATTTTCATTTTAAAAGTAAATATCGTGTTATTTACGCTATTCATAATTATGGTCCAAAATACGGTTTATGGGAGTATACTCCAAATTTCAAACCACAGATTGTTTTTCTAGCTGTTGACAGCCATTCATTCAAGTATCGTACATATTCAAACCCATTTTTAATTCAATACGGAGTCTTTATTCACTAAGTCACCATTCTTGGGACTTAGGGCTATGCTGCTACAATGTATGGCGGCGGAAAAACGTGGGCTTCCGCAGAAATCCGTGTCTTAAAACACGAGTTCCGCTTCCGTTGGCAAATCCCCGTGAGTTCGCAACCCTTTCCTTGACCTTCGGATTTGGCGACCGCTCCCATCCGCTCAATACTCCGATCCTCGCTTCCGACTGCGTTTTGTGCTCTTTCAGTTTTTGCTCATTAGTCGCCCACGCCCAAGTGTCATTAACCTGCGAAATCTTTCTTTCTTGCTCAATTCTTTCTCCGGATTATCTCAATTCAGAGGTCCCTAACCGCTGCACCGGTGGGAAACTTTCTAAAATATCGAGGCGTGAAACGGCTAAAAGTTTAAATAATCGCATCACGCTCAAATTTGTTGGTTCTAGGACGACGAGGAGGACTGCCTCGGACGTGGTTTCCCCTCAAGAAAAAAACGTGCGTACGCTTGGAGAACTCCGTAATGAAAATCTCAGGACTAGGGGTTTTTCCTTACACGACTGCTACTTTTTTATTATTTGTAGAAATGGGTTTGGAACGAAGCGGCGTTTTCCTTACTGTCATTTAGCCATCGTTTAGTCATGTTCATATGAAGTAATTCGATCCTTAAGTAGATTGTTTATGGTCGGTTGAATTGCGAAAGGTTTTCCCCCTTCGTCGCAGCCATACTTGTGGCACTGCCAATACGGTGTATGAAATCACCAGTGCCGGTATTTCCTCATTACGACTTCACATTACATTGAAATCAACTGTAGTAAATGGTAATATCTTTAGATATTTCTCTTCGTTTCCTTCCACGCTTAATGGTCCATAGCATAATAATGAAGTAAGTGATATACCCTACAGGCTGTACTTGTCTTCCATTTGGTATCGGCAAGTGTTACGAACGACCCAAATTAACACAATAGAGTATTAGGAAGACATTGTTTTACAAACAAGAGTTAATAGAGGAGCGCACAATTGTATTGCATGGAGCGCAACCGATTTAGTTATTATTGGCCTATCCGAGATATATATTTCAATAGTGCATAATTTCATATTCACTTGTAGCAAATAGTAATTAATCGTTGCGATTGAAAGATTCGTGACTGACTCTTAGATTCTCGAGATTGTTAGTCGAAAGAAATATTATCAACTGTTAAAATAACTAATAACTCTAGCCTCGAGACGGCCGTGTAAGGTATGTTAATCCAGTCTGTCTTTGTGTGTTTCATTTAATGAGTCTGCAATAAAATGCGTGGTTTTGAATAAACTGCAGAGAATTTTGTTAACATTCATTCCGTAACCAGCTATATGATAATTGCATGGTTGTTTTGAATAAACTGCAGAGTTATCGTGCTCTTTATTTTCACTTTAATGTTTTATTTTGATTGAAAGGCGCATCTCCTAAATACTTTAGCTTTAAGACTCGTAAATTCGCCGAAAATGCTCCTCAATGATGTAAAACGCGAACCATGACTAATCTCGCATATTTCACTCCAAAAATCACTCCCATTCGTCAATATCTTCAGTTTCATCGACAATTAACGACACGAATACAAAGTTTACGTCGAATTAAGCGTTCGACGCGAGCGATAATTATCTTCGTTATTCGAAAATTACAACCTTTCGAAACGGGACACAGTATATCATGGCGCGTGCATTTTTACGTGCCGAATCATTCTTGCTCCGCGCAAATAAAACGGCTTATAAAAATTCATGAAAATTTCCTCCTTTATTATTTTTTCGACCGTATAAAAGGCCGGAATGTCCGAGGATGCGTTTTATAGAGGGGAAAGGCAGTTTTCGAGCCCATTGTGCCTTTAAAACGGCGAATTCCGGGTGTGGGACCGCACGTTCTATAATCAATAAGCTCCGGGACAAACAGATCGAATATGATAGTTGATTGGTGGTCTGGCGTAGCGCCCGCACGCGGTTGTGAATATTCATCAGGTGATCCCTTCTTGTCTCTCCCTCCGTTGCCAATTTTATGAGCCACTCCGTCCGCTGGCCAGCTGTCCGCGCACCGATAGCCTTCTTTTTTATCTTCACCCGCTTCCGCGCATGTATTTATATGTTCCATTTCAATCACCTTTTAAACTCGTCGATTTTCGAGTGCCGCATCACGCGGAGACTCCTTATTGTGTTCCGTTCTTCTCCACTTCCACGGATCGCCAATGACTGAAGTTCTATTGTGCCCATTTAAATATTATTATATGCATTAACATGATGATAACTTTCCCATTCCACCGGTAAGGTGGTAGATTTGCTTCTTTGTCAAGGTAGTGCTGGATCTTTAAACTTAACTAGAGAGGGAATGCTAAAATATTATGTATATAATTATACGAAAATATATCAGTTGACCGACGACATTAACTATTTTTATATTTCGTTTTATTGTCACCATTGTTTCGCATGCATAATTAAAATAGTAAATCATCGTTATTTATTCACGTGTTTGGTATCATAACTAAATGCACCACAAAACCAATATCATGAAACTCAAAACAGTTCACTAACATCGGATTACAAAACAATTAATAGCAATCATTTCAGTGATGAAAGGGAGACCTTCATCGAGTAGGTTTCGCGAATGGTTTTCTGATGAAGAAGAATTCGATTAAACAGTGAAAGTAATTAGGAAGACGAAAAGAAAAGGGACGCTTTGGTTAGACAAGGAATTTGAGGATGCAATTTCCTTTTATGTATGCGACGTGTATGTATTTATCTAGTTTGTTAGTAACATAGGCAAACCGTCCGCCCCGAAACGTTCTGTAAGGGTTGCAGTAGGACAGGAAAAAGAATAGAGTCCCACAAGTGATGGTTTTGGGGCTAATATATTTAATTAAAATATTATTTATTAAGTTCAGCATACGACAAAAACGTTCAAGGTGAATAGAATATAATGCAGTTTGTTACCTCATTAGAAAAAGAAGAAAGTGAAAATTTTGCAGGGGAATATAACCCGTCATAGACTTTAATTTCTCGGGCCTCGTCCACGTGTGTCAAAGGCTTAAAGGTGCAACCAAAAAAGGAAATGTACCGTTAGAGCCACAATTAAAAGAGTCGAAAGCATTAAACGTTGGAGGAGATAAAGAAGAGAAGATAAAAGGACTCCAAGGGGTTCGTTAGGGCATCGGCTGTTCGGAGGGTATTTCTACGAGGAGGTCATGTCCTTTTCGCCCGCATCCTCCATTCCCCTTCCTTTTCTTCATCCTCTCTGCAACATACTCCCCTTATCCTGAGCCCCTAGTCACCATTATTTAATTTCAATTTGTTGATTCACTTGTCTATCCTTCCTCTCCGGGAACTAAGGGTTCACGTTTTGTCAGATTCAGACATATTCCATCTCTTTTCCTATTAAATAGAAACCCCTTTTCCAAACTTTTATCCTTACTTTTAGTTTCAAACAAATGGCTGATATTTAATTTAAGATAGAGTGTCAGTAAAGTCCTCTCTTTGTACAATGTGAAGTATATCCTTAAATAGAGGCTCCTGGTCAGCCAAGTGGGCAACGCGTTCGACTTCAATGAAAGCGGTTCCGGGTTCGATTCCCGTTGGGGGCCTACGTGCGAAATGACCTTAGCTGTCGAAGCACTTTTAACAATACTACTACTATATCCTTAAATAGATATCACCATGCCCCACGTTAAGCATATGCCTTATACATACACATAAGCATACTATATTTCCTACAAGTTTATATCTTAATTGTACATTTAGGTGTCATTTAATCTAAAAAACGTCACGTTTGTGTGTTTTAGTTCTCAGTTTTCATTATGCCTGGTATTTTTGTTCCTGTAATATGCAATCAGAGAACCAAACAATAAAATTATAACCTATCACGCATCAAGTTGGTTAGACGAACCATGAATCGTGGTTTGTGGTGACAAATATTATTTGTAAGGGATGTGTCGCCGTTCTCGTCTTGTTGGAAAGCCAACAGGATGTAGTCCGAGAAAATTCTGAAAGGAAAACAATTTGAAATTTTTCTGTGCGAAGCAATCATAAATATCGTGAGCTGCTTAAGCGATGACTGAGTATAATAGGAAGGAAGAGACAAGCGGAATCCGTGGCACTTTATCAGATCCTAAGGAACAAAAAGAACCGTTCCCTTGGTTTGGCCGCGTATTAGATCGGGATTCAGAGATAAGGAGGGAGAAAGCTAAGAAAAGAAGGGACAACTCCGCTCCTGGAATTCCTAGGCAACTTCTATTTGGTAGAAATACGAGTCCCAGAAGCATTTAAGTGAAACGAAAATCTTGTTGTTGCTTGGTGAATCCAACATGACAAACGCTATGTTTTATATAGTTATGTGAAAACATTACAACAATGAAGACGGAAAATTCTATGAATTAATTCAAATGCGTTGACATTAACAACACAGTAACAAATATATGTTTGTATTAATAAGCTCAATATCAACTATACGACAATGAAGACGCATTGGTGTAAACAAGACTGCAATGCTAATGTGTTGGGATAAACAAGCTTAGCATAAACAATGCAGCAACGCGTACGTGTTGATATTGTTAACAGGTTTGCACCACAGGGTCAATAGCTTCTCGAAGGATGTGTGAATGTCTACGGACGTCTCTTCTTCAGAAAAAGCGATGTGATTCCCGGAAGCGAGGCTAATAAAAGGGGTACTTCCATCGATGCCACCTCCGCCCGTTCCTCGCCCACTCAACTCTCTTTATGGCCAATAGTAGGCGTTCATCCTTGGCTCTTCTGCTGCTTTTAATTCAGTTTATTCAACTTCTCCATCATAGTTATGCATCTCTCGCTGAGATTTGAAATCTAACTTCAATGAAGGCCTTTTATCATCCCAAAGCGTCAAATTAAGAGGTACAATCAAAGCACCAAAATATTTTCCTGCGATGAAGATTTCATGATTCGAGTTCCTAGAATTTTGGAACATTAAGTCGCATTTCAACGAAGTCATAAATAAGTTTACATTATCATTAACTAACGTTCGTTCGTATTGTTTAAAGTGTATATTTTGTTTTTTATGCTTTCATGTTGTTTTAAAAACTTCGAGTGAAAAGCTTGTTATACTTAACGGGGAGAATTCGGCTAAACTGTCTCAGTTCAATCGTTATAAAAGCAATTTGTCATTTCAATTTTGCGTTCGCGTCAAACCTTTAAGAACTTCCTGACATTTCACACAAGCTGTAATATTGAAGCAAGGTAAATTGCAAAGAGAGGATAAAAGTTGGACTAAATATAGAGAAGGAATAGTTATTAAGATAGAAAGTTTAGGGTAGCATATAAGAAGTATAGGGCACTTATATGTTTCAGCTAGGGTATTTATGTCAGTGATTTGTTAATCAGTATAAAAGGAAGTATTTATTCATATGTTTCAGCTAGGGCATTTATGTCAGTGATTTGTTAATCCGTATAAAAGGAAGTATTTATTCAAAGGATCAAATGGATCTTCATCTGAATTTCTGAGTTGTTCTAACATCTAATTTCTTCGTTGACTTTCGTCAAAACCCACGCATTTCCACTCGCCATTGCGTTAATCATTCACTTGTTCGAGATTTCAGCAACTCGAGAAATGTTTGCAACGCAGCAAATGAATATACTTTAATCCGCAATGGCGTCAAAGATTCCAATCTCGATTTTACTTATCCCTTCGCCATCTCAAAATAGAAATAAAAGAGCGTCGCATTGAATAAAAAGGCGGATGAATACTTTCATATAAATACCCGTCGGAGAGCGTCGGAGTGGGAAACAAGTCGAAGACCCGACGTAGATATGAAATGCGAAAGAAAAAAAGAGTATGAAACTGGCCTGACCAGTGCCGGGCGGCGGAGGGGCGGGCGGTTCTCCGTCTCGAAAGAGACTAACTATTGTGCTAGGGTAACGATGCGTTTTATACTCTTCCTTTATCTCCCGTTCCTTTCTTCTCCTTTATCTTTCGCTCTCCTTCCCTCGGTATTCCTTAATGAGAGCTATCCCGTGGGCAGCCATAATGGATTGGATTGCATGCTTTGATTGCACGGGAGGGCTTAATTGGTGCCACGAAACAGCTGCTCTGGGGAGAATTTCGCTTGAAAAATGCGCGTCAACCCGGTTCATGTTCTAAAGCGGAGAGACTTAATTGAAGAGTGTCGCAGTGACGTAGGAAATCTAGTCGCCTCGAAATTTTATCCTCGGCGGATGGGCTAATCGGCCGGTCGTAGCTGAAGATGGAGAGAATGCGGCGTGTTTGACGTCTGCCCGATGGAGTTGCATGCAGCAGCGATTGGTGACGTTCGCGGAATTTTCTCTCGATTGATCTTTCTGTTTCGCTGCATTCGGTTCTGTAAGTCGCGTCTCGTTTGGTGTGCACTCGCTCGCGAAAGTCTGCGATTGCTCTTTTTCCTCGGTGGAGAGAGGAAATGGTTTTAGTGTTCGGAGCCAAATGAAGTAAATTAGATGTGCTGATCTCGGGTACGACCATTCATTTATTTAACCGTTCATTGCGTTATTATGGGGTAATCATAGCTGCAATTGACATATTCCAATATTAACTCCAGTCGGTAGATTGTGTACAGAAAATTGTGTGTGCCACGGTGCTTGAAAAAGTAATTTTGTATTTTCTTCCTTGATGCTCCGTTCCATATATGTTCCAATCATTCAATCTGGCAAGTGTTACACCTCATTGGCCAAATATTATGTATCTACTACAACGACGATTGTCTCGAGATAAAGCAAATGGTTGATAAAGATAATGGTTGATGACGATCGTGCCTTCGATGGAGGAAGAATTCATTGGATATATTTTATATTCGTCCATAAACGGGAGCTGTTAAATGCAGCCAAATAGAAAGAAAATATTCCTCTGTTCCATATGAGTGTTCTACTTGAGAGAATCTAAAAAGTTCAATCGCGCAGTGTAAATAATACGCTAATTGTGATCGAATTGCTTTCCGGATTCCGCAGCAGCGCGGTATTTACAGGGCGGGAAAATCCCAGCTATTTACGTAAATTCTTAGTATATTTTCCGTTCGTTTAATATCGCAGATGAAAGAAAAATCCGGCTCTATTGAAGCTACTTCGGAATTCCCTCGACAGTACATCGCCATCATTCGAATGATTTCATTTCTTTGATTTTCGCATAAGCGGCATATTCAATGTTACGAGAAAACACATCCGCCGTTTCTGGCAGAACATACCGATTCATGATTCTGGATAAATCGCTGCGGTACTGCAGTTATTCTCCACCTGAGAACGTATACGGAAAGTCCATCGATTTCAAAGGCCCGTGATGGTCGTGCAGTCAATACCAAAAGCGCTCAAAAACGATGTCTGATTTATATCTGCCAGAAAGGAGTCACGACCTTTTCGTGACACGTCCTCATGACTCATCCTTACCTTCTTAGAACGTTTTAATTCAGCCACTCTTCAGTTATGTCCGTGGCACACATATTCCATTTTGGTTCAGAGGATAATAAATTCAGTATCCGTTGCCTCTGATGAAAATCTTCGTAATGGATTCCGACGCCGTGGTAAATGCACTCCAAATAAATTCCTAAAAACTCCCAAGAGAAGGCTTTTGCACGGACGCCATTATTCATATTCAGGCGTATGAATTATTCTGCGGGAGAAGAATTCACATTTGAGTCCTTTAATCCATATAAACACTCCTAATGCGATTAGTCTCATTACATTATTTTAATCGACGCTTATACCAATCAATGTATTGTGGGCCAAAGAGAATCATTTCCATATTTAGCACGATGAATGTCTTTTCCATCGATTTTACAAAAAGTTGGTTTCGATTGGTCTTTTACTTGGTATGGAGTTCCACACAGGTAACGTCTTGGACCTTATGCTTTATAGTATTCGTACCCTCGATCGAAAGTGTTACTCATGCTTTTGGCCTGTGAATCTAGTGGAATGTCGCTATCAGATATGAATCGCGTTACGTCAACGCCACTCTATCGTAGACATACAGAACGCGAGCATTGCATATGAAAGCAGGCAGCGATCCTCAGAAAATAAAGATATGTAATAAATGAAAGGATGGAAACTAGAAATGACTGGGATTATGAACATGTTGTTTTTGTCGCCCATGGATGATCAAAGTCGAAGAACAAATTTGAATTTTCATGACCGGTTAGTGTAGTTAATTTTGATGGACAAATCTATCGGTGAGTTATTTGTTAGAGGCGGACTTTGTCTCTTCTGTTTGAGCGACGTCTATGAGATTCTTATGTGAGCGATCGATGGCAAAGGTGTTAGTGCCTCTTTCGACGCCTTTCCCACACGCCCTCTGTCCCTTCTTCTTGTCGACTCACTCTCCTTCTTTTCCTGTAGGACACGCTCGTTTTTCGTTCCTCATATTTTTTACGGGTTTTTGAGCAATTTCTCGGAATGCGGCCGCGCCGCAGTAAGTCGAGCCTTACCTTACAAGTCAGGTATCCATGATTAAAATCGACGTCTCCCCAAAGGACTCACAATCTCTACTCCTCTCTGATGTAGAACTCTATTTAAAAATTTCCCATCTTGACCTTGTTTTGGATCGTCGAGTTCTTCTAGCGGCAGCGCTCAGTAGCAATTGATTTTGGATCTCAAAAAGGACTCGGAATCGGTGGGCATGAGGAAATAATTGAGTGCTCAACTTACTGAACTATCCGTAGAAATAAAAGTACTTCGGTATGATATCACTTGACGTAATATCTGAATACAGGTTTCCGGATTGGCAGCAGTAAAGTACTCCGGAATTGTCTTAAAGGAATTTCACGAGGACTTGATTTTTGAGAAAGTATTTACCCCAAATACAAGTTTTTTGAAAACTTGCTCTAAGAACTTGCTCTATGAAATTTTTGCTCTAACAAAGTCTTTTCTTTTTGCTCTAAGAAGTGATAAATACTTCTTTTATATAGGTACATTATCTTTCACTCTGAGTTACGTTACTTAGTATTTCTCCTCTTCCGGAGCTCGATTCATACTTCCATTCAGTTTCCTTCGATCTTTGACGAGTTAATTATCGTATCTACGTATTTATATATCGTCTATTGCCTTTGTTGAAAGTAATCTTCCAATGCTGTCTCTGAAAACGGTAACTCTTCGATTGTTTTCGAAATTTTAGAGATATATGTGGAGAGTATTTGAGATTTTAAGAACCTCACGCGGGGGTATTGAATGAAATCGGGCGCTCCGACTTCTGAAGACGACGACAAATTCTTGGATTCCTTTATTGCATTCTCAAAAGCTTCAGCCGTTGGCTCGTCGTTTTCTTTCACCGACGAATGCTCGTCCTTCCAAAGATGCAGTACTATTCAAACATGTAAGCATTTATGCACAAAAAACTTTACGACGCTCGTCTCATTCTGCGTTCACTTTCCGCTCGTCCTTCGATCGTTGGTGTAGTTATGATTGAGTTAGTTCACAGTCGATGGAGATATGTGATTCAGCAGGTCCATCGGAATTCAGTGATGAATTGGCCGTTCGCCATTTTTCATATTTTTTCCTTTGCTCGGAGCCGTCATCATCCGGTACTTCCTTATTTGGGATCGGACGAGCGACGGGGGGTTCGTCTGCAGGATGGGAACGCATCTGAAGGATTTTCTGGGAATTGTGAGCAGGATTCGTGCTAAGGAGCGCAACCTCTCATTCCTTTTAAACACTTTCCCATTCCAGAGCTAGATATGTGACGTCTGACTTATTGAAACGTTAACTTTAGACTTTTAACCATTGAAGATCCCCGATATTTTGTCCTTATCGACGATAATATCCTAGCTTTGCGTAAATAGCGTTTTAGCGGATCGATTTAAAAGTATGTCTTGTAACCAAATTATGACATATTTAAGTGAGATGACTTACTGGTTGTAAAATAAAATAGCTGTGAAATATTTATATGTGTTTAGAATGGAAAATCTAAACAAACATTAGTGTTCGAAAAGAAAAATATATGAAGTTGAGAATTCTGTAGTTTCCACTTGGAAAGTCTGGAGGAAGTAAGCCCCCCTGAGGTGCCATTAAAAAGGATAGCCTGGAAAGAGACCTTCCGAGGAAGACGTGGAGTCAAAAAAAACGTAGTGGAGGAACCAAATGTGTGTACGAGAAGGTCTGTTGAGAAGAGAGTGTGGAAGAAGTTCGAAAATCTTGCCCAACATTACTAGGAGAGAAAAACTTGAGCTTTAAAATGGATGGAATATTATATATCTTGCAACTCTGCTATCATTTCTTGCAAACTTCTTTTGTTCAGATTCCTTTGAAATAACTGGATCTCATTATCTGGTGTAAGATATAGGGCTGATGTTAGACTAAATGGAATTAAAAACCTATTTATTTGATTCCTTCACAACTATATTCCATCGAAATGTGATATATCTAGAACTTGGAGGAAAATTCAAATCAGTTCCTCAAACGTTCACGTTCAGTATTTTAATATTCCTTAATTAAGAAAGGTTTCTCATTACGCACTAAAATTTAAATCTAAATTTGTGAATTACATGAAGTTTGCATGGTTAGGTTTCGGTTACAGTCGTGAGGTTTTTTTTCCTTGGGCTCTTTCCTATGAATTTTGGAATGGAGGGGATTCCTGTTTCAGATGTTTCTAATTCTTCACATATAGAGGATCTCTATCATAGCGTATTCCTATGTAATTCGTGCAACTTCAATGAAGTAATTATTGGATTCCTAGAGGTCAACAAACCAAATCCTTCCATTACTTGGAAACCCGTTGTTTATTATGACGTCCGTTGGTTGCCGGGACGTGTATTTACCGTGGCAAAGCGAATGGCAGCGTAAGAAAATCCCATTTGTAAGGAGCCCTCTGTGTTTTGGTTTACGAAAACTGCGGTCGTTTTTATCGATTTCCTGGATTTCGGATCGGAGGTTTCTTTCGTTCCACTTTTACCACTTCTCGGAGCGGTCTGCTTTCCAGGAATGGCTGTTGGTGACAGGTGGATGGGCACCCTGCTCGCCACCAGCCTACAACACATGGCGGCTGATATAATCGCCTTTCCCAAATGCACTGATTACAAAGACGGATTATTTATGCGATAAACTGAATTCCGTTTCCCAAAACTGTGTTCTCCGCAACAGTCCACCGTATTTTTCAACTCGTAATGAATCTAAATAAACGGGTATTGTTGATTTTCTCAATTACTGGTGGATATTACGCAATTTAAACGAATTTGATGTACTTTTCGCTAAGCATTTCCGTTAGAAAACAACAGTCGTAGATAGAATGTTCTCTAAAGCATTTATAGAATCCTTCGATAATATTCCAGGTTGTTATTGCTAAATAAGTTCAGAGAAAGTGCGTCTGAGAGATGTGTGTTGTGTCCTTCCTGTAACGCTGGGAATTCCCATGAGGAACATTAAATGAGAGAAACACGAATTAAGATCGTTTGAAGAACTCATTGTTTCTTCGAGGGACTCGTGATGGTGGTAAACAAAAGAAATGTGGAAATATGTGTATATGCTGATGCTTACATTTCCTGTAGCTGTAGGAAGTGTAGGCTTTGAATTCAGATGGGTATAAAAAGGGAAACACCCGTACCTCAATATAAGTATATAAGTGAATCTCCAGTAATTCATCATTTCTCTATCTTTTCCGAGCTATTGCAATTTCATCCAGATCGTGATTTGTTAAAAAGTGCTACGATAGAGAAGCGTCACGCAAATGCTCTTAGACGCTGGTTGGGAATCCTTGAAAGAAAGGAGATTAGAAGCTAGGCTGCGATTGTTAGATAAATTCAGAGGAAATAGATTTTCGGATGACGTAATTGATATTATGCGACCCCCCTGCTACTTTGCCAGATCCGACAGTGAGCGTAAAATAAGAGAAATAGATGCGAGACAAGTCGTTTTAGGGACTCATTCTTTGCGCAAACGATACGCGGTAACAATAAATTAAAGAGGTAATTCTACTCTTGGTGTTTACACCCCCTGCCACACGCCGAAAGGTGGCTTGCAAGGTACTTATGTAGATGTAGATGTAATTGTCTTCGTTTAGTAGTATTCTTCATATGCTAAGGCGCCAGAAAAGAAATGTTTAGAAGTTGAACATTTTGAGTAGAGAAGACTTGAGTTACCGAGCGATGTATGTGATACATGTATTAATTTGGCTTGTATTCACCATTGACTTTAAAATAATGCATCACTCTTAATTTTCGATGTTTGTAGCGTTTGAAAAAACTTTGTTTTAACTCTCTCGAACTTCAAGCTAGAAAATGTCCTCTTGGTAGAATCGAGGCATCACACATTAATTTGATTAATCGTCTCCTTATTCATTGTACTCCTGCGTGGTTGATTTCGATAAAAGTAATGGATTACAAAGAATGCTTTCAAGCTCCGATGGCAACTTTCGGTTTTCAACGGACAGCTTTCCCCTCCTCTCTCCATAGGAAAAACGTTTCGCTTCGGCATTTTTTAACGCATTTCTTCGGACATAAAGACGTCAACGGGACATTCCCTTCGATTTCCCGCACTTCAGAAAAGCTCGATGTGAGAATCCATTTTTTATTTCTTAACTTTCCGTCGACACCTCGTCAATGGCCGGACACGGAAAAAAATATAAATTTAGCGCTGTGGGAAAAAAGCTCGGGCGTAAGGAACCATATCGGGACTGGAATTTTTCACAAGAAACTCTCGCGGAGCAAAAAACGCGTTCTTTGAGCGATTACCGAAAGGAACCGAGAGCCGTTCGCGGGTCTCGAGTTCCGGGAAACGGGCGTCAATCACTTCTTTCACACCTCCGCCACCTCTCCATAAATAACCCCGGCTGCTGCTGGAAAAAAGAACCCTCTTACGAGCAGGACGTGATGCCTGTGAAAAACCCTTTCTGTCGCGCCTTTCCTCTCGTATTCTTTTCGCCGAATTAACTCCTTTCATTGAACG
Source organism: Ladona fulva (assembly GCA_000376725.2). Taxonomy (NCBI): domain Eukaryota; kingdom Metazoa; phylum Arthropoda; class Insecta; order Odonata; family Libellulidae; genus Ladona; species Ladona fulva. Next base: position 73,049 of record KZ309081.1, on the reverse strand, counting down.
CGTGACTACGGATTCGGTCGCCAATATTTTTGCCTCTTTTTTGCGATTTTCTCGATGCAGTGAACTGACGACTTTATCTATCCGTATCTTTGGTGGAAATTCATTCGATGTAGTTATGCCGTATAAGTGATATAGAAAGGTACTTTTACGCCTTGCGTAATATGATGTATATGAATTTAAAGAAAACCTGTTATTGGCAATACCGGAAGGTATCACAACCTCTTTCTATTATTAAGACATTGATTCACCGTTAATTACAACTTTCCCAACTTATTTAACGAACAATCCTAGATTTGGTAAGTCACACTGCAACTTGTGAATGGTATTATCTGGTGTCCTAATTCAAGAATGAATCATTTCCTTGTACTAATGAAATAAATCATTTCCTTGGACCTTCGTTCCATTTAAAGACTTCCGCAATAATAAGTGTGTTCCGCTCCTAAAATTTTCCGTTATACTAATGTCGGTGATCTTAGTCGATATTGACCGTAATTAATGATATTCAGGAACCTATCCATATTAATCGATATTATGGAAATCATACGAAGCGACAATCGAACGTTGATTAAAACGATAGTCGAAAATCAGTTGAAATTATATATGGAAAAATCGATGCAAGTCGAAACATTTCCTCAAAGAGGTTGCAAATGCGGAGGAAAGCAGACGTGTATTGGTTCACTCAGTATTGATTTATTCAGTAATCGTCTCTCGGTGTTATCGTTTCTTCTTCGTCTTCTCTTCGACTCTTACTTCCAAAACCCATTCGGTGTTTTACTCAAGAAGAGGTCAACTTCTCCCTCATATTGATCTCTTCCTCCATTTCCCTTTTCCTCGATCATTTTTCCGCCCTTTTTCCCAAATCGGTCCATTACCTTACCTCCCTCTCCAAATAGGCGGCCATTCCAACCGCACACCTCCCCTCGATTCTTTCAATTCCTATTCGCCACCCTTCCCCCTCATTATCCCCTCCTCATTTCCTTAAAGCCACACCATCTTTCCCACCAAGCCATCCTCCATTCTGAGCTATCTCATTGGAAATGTGGTTCGTATGCAATGCTTGAGGTTGACGAATTGTTCATAAAAGCTTTCAGTGAACAGATTGTATCGAGAGACTGGGCAAGCTAATTCTATTCGTTAAGCCCGGTTACAATCCACCTCTGGGTCCCCTAAGCAGAGTTTATTTTTTGATTCACACCTGATTGTGGATGAGCTGTAAGATAATTGTGGATGAAAAGTCTTCAGTCTTTGAGATTGACCAAGTATTACTCATTTTCGTTTTATGCTTAACTATTACACGTTATATATTAATTAACACAGGAATGTTTTGACATGTTGTTTTTATTTATTAAAATATTACTTATTAGCTGCGAAGGTAATGACGTCAGTTGAAATGTTGTAGAATTTCATCTCTCACAACTTTTTCTTGAGGACTATAATGATTATAGAGCCTCAAATGGCCGCACGAGAACGTCAAAGAGGCCGCATGCGGCCTGAGGCGGCCACACTTGGGAGACCTCTTTAGGACACGGATCTGATTGTCTTTTCCCTTTCCGTTCTGTTTTGGCGAAACCCAAAGTGACCCTAAACGGCTTTATTAATTAATCGTACTGTAGAACGCACTTCACCTGTGAATTGTTGCGATTCGGAGCTCTGTTCAAGGGAACTGCGTTGATACGGGCGTCGGTCCGAAGGCGTGATTCTTCCAAGTCTGAAAGGACGCATATATTTAAATAATGATGCTTCGCCGAGTGAATTCCTCTGAAGATTGAGACGCATTGGATTCGGCTGTCCATCGGAGGAGAACCTCGAAGATGAGTCGTTAAAAATGTTTGATGGATTAATTCTCAGTGTAGGAAAACGACCAAAGGCGTAGAAGAGGACGTCCTAACAACGAACGCCTCGCTATTTCGCTTCAAAAATGTTGCGGGATCTCAGTCCCTCAATTGAGACAGTGTTATCACCAAAAACTCCAGCAAAACGAACAGAATCTCGAGCGATGTATTTAATGATGTTGGAGTATTTATTTATAATATCATATGAAAAGTATCCAAGTCTACAGATGTTGCTATTAAGTTAGTAAACCCGCTCAACATTTCACTGCTCTGATTTTAAACTTCCGCAATTTTTTATACCATTAGAAATTTATAATTAACAGCATGTATATGTGACTATACTCATATTTGCTACAATTCTCTTTTAACAATAACTTCTTAGTATGGGCAATCATCGGCTCCATATTCTCCGCTGGAATATCCTGTTCTTATATAGGTCTTGTGCTTCTGATACATTCATACTATGTATCTAGTAACATATTTTCATTTATATCCTTTTATCTATTGAAATACGTACATACACCTTTTCACCATTCACTCCAAGTACAATTATCTATATATTTCCAAATTAATGGATTATTTCTTTACTTCGTTATATCTTCGCATTTTCTTCAGATACCTCTGTCCGTAGTATAGAGCGGTTCATTTGGAGGACTACGAGTTGTCGCTCGTTTTTTCGAGATTCCAAAGACGAAATCTTAGGGCCTCTTTCCGGTGGCCATCCTCAGTAGGTGCACCGGGGAAATATGCAGGAGAAGAGGATTCCTAGGAAATTGATAGTTAAGAAGTGTGGATGCTGACCAATCAGCGTGACTTGCAAGGCACAGGGACTCTACCCCAGCTGTATCAACCTCTTTTCCTCTGCGACGTTGCCAGATGTGCTGTTGCAACGTCTCTCCTTCATTCATCTTCGTCTTTCTTTTCCCATTAAAAGCTCTTTTTACTCGTTTAAAGCAAGCACGTGTTAATGCTTCTTCATTTTCTTACCTTGCGAGGGAGCGCTGGACTAAGCGGTGGCCGTCTTCCTTCTGATACTTTTTATCACGTCACCGATGACCACTGTAGCGAGAAAATTACGAGGAGAACTTTTTTTAGCCGCTTCGCAGAGGAGTTGTTTTTTCCTGAAACCGTTACGCCTATACCCTATTCATTCGGGTCTACCCTACTCGGTTCTCTCGATATCTGTGGTTAAATGTGTGAATTTCAGCGATTTATTTATCTTCTCATAGAAATGTGTACATATGTTTTACTTTCATCATCTACGCGAATAGGAAAAATAACGCGTATTTTTTCAACGAAATATAACCAGTGCGGATTTATACCCGCATAAGTACGGGAGCGCTACTTGTATTCATTCAATTTAGTTTATATTTTGGAGGAAAGGAGTTTTATAGCGACTCTGTGTGAAACTTCAAATAGTGGAGTTTATTCTGTGGAAAGCACGCATTTCTTTTCTTCCCATGTATGGCACCGTTCCACATGGAGCATATTAGATTCAATCGTTTAATAAATTCCTATTTACCTCTAGTCTGGACACCGGGTAGGATCTCTCACAAGCTGCCCCTTGTTTGATCTTTCCTTTATGTTGCTTTTTGCGCAGACAGGACTTCATACTTTTGTCACATTTTAATGACCGAAATGGTTAAACCTTCTTCGAAAAAAGGGTAAATTCATCCATTTACTCAGCAGCTTATAGCAGCTAATATTAGGTATAGGACTGTAATGTTTATGACCTAATAAGAACTGTAATGTTTGTGTCATAAACCGAAGCTGAAGTTAATTTAAAGAACTAATAATTAACCTAAATTTAATTTTTACTATAACCTCTCCTATTTTCAACCGAAATGACATCGTTTTTCGTAAATAGTAACAAAAGTTATTAGTTTCAGAATCACCTCCGTAATCTGAAATGTAATTTTCCATTGTGTTTGTTGTGTCAAGTAAATGAATGACGTCTTTTTTTGGGCGAAATTAGAACTTGAAAAAAATGTCCTCTTCCAATGAAATCGTGCAATTCTCGTGAAACAGTATCAAAAATACAAACAGAATGTAAGAAAAATATCTCTCTTTTTGCTTATGTGGAGGAATGTGCGAAATCATTTCTGTTTTTGTCGAAATAGAATTTTCCAAAAAATTCGTTTGGCGAATCCGCATTCGTTAGTGGAGTCCAAATGCCGCCGAAAATTCCTCGCCAGTCGAAACATTATAATCATGGTTTCTCGTTAGCGTAGGTATATTTAATGTATGGGTAGGCTTAGTTGTACAACAGAAATGGCCAAGGGAGTGCTTCAGTGGTTTTTTTCGCGACAACGGATGGTTTTCTATTGATGGCGACGCAACCTTCGAGTTCCATTGGAATAACGGATGTGCGATTCTCAGCTAAACCTGTATTCTCCGAAGCGGCCTTGCTGGGCCGAGGTCATGTATCCTCGGAATATAGAGCAGCATTAGAAAAAATGCACGAATAGATGGAGAAGAGTAGGAACGCAACTCTCGGGAGAGTGATTACAGACTCGCCGACTTCGTGACGTCACTTTTCGTGATAGTCTTATTTTTTCAGACGAGGACGCGTTTTGTTCTTCTGACCTTAATTACTCGGTCTTGCTTTTCTTTCATCTTTTTTGCTTGACGTCGGAAAAGTATCGAGACATGCTTAAGCCAATGATGGTCTCGTGTATTTGTTGGCACAAGGCCTCGCTACAAATGTGCCCTTGCAAGATGGCAATACACATTCACACATACTTATACGGTGTTACTGGTTTGGGTTTACAAAGAAATCCAAAAGTGCGTATACTTATATAATGCTCGTCTACTCATATAGGCGACGTTGCTTATTATAGTAAAGAAAGAAATCCAAAAGAATCTAAAAAAAATTTACGGTGGACCTTTCTAGGAGACTTATGAACGTCAACGAATTTGCAACGGTTTAAACAACTCTTAAAAGTAACGAATAAAAATCACTTAAACAATTTATGTACCTCTTAGCTATATAATGGGCCTTAATGTGTTGGCTTAATTACTAAGACATCATTAACATTTGCTAATTCATTTGATATTCGCTACAGTGCGATAATGTGTGATGTCCAGTGTATGCAGTGTATTTTTGTGAGTATTACAACAATAGCGCTTTTCTTCCTTATGTGAATGAAATCACATATGAGATTCCAAAATATTAAATTGCACAAATACATTTGGAAACAATAGAAACAAAAAGAACAGAAATGAGAGATGTACACAATGTAGAAAATGTGCAATGGTTAGGTAAAAGAAGCCCTTGGTAAATGAGTATTCCTCAAATAAGGCTAAAGAAGAAAAAACGTTTCGTTACTGACACTGTAGCGGTATGGAATAAACTTTTTATATTGTCGATGACATTATTTTTTGTATAAATTAAGGGGGTTTATGAGGGAAAAAAAAATAGAAGGAAATCGTAGTCAAAATACTTGTTTTGCATTTACCAGTTAGTTTATTGAGATGAGAGTGAGGAGGCTCCAATAAAGGAATAACTGTATGTTCACACCTTCTGGTAGGGAATCCATTAAGTCGAGTTTAATAAAAAAGCACAAACTTAAAAAATGATTTAAGCTCACGCAAAATATTCCATGGAATCCCAAAAAATATGCATAAGGGAGGACTGTTTATATTTGCTATCGCAAAAGCGCTTAATTAGCAGATTTTATCGAGCGCACATCCGTACAGCGGAGGTGAATGCTTTTTGGGTTATCTGCTCATCGCACACATTATTAATTGCCGCGCTATGGCACTTGTTTTGCCTTTTTTACGCTTTTCCGGAATATGGAAGAGTCCTGTGGCACGAAAGGAACTTTAAATAACGAAAAAAAAAGGATTAAGAAGCGAATCGGTGCCTTATGAGTCGGTGGAGACGAGATCTGGATTCCGTGGGCAATCAAACGCTCATTAAGTCTGTTTTGCTTCGAAACCCCTCATTTTTATGTCGTTATCTCCTCCGTCATACGTCGTCCACGTGTGTTGCTTTTTTAATTTCACTCCGACGGAGCCATTATTTATTTATTATCTCGCTGAGCAGCTTATTGCGCTCGTCAGCTGTCCTCGATGCATGCGAATGGTCGAAAGTAATCGCGGATTAAAGTTGACCCTCAATGGGGAGGTGATATCCATTCAATGCATATTTATTTGCTGGAAGATCACGTGTCCACGAACCTTTTAGACTTATTAAGGGGGTATATGGTTATAGGGGGGAAGGTGGTTCGTATACGTTGAAAACTTTGCTGTGAATTCACATTAAAAATGGTTAAATTCGTCGATCGAAATCTGAATGTCAGGATAAACGTATGATACAGATTATTAAATAATGTATTGATAATGGCTGGACTGCTCGGTAATGAATCACTCACTGAATTTTTCTGAAACGCTCCGTGAATTCTGATCAGTTGTTCGTCAAGATTTTATCACTATGTTATGATCACTATGTTAAATAGCAATTAGTAATTTCACTGCGACTTTCATATCCCACTGACGTGTTGGACGCTTAATTTCCTGACAAAATCTCAAAAAGTGTTTCACATCTTTAATAAAATCCCAAAGTAACTAAAGCAAAAATTGAAAATTAAGTTGATTTTTTATCCTTCCGTATATTAGATGTTGACTATTTTCCGTTCGTACCGTTTACTTAGTCTTTCGTATCAATGCAAGATTCAGCGCATTTCCTATCTCCGGTACAGCAATTGATCGATTCATGTTCAAGTACACGTGATGCCGATGATCTATGTATGTTTTCTCTACTCTTGTGGACGCCAAAGGAATGTTGTCATCAACATAAAGCATTCGAAATCTAGATGGGATCAGAAAAGAAAGTTTATTAGCTTCGAACACATTCCGTATAAATGAAGCCGATTTAATCGCGGAGTTTAATGTTCTCTTCTTTTTTTTTTTTTTTGAATTAAGAGCTGAGAAACGCTCTCAGAGTCGCACCCTCTACAAATACGATTTCCTTCAAATTTGAGGCTCTACTTCTTATTGCTCTCCGAACTGCCTTCGACCGCTCCCTTTCGAATACAAATCACTGCATTTCGGCGAATTAATACACCGCATGCGAAAATTCTGGCTAATTAAATTCCTCCTGGTGATGGAATGGTTGGGATGGGAAAAAAGGCATGAACATTTCTGTACCATTCTCACGGAATCAATTCTGCTCTTTATTTGGTAGTCAGTGTTCTCCCGCTGCAGGAGAGCTCGAAAAATTCTTTCCGGACGCAATTAAACGCTCTTTACGACTTCTGTTCATTAGTGAACCCTCCCGTTCATTACAACGTATAAATGAATGGAGAAGGATTGAAATACTTTTTTCTCTTCGGTGTATAATTTTCATTCGCTTACGAAGTTTCTCCATCCTTAGCCTTCTATAGTCCGATTTGGATTTTTTGAAAATTTCCTCTGGTTTTGCTCGTTACGTTTCCGAGGCGGTGTTTTTGTTTCTGAAGTCGTGTGCGGTATCCCTTCAAAGAGCTTTTTTCTTCTTCAATCGGCGACTAACGTATTGATTCCGTCCGCAGTCCCTTTTTCGAGATTTGAAAGTATAATACGCGTTCCGCGTAATAGAACATGAGTTCTGATTAAATCTACTATAGTACACTTGGGAAATATCACGTTTTACGGAAAATCGTTGGGCGATACGAGTTTTAATGAGTGAGAACATTCCTTATAAAGTCTTTTGTTTGAAGCATTACGATTTTGACTGGTCGTGGTTACAGTAACTCCATGGGTCCGTGTTCGAGTCCCGGCAAATAGGATGTTTCTATTTAGGGAATGGCTGTCGGTTCCGTGAATAATAACAATTATTAATATGAATGTAATTAGGATGGTCTTCCCGTGTTCATTAAAAAATTATCATTAGTATAAGGTTGCGTATTAGCTGAAAATAATAATTCCTACAATAGAAAAGACGCACCATTCTAGGAATGTGGCCATCCGGGAGACTTCGTGAGCAAAGGAGAAATTCAAATGAAATGAGAAGCGAATGGCTTGAAGGATAGCTCAACGGACAGAGTACCCGATCGGTAACTAGGAGACCTTGTTCGATTCCCGGTCCCGTCATAATTTTTTCAAGTCATATTCTTCCTTGGGATCTTTCCTGGGTGCGCACCATCTTGCGCTAGATCACCCTTACCCGTTGCCTATACAGTATTTGTAAGTTAAGTTACAACCGTCACTCATATGTAAAATTCCTATTTTTCAAATTGTATATTTTGTTTAATGTATTTTGTGTTACTCATTTTGGATGTTGACCACGTTTCGAAATAATAAGCCCCTTAAAAATTAGGGAATGTGATTTTTGTTGGATTAACACCTTGAACTAAAACATTTTCCATGCTATTTTTATGTCATCACAGAGATATTTACATCACACGAAATTTAACCGATTATATTACGTTCCACTCATTATGAAACTTAAATCAGCATTTACTCAATCGCAACACTGCTTCTGCCTTTAACACGTTTTCTTAAGGATTTTCGTGTTTCCAAACCGCTGAGGTTAAAATGCTCTAATCAAGATTTAAGTGCGTTTGTGTGATAACATTTCTCGTGCAATCGGTCGAAGCGTTTTCGTAAGAGTCGTCGCATTATGAACTCGTATCTCAGTTAACGAACGGCTCAAGTGACCCGGAAATAGAGGCAAATCGTAGCGGCGCATGCAACGAATATGTCTGCAAATTGCGGTACACTTCCCTCTGTGTCTCCTTTGCTCAGAGGATGATAAGATATGGTTTTAATTGGTGTCGTTGTCAGGAATTCCTTCGTACGCGGGGGATGCTCACCTATAGGGATGGTGTCAATTGGACGGGAATCCCATTAAACGAAGATTTCTCAATTGGGGTGGTCACCAATGAGGTGCCTCCACCTTTGAATCGACACTTACTCTGGCAAGACATGGGAAAAGAAATCATTCTGGAAGATTTCTTTTTTGAAAGGAGAATTTTAAAAATCGCAAGAGATTGAAATAAAGGCTTTATATTTAATTAGGCTAACCGGTAGATTGTTATTATAAGATATACCTATCTCATTCCCTCAGTTAACATAAGAGTCACTTCAGGCGTACCTCAAGGCAGCATAATCGGACCTTTACTCTACTTCATTTATATCAATGACCTAAGCGACAAGATCGATAGGAATGTGAGGATAGTTTTGGATGATTCGGTAATATATAGAGAAATATCAAGTGACGAAGATAGTGCTTCACTCTCAAACGACTTAGCTCATATACAAATATTGTGCGAAAAATGGCAACTAGATCTTAATGTAGATAAATGCTATGTAGTAAATTTCTTAGAAAAGAAACAATTGCGTCAGAACCACCCGTAAAAAATTAGTGGAACGAAGTCAAATGTGGTAGACACAAGATATAGAACATATGTGTCGCTACCTGAGATGCTGAAAGGGTTTTAACCCTAGCGGTTTAATTTAATGCTTACCATCCGTCGTAAAAAAATTTTACTTCAGATTGGATATGAATCGCTTACTGAAGAAATTTAAGCTTAAATAATTGTGTTCTTGGTGCAATGAACGTTTACTAGCGGTGAATTTGATGTTGAACAAATGGTCTATTCTCTACTATAAAAGGAAATCACTCACGCGCTGTATTCAAGAGACGTTTTGCTGTAGATATGGTTCGAATGTTAAATCTTCTCAGTCTTTTACTCTATACATCCTTCCTTTCCTTATTCAATAGCTTTCTAAAGGCCAACATACGCCCAAACAAGTTGAAAAATTCCGCCAATGAGACTTTCTTTTAGAAATCCACATCATAGACATGATTTTAGTGAACTTACATTTAAATTAGCTCTCTCCAGTCTTTTTTTCTATTGGGGAGATAATAGAAAATAGGTTATTGCGTATTTTAACTTCAGGTAGTTAATTATTACTCAGCATAACATTTTATTTATTCAGCAAACTTTAGAAATGAGATCGAGCATTTCTTTCCTTATTCAAAGAGAGTGAGATAAATTAAGGTTATTTATGTGGGATATCCAAAACAGTGCATAGGATACGGACGATTCAATGGGTACATTCTGAGGATTCAAAGAATTACGGATGAAGAGTTATGTGATGACGTAGGCTTTCGTTCGTGAATGTGTGTCACATTTGGCGATCGCGTTTATTGGATGATTCGTGCGGAGGACGTCGCGTGTCTCCCGGAGATTGGTGAAAGTGAAAGGGCGTCTGAGGGTGAAAGGAAGCGGCAAAGGGAGGAAGGAAGACGGATGACTCGGATCCGGTCTAAGAGTGATACACTGGCCTTTCTCTCAAACTCTCCCCTAGGCGATTGTGCGCCTCCTGGTGGGACAATTAGGCGGATGAGAAACTTCTTAAATTCCTTTTCCAAGTTAAATTATTGACGCTCTCTTATCAGTAGAGGAAGCTGTTGATATTGAGTAACACATCACCTTTTTATATCCATGGAAATGTTAATCAAGCTTCTTCTTCCACGAAAGGAAATTTTTAAAGAAGGATGTTTTATTTCTTCGCCATCTGGTGGTCGAACGTTTTGTTACAAGTGTTGTATTTTATGCACCGTAAGTTACTCAGAGCGATGTGAAAGAAAATAAAGCTAAAATAAAAGAAGACTTGTTTTGATGCAATGATACTACTCGGAAGAGAATGTTATCAATAATGTACTAATGATCAATCTAAAAATAATAAATTAAGTTGAGTGGGGGCCTTAAATGTTACCCTCAGTTCACAATGGCAGATAAAGTGTTAATTTCATGTCCATATTGATCACATTGTCTGTCTCTTTTATTCGCAAGCGTTAACTTCTTATCTTTTATGGCTTGTAATTAAAAGTGTACGTTTCTGCGCTAAAATACAGTATAATTAGATTTATACCAGAAATCATTTATTAAGAAATTAAGGACATAGTTTAAGCAGAGGAATTATAAGTTAAATTAACCCTCGAAGAGGTCAGAGACTCATATACTGTAATCAGTAGAAAGAAATCGAGTGGTAAACATAGAACAATGTATCGTTGCCGTTTTGGGTGTAAAGATCCTTTTATGCTCGCCCTAATCATCAATTTCATTGCCTTTGATCAAGCCATTTGGAATTCCTTTCTCCAAAAAATGTAGCGAAAATTTCCGCGGTCGTTAATTACTCGCGTCGAAGCCAAACGCAGGGAATATAATAAATGGAATTAATATTCGAACATCTAAGGAGCATTCATTTATGTTTTTATTGCACCTTCGCTGGTGGGGCAACGTGAATTACTCCGCTCCTTTTTATTTCGCCTTTCTCCCGTTCGTGCGCTGAAGGCATCATATATAAGAGCCTGTTTTAGGGTCGGCTAAATTTTCGACAAAAACGATATAAATTTTTACGACTTTCGATAAACAGTCATTAATTTATTCGGAGCGTCAAAAAACTAGTCCATAAACAAGTGAATTAGGTGCGAACAAGGGTGACGTTATGAGCCGTATTGCTGACGTTTTTATACGTCATTCATCTCCTTGTACATTAATTTATTTGGGAATCGTAAAAGTGGACTATAGAGCGAGCTAATTGACACTTTGTTCCGCAATTTCTCATCGTGTTAATTATTCTATAGTGTATATGAATGAACAGGACAAGCTCTATCTCATTTAGTTTCTCATGTGAGATCCCAAATCTAGATACCCACTGCTGCTGTGCTTCGGCGCGTTCTTAATCTCTAGTTTCATTATTTTACTATTATTATTATTTTAAATATATTCATTCGAGGGTAAGCCCGTGTTTACCCCTTATCGACCCAACTTCCTTTCTCGATTACGAAGTGATAAACATCTCAAAGTAAAACGTACAGAAAAAGATTTATTTGTGAGAAAGAATCTCCGCCAGTGAAAGTCGTTTGGGAAAAACCCACGCATTGGGAAAACATCCGCTTAAGGAAAGAGTAAAAGAAACGTATAAAAACAAACGTGAAATACGCCTTTGTTATCTAAGTACGTTCCTACACACATGAGTCTTTTAACTCTCGTTAGGTTCTCGTCCCCTATAATTCCCCATTTAACACCCTTTCCTTAACTTTTTTGCAGCCAACCCTACCTTTTGTATCATAAAAAAAACCTTAGCGAACTAATCTATAGTATAGATAGGATACATGTTACTTCTTAATATACCTTAAATTCATATTTTACTAAGTAGTATTTAATTGCAAGTTACATTAGTCAATTACTCGATACATCAAATCAGTTAAAAGGAAAGGATCGTTGGCTATGTTTTTTCGTCTTGATTGTCATATAATTGGCTACGTGCGTATCTTAGCAATAAAAAACGAATTGAAATAGGAGACAATGATGATTGGAGTATGGATTGAGTGGGTGATTCTTATGGCGTGGAGATATTTACGAACTTAGGATCGAAAACGATGTTTTAGCTCTCATTGGATGATCCCCTGACTGTTACGAGTACATAGTTGGTTATGAATAAAAACCCCTGGCTAAGCCACTGGTGTGATACAATAGAAGCAATATTTTCTTCCGTACTCTTTGAATACGAAGTCGTGGCCCAAACACTCGATTCTAGTATTTGGATTACTATTCCACATCATGATAAGAGAGGAGAGCTTCAGGAAATAGAGGTTCGTAGGAACCCAAGGAATCAATGGAGCCGTCATCTAATTGCGGGGATGTTCAATGGCCATTGAGAGATTAGGGTCACTGCTAATGAGATGATCTCGAGAGAGGTTTGTTGAGTTTTTGCCACCATCCGTTCTTGTGCCGATGGATGTAGTTGCTTTTCTGTTACTTTCTTCTCAGATGTTGGAAATAAAGGCATTGCATATAATGTACGCGGTTGTGAATTACGTATACAATAACCAATTTTATTAATTTATTATGTCTTTTATTGTAAATACATTTTTTATGCAAATATTTATTGTAAATACATTTGATTTTAATTACTTTGAGGTGATTGATTGGCATCACCAATTATTTTTTACCTCAATTGTGGTTTTATGCGTCACAGTTTATTAAATATCATTCTCTCTCGCCTTAAATCTTGTTTTGAAATGATTGCGTCTTTTATCAAAGAAAATAGAAAGACCGATTGTTCGCGACCATTTCGGAATGCAATAAAAGTAACATGAATTAGCTTTAGCTTTTATTTAAAAATATTTGATGCCAAATAAATTCATGCAAATAATTTATGGTATCTCTAAAATATACTTTATCTTTCTCTTCTAGGTAAGTGGACAAACGCATTTCCCGTTTCCTGAAATCAAGGTAAATGATAAAGCAATAATGATTCCACTCGCGTACTATAAACCTGAATGAACATTAAATATCTTAATCTAGAAAGATAAATGTATTTTCCACGCATAATTTGTCACCACTCTTGAATAATATCACGCCCAAGCAATAATATCCATCAAACGATGGATAAATTCTATAATATTTGATACCTTTTAATTTTATCGCACTGTAACGCGACTCAAGTTTCTTCTTTCCAATTTATAGCTGTCGTAAATTAATAATTCGTTCGGAAGCTCCGCACAATTAATTTGCGATCGATTTTTCGAAAGCGGAAGAGACGGTGGCGAATAGGCGAAATGTCGGCAATTCCAATTAAAAGTTTCGTTCCGATTACGCTAATGAAGACTTCTTTGGCGCGATATTTCGAAGCGCACTACTTTTTGTACGCTCCGTCGCTTTCGGTTAACTAATCTTCCGTAGCCCTCCGAGGTATCCTTCCTCCTTCATTCCTGTAAAAATAAAGCGCATTGCCACATTTTTATTGTTTTTCATCTAAAAAGTTGGAAAAAAACTTCCACACTCATTTGCGTTTAAATTGAATTCCTTACCTCAGAGGCAGTTCCTTCCTTCCTCCCGGAGCGGCCTTGGTTTTCCCATTAAGGTCTTCTCTGATAGACAAGCAGCGTTGCTAAGGGTGGCGTCCACTTCCTTCCCCAAAAGTGACGCTCCTTCCCCGTTAGGGCATCACGAAAACATACGGGAAATCAGTTTTTGCTTACCGTGCTATTTTTGCTGACATTTTCTCCATTCATTTGTTAAATGCTCTGGGCAATGTCTAACTATAGTTTATTTGATATTTACCAGAATTTGTTAATATTTATTTATCTCAAATCGCCGATATTATAATGAATCGATAACCACTTAAAATATTGATTTAACGTTGAATGCATGCAATCCTGCATATTCTAAGAAAGACATAGAAGCAGCAATTCAAATTGTATGAGTGGATATGAAAGCAGATCAACACATAGATACTCTATGTAAATGTATTGTCGGAATATAGGCCGTAGATTGGTAGATGGTTATGGATCGAGAGTCAAGATACGAACAATAAGAGAACACTGTCTTATCTTACGCGTTGGTACGTACAAAGTGGAATGTGTTTCTGCAAGCTATGATAGTTCAACAAATAATGTTTTCGGTTACAAACTGAATTATCCATGTAGTTATACGAATGTTTGGCGAATGTAAACTTTGCTTGTTTCCCGAAATGATTAAGGCATTGAGGGTAATTATCTAAAAGGTAGACATTTACCAATGAGGCTTTACACCCTTTTGCATCATTAAATTAATAGGAGGAATGATTCAAAGAATATCGCTCATTTCAAAATGGATCCTCCTTTCAAAGCTCATAGTTTCCATTTGTAATTGTTCTCCGACACGAAATCCTTTGATCTCTATCATTTTGTATCGGCGCGCTTTTGATTCTTTGATTCTTTAAAAAGCGACAGCGGGGCTACTAGCAAATGTTAGGCGTGGATTCGAAGAAAAATCGAACTCTCTTTCTGTGCCCATTTGAAGGAGTTGAGGGGTTTAATAGCGTAGGCATTGGTGGCGGGCCCGTGCGTGACTCTCGCCGTAAGCACCCAGAGCACGCAATTTGTCCCACTGTCACGAGGGTGCACATGTCTTTCTTCGAATGCAACACGCTTTCTTCCTTCCAATGCGACACTCAAATTCGAGCGGTGACGTCACGAAATGGAAGTCGGACTTAATTAACGAGTCATACTGGACGTAGAATCATATTTTTACTCGACATTACGTGGAACACTTTCATATTTTTAAACATCTCTGTCTTCTTTGTTTGTTTTATTTCGCATCATACCTCGAGCGTGACTTATCTCCGAGATGTATCGAAGCGATTTTTTCTATGTATCTACGATAGCATCGATGTTTTCGATATAATCGATATTTATGTCAGCGGGATTAATAAGATCGAAATCTTCTCTCTCTGTTGTCTTTATTTAGGAAAAGATGAAAAATTTTGAAAGTATTAGTGTCGAAATCTTCGACATGTCAATCCGAACGTATTCGAGACTTGAATCCAATCATGTCGCCTTAGCTTTTACTTTGGAGAAAGGGTATAGAATATTAAGAGTACACCCCCATAATTCGGATATAAAATCTTTTGATATATCTGAAACGTGACGAGCAATATTATTTGCTATCTACAGTGATACTTTTGGCTCCGAAAACTCTTCATAAGAGACTCGGATCTTTCCATGCCTTTTGTTGGAAATAGTGTGGAAGCTTGGTATTCCCATGACCTGGAAAGCCTTTGGTGGTTTTCGTGAGCACTCTAAGAAAATTGAAGAAATTAGGGTGAGGACAGAGGGCTATTATTGGCCCTTTGTTTTTCCCTTGAAGACACTTGAGGATTTCAACAAGAATGCAGCGTAGACATGCGAGCATGGAGTGGATTGCCTCCAGTTACTTCGATCCGAATTGGAGCTGGTCTATGAAAAGCCAGAACGCGATACCTAGTTATGTATCCCGTCCTAATCCCCCGTCACATAAAATATTCGCGAGAATATAAAATTAATTTAATTTCATAAAGAATATTTAGTAGTTGATTATGAATGGACTAATTATCTTTCGCGGTAGACGAAGATTTCGTAGTTGTTAAATAATTAAGTAAATTATGCCGTATGTATCAAGTATGCTTAAATGTAATCATTATTACGTGATTTAAACTAAATCTGCGATTATGAGTTCTAAGGTCGTGAATTTTGTAGCCAAAGTAGATTTATTTCATTTCCGATTATTTCCTTCGCTAGTTAGCATAAATGTATCGGATAATGCTGTAATAAGTAATAAAAATTATGGATCAATTTCTCGCTTAAAATTTGTCGTAACATCGAACTCTGTTGCTGATAAAAATGATGCATAACAAACTAGACATGTTTATAGAAAACTGCAAACTTTATGATTAACTGTTTACTTGATTGTATTAAATCGTGTTCAACAATAAAATTTGAGGATATGTAATAAAAATATAGTAATACAAGGATATTGTTAAAGTTGAAAATATGATAGGATTTTAGAGTAATATTTGCGTCTCAAACTTTAGTATATTTAGTAATTTAGCGACAAAATTGCATTTATTTGCTTATAATTCGAAAACACCAAGAAAGTGCAAGATTATAAAATTATAATTCTCTCTAGGTAACTGTTAAAAAGCAGGTTTCTTAACTGACAGTGCCCATATCGCTCATAACGTTATAGGAGTCGGTTTGTTTTCCAAGGGGAAGTCCCGACCGAGTCTGTCCATTCCTAAAAAATGTGAAATTTAGGCTGTCGAAGTGTTCGTGCCTTTGAGAAGCACGTGCGTGAGCCTTTTGTGGTCATTACGTTGGTGTGAGAAAGCGCCGTAGCCGAAACGCGCCCTCGTAATATTCCTTCCTTCAAATAATGAGCGTCCTCAGCATTTTCACGAAATGCCCGGGGCTTCAGCCGCCATAAATATGAAGCCTTCTTTGGAGGATTTTCCCTCTGTTCTTCCACCTGCTCTCTTTATCCACGCAATGCCCTCTAATTTGTCTAATCTAAATATTCATAGGCGATTCGGGGAGAATCTTTTGTTTTACACGAAAACTCTTGTTAATTAAACTTCGAGGATGGATTTCTTGGGAATATTCTTTACAAAACTTTTCTCTTTCGCTTAATTCTGACGAACCACTACATTTGTTATGGGTGTTCGAAACGGTCTTTATTTACTTTCTGGACAAGGATATGTAAACCCTGCGGTGGAAATATGAATTATATCTTCATATTTATATGGTTTCCTAAATTTTGCTTTTTCTCGAACCTTAAGCGGATAAACTTAGACCGTTCTTTTCAATATCAAAGTGTAAAAGTATTGTAGTGGCATAAAAGTCGGATGTTTGAGTTGTTATTTACTATCTACGTTTTGCATTTTCGACTGGATTTTTATCATGAAATCCTGAAGAATTTTTACCCGTGAGTTAGTTCGAGTCCCTGTTACGTCGATACTTTCCATTTCTGTTCATCCAATAGGTTTGCACCTCCACGTTGTGTGTATTTACCCTTTTGATGAGAGAGACTGTCTCAGGCGTAATTTGGTGCGATTTCTTCATTAGAATATGACTTAAAAAGTGTGGTATTTATCACGGATGTTTATTTCATATTATTATTTACTCTGTCTTGATCAACGATTGAAATTTTTGTTAGGAAACGTGTAAGATTCTTGGAAAACAAAATCATCGTAAATTTGGCTTAAACTTTTAGCCGTGTTTCGGCTATATGGTAGAAATTAGTAAACAAATTCCAACATTTTGCGACCACATTCTAGCAGTGAATTTCAAAGTATGTGTCGATACTTTGGCTGCCCCTCATGTATGTCGAGTGGAGGACAAATAGGAATTGAACATGTTAAAAGAGAATCGAAGAATTTGCAGGGTAGTGGGAAGTGGGTGTGGCGTAAATGAATAAGTGAAGCAGAGGAGGGGATTGCAGAAGGGAGACTATGGTCGGAATTCGAAAGAGACGACTGCAGCGCCTTTTGCGGAGGGTCCGAATATTAAGGGTGGCAGGTCGAAATGGGCTGAAAGCAATGACCGAAGGATTTTTGGGGAAATTTCGTTTCGCGTGTGGTCAAGGGTTTGCCCCCTCGAGGCAACTGACCAGGGCCAGTCTGACCCCAGTAAGGAATTTTTCCCAGGGTTTGTGGAATTTTCTAACACTTTCGCTTCACAAGTTCTGCGTTCTTTTCTAGTGGTCTGTGGGCGCACCTGGAAGAGTTCCTGGAATTCTCGTACATCGTAGAATTTAGGAAAAATTTCTATTACATAATCCTGAAAATGCCACAGTAAAGTATTTATGTAAGGTTTGGGTCGGAGTTTGGGCGCTGGATTTGGATTTTGCTGTAAAAATGAATTAACGATTAATGTTACTCATTTCTGTCGTCGCTATAAAAGTAATGTTCGCTGTATTCAGTCGGTTAATGGATGGGATTTAAAAGCAAATATGATGGGAAAAAATTAAGCTACGGTAAGAGTACTACCATAGTTCAGTTTTTCACGATTAAACTGAGTAGATTTAGTGAAACCTATTAAAAGATTTTATCTGTTATTCATTCCTTTGATTCTTTTGATTTTTAATTCTACACACCCAAGCAAAGGCCTTATATGTACGAATTATAAAATCAAACTAGCTGTTGGGAAGACTATTTGCGTAATGCCGAAGCGGTGTATGAGCTATTCGACTCTTAGTTACATTATATCCAAGTGTCTACTTTTGGAGCACGATTCGAACGCTGTCACTCAAAAACACACTTTTATTTAAACAAAAGTGATGATGGGAGGAAAGTAATGATAAGAGATGCAAACCTTGTCATCGTCACGGTGTCCCAGCACATAATTCGCGTGATGGACACGTGCTGACCCACGGTAATGGATTTCTTATGGAAGAACAGGACCCCAAACGAAACGTCTCTTATTGGAAGGGGGTTTCCGGGTCGTATGAGTGAGGAATAACAATTGTGAGAGGGGCCCCAGAGCGAGAAATTAAATCATCTTGTAGAGGTCCCTTCGGAATTTCTCGGGGAAAAAGGTCTGTAGTCTGAGTGACCGAGGTCCGTAAAGCCACATATATATTTCATAATTTGAGCGCAGGGAGAGCGAAGTCCCGTGGGAGCCTCTCTTTGGTAGGGCAGTGCGTGAGTAGGTGGTGTTCCTTTAGGATGACGCTAATGGCGGAACAATATTAAGCTCAATATTATATTCATGTTATTCATTTTCTCCACTACTGGTACATTGAGAAGTCAATCATCATTTGAGCAACTTAGTTCTTTTCGTCGCTGCTAATTTTTGCCTTTTCCTCCTCCTTACAAAGGAAGGTGTTGCTTTAGTTTTGCGAGTGTTACTTTACCCAGAATCGCCACACTTTAGCTACATCAGCCATTTTTTGTGGTGGAAACGTCCACCGTTCTCTGATTCGCCTGTACTCGAAGCGGGAGGTCTTACTTCAATGAAAGAGGTTGTGGTATATATTAAAGTTTTACACAATTCACATTTCAGAGTTGTGTATGTCCATTTTTATTACCACTATAGTGACATTGATTTTTAATTTTGGCGATAAATTGGCATGTGATGAAATTTGTAAGGGGTCTTAGACGCATTCTCAATGAAGAATGGTTCAAGTGGTGGGGACCATCTTGCTGGTCATTAAAAGGCATCTCGGTTTTCCGCTGCCGAATTGATCGAACCCCAGCGGGAGATGACATTGTGAATGTCTTGTTAAACGATTAGGAGGAGCGACTGTTACGTGTGGGACTCCGCGTTTCTGGTCACGTGCTCCCCGGCTGTAGCGAATGGCTGTGTCCTTCTCTCTTCCAGTATTCCCACGGTGCCCGCTCTTCAATTGTTTCGATCTTACTTACGTTATTCTCCTTCCTTTTCTCATTCTTCGCGTTTGTAGCCGATTTATTCCGGAAAGGTTAATTTTATCGTGTTCCACGTAGCAAATACTATATATATTAATTAAAATTTATCGAGATAATAATTCTCTGTTTTCTTTCCGGATTAAAAATATTAACGGTTTTTGCCATTGCTTTGGCAGCCGCATTCAAAGTATCGTCTGCAAAAGTCTGATGACGGTAGTGGAGTTAGTGTCCAAAATGTTTGACGTAGAATTCTAAGATCGAAAGAAAAACCGATCAGAGTTTCTCCGTTTCATTCACCAGAAAACCTAAATATCTTAATTTTGATAAATTGGTTTTTGTATTACTTTCTTTGATAAATCAGGTAGCTTCTCATTCGTTGTCTAGCAACTAAATCAATTTGTAATTTAAATTTGAAAATTTTAATTTATGATTCGGGATACTTCGTTTAATTTTGTGATATTGAAATAATGTCCATAAAAATAAAATTTATCACCTTTCTATTGCAAGTTACTCTTCTTTATGCTTAAATTGCTATTGCATTTTTTAACGGTTTTTATCTTGTGTAAATATTCCCATCAAGTTCGTTTCGACGCTCGTAACGTTGACCCTTTTTTCTACTCTCAGTAATTCCTCAAGATTTTATTTATTTACTCTCCATCACGATTTTCTTGTGCAGAAACCGTGCGATTTCGATGTTCAACAACGAAAATTTAC
The DNA here is from genome assembly GCA_000376725.2 of Ladona fulva. Taxonomy (NCBI): domain Eukaryota; kingdom Metazoa; phylum Arthropoda; class Insecta; order Odonata; family Libellulidae; genus Ladona; species Ladona fulva. Next base: position 52,836 of record KZ309081.1, on the reverse strand, counting down.
AAATATGTCAGCCTTATCCAAAAAATCAGTTCCCTCAAGGGTTTTGGTGAGCAAAGTCCAGGTTTTGGAAGATGATATCTCAATTTGGGGAACTAAAACCCAGGTAAATTTCGTTTTTAATTACTTCTAATCCTACGGAGATAAAAGTTTTATGAGTATCCTGATCCTACGCCTGTTTGTCAGCAATAAATCATTCATGCGGCTGATAACTCTGCTCAAATATACATTACGATATTGATGGTTTCAGCCGAGAGATAATCGAGTACTATCTTTGATCTCGGGCGAGAGAAGATAGCAGTTTCTCCGCTCTTACAGCAGGCCATTCGTTAATTAATAGTTGGCTTCTTATCTATCAACGTCCATCCAATATATCGATTAAGAGCGGGACGACCTTCTGCGTTAATTATTCAAGACATTAATCTATATTCCTCGGCGACTTCCGAAACAGATTTCAGCGTGTCATCATGAAACGCCCACCGCGTCCTCATTACTTCCACAATTTCGGCTTTAAAAACCTCTTAAAATCTCTCGGGAGAATGTTACGAAGGCCGCTCGATCAGAATTTCTTCGTTTTGGTCATTTTTTTGCATCCCTTTGCTCAGCTTCTGATGGAAAGATTCTATCTTTGCTCTTTTTAAGGAATCTCTCGCTATACTCGACTTCTTTTGTTTTCGATTGTATTTCTCCTAAATCTTGACCGTATTTATTTCATCGTGAATCTTTCATAGCACGATGCTAAGAGTTTGAATACATTTTCTAATATTGGCATTTCGAAGGGAAAAAGGCAAGATTCCTTATTTGAGAATTTAAATCCATATATACACGTACGATCATCTATATTGGCGAAATAAACATATCAGATTGAAGTTAATTTTTCATTTTCAAAATAATTTTCCAGGAATTTATTTAGAATGCTTTTTGATTTGCCTGAAGCAATCTTCCTAGTTTTTAAGACGTGTTAAAATGATACATTCCATGTTAGGAAGATTCATGTAACAAGAGGCGTTAATTTCTTTAATTGGTTCCTGTTTTAGATATGAATATTTTTAGTAAGTCAATGCCGGTAACATTAAAATTATACTATTCATAGTGGTAAATATAATTTCTGTGCTAGAATTAATCATGTTTGAGGATATGAAAATAAGAATTTCAATTGCTGTTATTGTTGTTAAGAGATTAATCTTCATCTTTATATTTGTAAATTTTAAATGATATTCGTAAATATCATTGATTTATTTTATTTCGCATGCCCTTTATTTTTCTCTCTAGCATGCATTGGTGAACTTTTCCTTTTACCCTTTAGATGTAAGAAAAGGTATAGCATTCATTACATATAATCTTTCAGTGACAAAACTCATTGCATTATTCTGAACTTAATCGAATGCTTTGATATGGACGCAACAATTTTATGAAATTTTATTTCTTTTGTCATAAATTAATATCTTATATGTTTACTTAAATATGGCTGCATGATTTGGACTTGAGATTTACCCACTTAAGTTTGTATGTATGTATATATTTTTCTTGAAATAGGTGAGTTGGATTCACGTAAATGATCTGGCCATAGAAGAATAACGTCTTCTTTTATGTTTGGTTTATTCAACCGATAAAAGTGACCCTCAGCATATTTTGTATGTTGACCATCGCAGTCACGCTCCCTCTATCCTTCCGGTAGGTGCCTATGTCCCAATCACGCGTTAACCCGTGTTTTCTCGGTTTCAGTATTCCTTTAATTACTTCATCTTTCGAGAATAAATTTTATTCTAAACTCTTCAACAGGCATTTTCTCAATGTATTCATTCCCCATTCATCACTTGCCTCGTAAAAATGCGTTGTCACATTATTTTTCCCTTTGCCTCATCCGACGACCCCTTGCCACTTCTTCCTCTTACGTATGTCCATCGGTTTGTGTACTAAAATTCCACTCACGTTCATACATGAACATCCATATTTTCCTCTCCTCTCCTTCCTCCGTATATCGCTTTTTCCACTATCTTCCATTAATTAAGCTTCTTTGCTATATCCTCTCTTTATCTCGTCTTATTTCATATCATTGAGGGAAATGAAGTTGAATCTGTTTCCGTTGTTGTTATCTTTTCCTATTTACTGTGAAAGTCGTTTGATTGATTTAACTCATTTCCTATTCCGTACACTGGTTTTTCTATCTTAATTTATTCTTAGGTCACAGACTTCTGCTTCGTAACTTCGACTTTTGCCTTTGAGTCAGCGTTACGGTTTGTGCAACTATGGCATTGGTGTTGAGTGCCTGCCTATGAATTGTGATTCCATAACAGAAGAATCTTACTTCTTCTTGCAGGGTTATTCAAATGGACAAAATAAATTAAATTTGCTGATTAGCTCCACTGCAAGCATTGTCTGGTCTTCATTGTTTCATTACTAAGCAATATTTCGTTAATCAGATGATATGGTATTTGGTATTTAACATACCTTTTCCTCTCAATTTATCTTAATTTATCCCCCCAACAAAGGGGGGATTTAAAACAATTTCCGTTGGAACTTTTCTCCAGTTAAATTTTAAAATGCCGTTTTGTCCGTATGAATTTCTTAGATGCATAGTGAACGTCGAAAACCTTCACAATCCAATTTCAATTTCAGCTCATCTTCAGATTTTGGGCAAATTGCAAAGACTACAAAGGCATCAAGGAAAAAGGCAATCGCCCCCAGTGTCACCCCATAGATCCGCCAATGTCAGTGTGGGTAAACCGAGTAAAGAGATATGCGGATGGAATTATATTTTGGTACTGTTTAATATTAATTCAGACGTAAATATTTATTGGCACGATGTATTCATAGGTAGCGGTTCGTATGATTGCGGAACTCAAGAGGTTTGAGCAATATATTCGATTATCATCTCGGTTATTAATTTTGCGAGATTGCGGATCTTTAAAAGGAGCCTTATTCGCAAGTGCTGAAAGAACAAGCAAAAAATAAACCTCGAACGGGAGTCAATGGGTGAAACACCACTTTTCTTCTAATGGAAATTCGGATTGAAATTCTTTCGCTTCTTAACCTGATATCATCGCGGGGATAAGATTATCGATAATTGTTAAACCTCGCCGAGTTCCTAATAATTTTTCACGCTAATATTCAATCATCGGGAGATGCAATCAGATAACGAAGTATAGATTTCGATGGGAGATTCTGCCTTCTCGATTTTAATGAAAAGCTTTTTTGATTGCCTCTTTCTTTCTCGAAAGCCGCCTCTCCGTTCCGATCCTTTTTCCCATTTCCTCTACCCTTGGTAATTGCAGTATCTTCCGCGGTGGCCGTCCTAATGACGGATACCAAACATCTCTCTTTATTCCCTTTTCCCATATTGTCTCTCCTTGTAGATTGAGTCGTGTGTTGCATGGAATGGAGGAATGCGATAGAGGATTACAGGATATCGCGAGTCGTCACGACGCTCTCAGCCAATTTCAATGTTACTCATCATTTCACTTCCTCGTTTTTTGCTTTGTTTGCGGATTTCTCGGAATCGAATCGCGATGGATCAAAGCTGCGTTTTCTCTTCCTTACGAATGAATCCGCGTTTGCGGTCGTTGATTTTAATTTTGTGATGTTTTGTGCCATCATTCCCGCCGTAGGTAAAAGGATTCTTAAGTCGCAAGCCATGCTGAAGAAGTTGCTGGATATATTATTATTTTGAATCGATACCTGTTGGCGCTCCACGAAATATTTTTTAGTATTGTTTTTGATGTTTTAGTATTAAATAATTGTATGCTTTGACCAATTAGATCTACAGGTTTCAATACATCTAAATTATTTCTTCCGGAGTATTAAGTGAACATCATATCTCCTTTATAATTACTATCTTTATTTATAGATAAATCCTCATTGATAGCGAGTAACATTTATTCATTTAAGTATTTATAACATTAAAATAGGTGTTAAAGTCTTACTTTGTAATCCATTAATTACGAATCAGATATCGAGGAATGATATTTGTGTTACTGAGGAAAGAACTATACTTAAATATCGCCTACATATTCCACGTTTCTCCTCGTGGATTTTGTTTTGTGATCAGAGTTAACATAAGAACACGAGGGCAACCAATCTCAAATCCTTTTTCTCGATCTCACTCATCCTCAAAATAAGCGACGGGCAAAATCCGTTCCGTGTTTTCATTTCAAAATCAGAGGTTTCGGGATCAAAATAAGAGGACGAGCGCCGACCTCCTCGAGAATGTATACGTCGGAGATATTTTATCTTTCCGTTAGAAAGGGGCGCTAGTGATCACGGGCGAAAGGAAAAGAAAGGAGGTAGATTGGCGTCTTGATAAATTGACGCGCGGAAGCTAAGATGAGAAGAGATATGAATTCCATCGCATCGTTCGCCGCTTCCTTTTTTATTATTGAGTTTCCATTTTCGCCTTCCGAGGATCGGCATCACGTGCCGCCGAGGATCATAGGCGCTGACAGCACCTTCGCGACTCCGTTTCTGGGAAATCCCGGTCATCTCACGTAGTGGGCGCCTTCGACGAGAGATATTGCTCGTGAACTTATGAAAAGTTGCATTCTCATCTTATGCTTTCATGTTTTGAGGACTTTTACATTATAGGCGCCACACATCCCATAGTGCGATTTCCATTTAATGTACGTATATGAGAGAATAATTCTGTTTTGACGTTCGTCACATCAATCTATAAATAAGGTTAATGAGGTGGAAATATTTTTTTCCTGTTTTTATGTTTTTAAGTAAAAGCGAACAATTCCGTTGACTTAGCTTCATTATTTCAATTTCTGCCTTTGATTTTGGGACCGTATGAGAGGCAATTTAAATATTTCGACTTCGCCCAAACTATCGGATTTCAATAATTTTATCTCAGGTTGTGGAGTTTACGAAATATCATTTTATTTCGTTATTTCAAACAGCCAATTGTAATTCGATTCCTGGAAACGAATAACATGATTCTCTAAGTAAAGAAAATCATCCAGAGAAAACTAACGGTATAAAGTAGATGTAAGAATAATATCGTGACCATTGACTTTTTTAACGAGTTTATGTTACGTTTTCCGGGAACTAATCAGCGACTGAAATTTGTTCTGCTATTTCGTTGGAATGATTCCATCGCCCTCTCAAACCACCTTATTTACGTTCGTAGAACTCGTCGTTTTTCATAGTTTGAGTTCTTAAGATATTCCTAAAGAATGAAAGGCCTACAATGCATCCTTGCGGTATTCCTGATCTAACTTTAGTTGATCAGAAAAGACGCTGTTATGTGTTTCATTTCGTTGCTATTAATATGACCTGCGAGGTATCGGATATTTAATCTTAAGTTTTTCCGGGAAGTAGTGCTAATATCAGGATGAATTACTTGACGAACCTTATGTTTTACTGCTACTTTTACGGTTACAGTTTCTCTTACTCAAGCATTTACTCGGGAAGAAGGAAACGCTATTGTCGAGTAGTAAAATCGAGTCAATTGGGTCTTTTCTAAAACGCAATTTTGGTTCGCGTCCCTTCTTTTGCGAGCATCACGTATCCCTTATTCTCCAACGCCGTTACCTTCAGACGTTGAAGGCATTTCTTCATCACAGACTAATAACCTCTGCAGCCACTGAATTCATCCTCCTTCCACGAGTTTTCATCACAGGGTCATCTCCCGCCCACATCATAATCATTATCCCCGCTCTCCCTTCATTTTATTCTCCGGACCTCTTTATGTCGGACGGGATGAGTTTTTTCACCGAGCGGCGCACCTATCAGTTTACCCTGCGCAGGGAGGAATTTTTTTTTTCGATCCAAATTCTTTTCTCTCGGAAGTCTAATCCAACCCAAGAGATAATTATCCACTTCTTTTCTCGTACGAACGTAAAAGCATAAGAGGGTATCAACCGGCAGTTTTTATTTTCTCATAAATATAATAATCAGCAGCTACACATGTTCGACGCCATTAACGAAAAATCTATTCATCCTTTACTGCCTCTTTGTTCTCGTCTGTAATAAAAAATCGAACCCGACGTCGTGTGGCCCGCAGCAATTTTTTAGAGTCCGAGTTTAATTTTTCATTTCGGAAAAAATTTTAATTCCGTTCAACGCGTCGGAGGAAAGTAAACGAAATGTGTTCTATACTTTAATATAAGGAGCGCTATGTTTTAATGTAAAGAATGCCCGTGACAGGTTATTATGTTCGCTCCAAACCTCTCCTTTTCTAACGCTGCACTTAAGATATTACGACGGAGTTCTTCCTGTGGAAAATTCCGCTCTCCCGCGTTAGTTTCGGGACGAAGTAAATTCACAAGATTTTTTGCGAGGAAAACGCGAAAATAAATCGTCGGCGGGCTCATTGCCGAACGGCCAAAAAATCTGAGGAAATGAAGCGAGAGCCGTGGAAAAATCGAACGGATGGTCGAGCTCCTGCGTTGATACGTCACTAAATTGAATTTTTACTCATTATAAACCGTCACGACGTTCATTAACGGCTGGAGCCGGCAGCCCTTCTTATCTCTTCTCTCTTCATTTTCACGTATATGAGTGGACTTTATACATCGCCGTCTTCCTCGCCCACATTTCGTTTTATGTATTCCAATTAGTCCTGCTATGACTCCTCTTTTCTAATCCACCAACTGCATTTCGGTCCATATCAAACTGTGGCATATGGAATGCAGTATTCCTTGCTGCGCTTCTGATCTATTCTTAGCTTTTCCGATGTATATGTATTAAGTGCATTCCATCGTTTTATGTCTCAAGGCTTTCCATAACAAGAGTTAGGAATACAGTCTGTTAATCACGTAGTTTCGTAATTTCTAAAACTAACTCAAAGTGTTGTGAATTTTACGAATTCCTATTGAATGTTATCGAGTTATTCTTGAGTTTTTTAGACATTTTGACTTTTATTATTCTTATCATTTCGTTACTTAGGCGTTTGCGGTAATATATTCGTGATAAAAAGGATGTAAGACTATGTATTAGACTTTATGGTTAGTAATTGCGTAGCAGATTTTTAGTTGGTTGATGAATTAATGTCTTCTTTCTTGAGATCACTGGGTCAGTTATTCGGAGATAAATTCATAACCTATTCTCTCTAAAAATTATTTAAATTAGAATTAAATATAATTTATTGATACCTGATTCTGTTGAGCTGAAATTTGTTGGTACATTTTTATGTATTCATATTGTTCATTTATTTCCATCATAATATATAGTTTATTTCTATAATTACTTTTTACCAAAATATTTTATGAACAATTTTATTGCGTCTTTGCGATCTGTTTGATATATTAATAGGTAATTAACGGACAACATTTACTGATTACTACTTTACATTGTTTTGTTGCTATTTAGGGATTAAAATTGAAAATGGTTTGGAAGGTATTGCAAAGATATCAGAGACAAATTTTAATCTAAGAACTTTGCTAGAGCAATATATTTAATAGAAAGAATCGTGTCTTCTGTTTGAAATCGCAGTAGCGCTGCGAGATAGGTGGGCAAAAAAGGGAAGTTTGCGGAGCGTCAATGTGGCATTCGTGGCTACCTCAACCCACCATTATTGCGTCACGTGGGTCGCATCCTTCCGAAATCCATCTTCCTCGGGCCGAAAGCAGTCTATCATCATCTCGAAAATTAAAACGCCTTTTCGAGAAGCTGATTTAAACGTGGAGCGAAGTGAGGTAGCGAAGAGGCTTATGGGAGGCGGAACGTAGGGGGCGTGAAATGCGACGCTGATGGAATTAAGGCTTTTCCAAAGCACGACTCACATCCGCTCTTCTCTTTCCCAATCACGTTTACTTTTCGTAATCGAAATCAGCGTGTGTTTTCGTTCGCTCTGAGGAGCAAGAAATGAGTTTTTGCGTTTTTTGTGCTTTTGCCGCGCACTTTTTCTTTCATTATCCCCTTGTAAGTTCACCCCATCATTCATGAACACGATCGCTTGAGGTTTCTGCATTTCATTTTCCATCGAATTCAACTTGTGGTGAAAATGACCGCGTAGAAAAAAGCTATGTATTTGCATGATGTTATCATCATCGTAGCGATATTATTGATATTATGTTACAGATTTATTAAAAATTTGTTTTTACCCCTATATATTTGTATATTATAGAAAATGTAAATATACGAGGCGAGCTTGTCAACAGTTTTAAATATTTTCTTCGTGATATTCACAATGAATATTTCGGGTTGGAAAAATCAACCATTTTAGTTTTTATTCTATTTGATTGTTGTGTTGTTTATTCTTCTTAATTTCGGACAATTCAAAGAATTCAATTTCAACCGCAATCTTCCTTTTTGGTATCTTCAGAATTAAGTAACTTTTGCGATAAAAGCATGCCTTCATCAACTGAACTTTGTAATATGTTCTTCTCTTTATATAATTCACAGGTTTCCTAACAATCTACAAGTCAGACGTATATAGCCTTAGGTAGTATACCCTTTGTTTTGTTAACTCCAAAAACTACAGACGATGCCAATATACCTCTATTTGCAACATAGGTTTATACTTATGTAGCCTAAAATATTACAAATATAGCGAATGGCTTTAATCTGAATTCCTCGATGTATTCTAGATTGCCTAACGATCTCGGTTGCATTTCATCCGTTTATTCCCCAAATTCGCTCTCTGCATCGCCTCCACGACCTACTTCTCATCATCTTCACCTTCGCTTCCCTCTTTCATTACACTTTTCATTTTTTCCTTCACGTTAAAAAAAAAGCCCTTCGCGTTGTCGTCCTCAGCTGTCACGCCGCTGTCCAATGCACGGGATACGGCGCAATATACCTCAAACTCGAAAACGCTTTTATTTCTTTTTCCCTTCCTCGGGTGGATCCTTATTTTCCACCCTCAAAACGTCAGCTACATCTGCGGGGAAAGAGTCATTCGCAGAAGAGTCTGAGATCTTTTTTTGCGCCAAGATGTAGGCCAATGTGGAAATTAAGAGTGGATTGCTTTCCTTCGCTTCCCACTCTTTCATTAATATGCTGTTTTTCCGATGCAAAGTTCCCTTTTCTTGTCTAAGTATCAGGGAGACCTTTCGAACGTGTTTATAATTTGTGGGCATAAATAATTGATGTCTTGAAATATTTCTTCTTCCGTTAGTTTCTTTAAACATGGAATAATAAATTATATTGATATTTTTGCGTCGCTAACTTTATTTTCTATTTGTGAATGATGAACCTTGTGGGGATGCACATACATTCATCACCCTGAATCTTAAGGAAGTTGCTTATAGATATTCAGAGAGTAAACAAAATACTCCGTGCAGTAATTCTCTCAATTGACAATCAACATTGACTTATCTGTTCATCATATGATCCAGAAGCAGGCTACTGATATTAAATTACGATACAAACCATAGCTCTAGTGCCATGCTTATCTTCAATGGACAACCATCGATTATTTTGAATGCATAACTCACCTTACACATTCATTTATCGAAGTCTCAGCTATCAAAAATATATTCCACATCATTGAGTACGTTCATAGCTTTTGTTTGGGCTGAGGTTAATTTGGTTCCTCATCCCGATCTCTTTTTAACGCAATTAGCCAGTCATTGAGGTTCATCCCACCGTGATTCTCTCACCCGCCACCAGATGCTGTCAGCGCCGTCTCTTGAAAAAACACTCTCCCGCCAAAGTGTCAACAATGAGTGAGCGAGTGGTGTGCAAAGCACCCCTTTCGAGCACCCTCCTCCAGTTTTGTAGAGCGTGCGTAATGACACCAGGGAGTCCTAAAACCCCTTTTAGCCTCAGCACGCGTTCTTGACGTCCTCTGATCTTCCCAGCATCCCTTGCGCCTCTCCATGCCAATCCCTTCAGCACATACTTCTGCTTCCTAAACCTCTCCATCAATGGCCTTCCGCTCTCGTCTAATCATTCTCCTTCCCTCTTCTGCTCGAGAGGCCTTCCATGTCATTAGTATTATTGTTGACTGGTCCTTGCGGAGGATTGCGCGCGTGCCCCTTTCGATTGTCTGCTTAACTGGCGGTTCTTTCAAAGAGTGGCGCTGCGGAGAAATTTCTTTGAGTATACCTCTGCTCTATGGCTCTCAAATGTTTGCAGAAATCCTATAGAATTGTGTTGTACTGTGTACGTCATTGTTTTCTGATTAGGTTTAGCAGACCACTCACTTTATTTATAATGATTCTGGTTTAATTCGATATCATAGCATCAACTGCTTGAGGAATAATATAAGAGTATATTAGGAATCAGTCGGCTTCCATGGTTATTCATCAGATGCAGTTTGGAAGCCAAGCTAATTCTCTTTTCGGAGTCTTTCGGTATTATACACTTACCTTTCTCAGCTGCATGAAGAAAGAACAGTCATGATTGGTTAGTAAATTATTTTACTCTATAAATTATAAAATCTTCGTTCAACTTCAGCGAGTTAGTCGGATACGGGGAATTACAAAGTAAGTCATCCGCTATTTAATTAAAAACAACCGCGTTTATACGATTTCAGGCGAACTAAATATGCGAAGAAAATGACCTCGGTAATTTAAATTTATTGTTGAAAATTTCCATTTCTTTCTGCTTGACTCCGTTTCGTAAGTCTGCAAAGATCTTTTAAACTTGTGACTCCTTATGTGTAATAATTCCCGTCAGATCAGAGACGGTTTTCAAACTATAATTTGCATCCGTACAATCTTTTAATTCTGTTACGTCATTCCGTTAAGAAATCAGCACCAATTTCAAATATGATTTAAATTACTTAAATAAATTTTTTCACTATATTTGCTTTCTTTGCTTCCCCATCCAATTAAATACCACGTGACGTTACCCCTTTCAGTAATTGTACTCTGTAATGTGTGAAATTATTTGCATTGCGGCTTTCGTCAGAAAAGTTTGACTAGTGGAAAATGTCTTAATATGTAAGAAAATCGGTACATTCTGAGTTTATGAAGTCAATTGTTGGTTGGAGAGATACTCGTGCTTTTCCCTGAGTATGATGTAATGATACCCTCAATGAGCGTAATCTCTCATGTGTTTTCTCCTACTCGATGGACTCGCTCTTTCGCCATTTGAGACTCATCGCGTTCGGAGGTCACATTTTCGCGGAGAAGAACGCATTTTGGAGAAGAGGTGGCACCCAATTAATTGGGTCACGAACACAGCGACTTCCTGCCTCGTGTTTTCGGTGTCACGCCGTGTGTTCGTCCCGACGCTTCGGCGCAGCAAGATTTAAGAATCTGGTCATAGTTTTATATGTCGTTTGCGGGGTTGGGGAGACTCACGAATTGTGAATCATCGGATGAAACTGTGGCGACATGAAGGAGATGAAGGGAATCTTCCAATTTTATTTCTTCCTTTTGCTGGCCGGCTGTCTGTATTGGTATCGAACATCATTCAGTGATAGATTTATCTTGACTCGATACCCTAAATAAGCTGGAATTTCTTGTAGCCTCGTCGAAGGAAGTTTAAATCGGTACTCAATCTTTTTTTATTTCGATTGGTGAGGTGATGGATTGAAGGATTAAATACTGATGGACTTTTATTTATATTCATAAATACGTAACTTATTATAAATGTTCTTTTAGAAAAGTGAAATTCTTCAAATAAACGCATATTTATGACAACTATAATTTATTGTAAACTTTGGTACTCTCGAATAAAAAGTAAAAAATTAAATATCCTTTCTTTATAATCGAGTTCCTTTTGTGATTAAGATGGAAAATTCACTCCCGTCCACCATTTCTGCAAGTGTTGTGCCTCCCCTAGTAATTTCTTCGGATGATGTTCGCCCTTTGGATTAAATGAGTCGCAAACACTGGACAATTCCTCCTTCGTAACGGTGCTCTCTCTTTATTCTCACACTTTAATATATTATTTGTCGCATTACAGTTATTTTCCACTCCTTTTCCCTTCTTCTGTGGGTTGATTTGGTGATCCCTTCCTTAATGTAACGGACCCGTCGAAGAATCTTGTTCCTGTCTCCCGCTGCGTCGTATTTTTGTTTCGATTGTAAAGTGACATCCGAGGCATTGAAGGAGATATTTTGTGTTTCCAATTCGGCTTTGGTTTTTAATGCCTTTAACTCAGGCATGAGCATCTCTTAGAGTATTTAAAATCAGTAGTTTTCAAAAAGGTCAGTTTAGAAGTTTTTTTCGGAAGATCACTCGAGGTTATTTAACTACTCAGAGTGATTATTTTTCACCTCTGGTGGAAAAGACAGGGAAACGTAGTATTATCTCATAAGTGTGTTCAGTTACGTTGCGAAACAGAATGAAAATCACGCTAAACCCTTTCCCAATCAGCATGCGTGTAGCCTCTTTCTTCGACAGTTCTCTTTCTTACTCACTCTTTTTAGATACATTTTCTTATCTTTCTGAATATTCCCTTTTATTTTTCAAATCACTTATCACAATCACCTCTCTTTTCAAATGTTATGCTCCTCATTCATGTTACTCTAGTATTTATCACTCATAGATCTTAGTACTGTCTTTCAGATAGAGCGGCTAAGTGGAATGAAATGCTCTTTCCGATCGCCTTTTCATTTCCCAATGCGGAAAAACATCCAAGAACCTATTCCTACAGAGGTCCTCTTCAGGCATTTGAATAAATAGTAAGCGAATCAGTATTTTCGAGCGACCCAGCCGTAAAAACTATAAACGTCCGGAGGTTTCTCAGATTTATTTCGAGTTCATCTCGTGACTTTGAACCACTGTGAAGGCAGCTGAAACGTACCTCGCTCACAAATATGGAAGCTTAATCCCGATGCTGTGATATGCAGTATTTCATTTTGACGCTTTGAAAAGTTAAGTGCCTTTGCGTCGAAAGAGAAACTGGACGGGAGATATTACACGCATCGAAGCCAACGGAAAATTTTTCCTGGTTCTCCGATCGTCTCTCCCGAGCCCTCCATTTATAATAATATTCCAGCCTTCCCATCTGTCTTTACGCATCCAGACTCCCACTGAGAGCAGATAAAGCCCTTTCCTCTCCCACCTGCACCACCGCCGTACACGTGGTGCGGAGACCACGTGAAATTTCTTTTATCTCCACTCGGTTGGATTCAAGACAGGTACTTTCTCCAATCCTCTTATAGGACGTGCTTTATTCAGATGGGTGCCGAGGACCAAAATAATTTTATAAATGTATACATCCGTGGAATTCGGCCGCTTCGTTTTAAACTTTTCTCCACGTGAATGGATAATTCCTCTCGGAATTCCTCGGAATATTTTCGGTGAGTGATGAGCTGAGTTTCTCGGTCCAAGTTCTTTCTACGCCTGGAATTTCAGCTCTTAGAGTTGGAGTGAAATTATTCTTCACTGTTGCTCTTTGAACGAAGGCTAATTCCCGTTGGTGGAATTCCTCTAGAGCGATATTGTTAAATAAGTCACAACGAACACGTAAATAGGTGTGCTTGTGGATGGGGTACAGCGATTAGGATGTATTGTAGAAAGGGATAGGGAATAAAGTAGAACGAGAGGACAGGAAGGTTTTATTTGGGTAGATTCGGAAATACAGAGAGCGTCGCTGATACGATAAAAAGAGTTAGAACGGAAAATCTACAATAAATACGGAAGGAAAGGATATCAAATGCAAAACAGGATCCAGAAACAGCACTTTTTCTATGCAGTTATCCAGCTCTTTCAAATTCGTCTTTGTTTCCATTGTGTTCTTTGATAATGCAATCTATAGTTCGTGATTTCTGGCTTAGGTGTTATCTAGATAAACCTAAATCAGTCGAGCGTTGTATGATACTTTGATTAGGACACACAGAATATTAAATTCAACCGATTATTACCATTAATTAAATTGACCGATAATTCTTTTCTTCGTTGATTGACAATCCCATATCTGTCGGACGAACGTCACGTTCAAACGCGATTAAAACCTTTGTAAACCTTTTATCTGTTCTTTTAGATAGGTCTCCATATGAAATATCCCAATTTTTTTAAGAAAACGTTTTCTCTTTTATCAATTTCTCTCCTGTGCAGGACTCATTGAAGTACGAGCATATGAGCATATACCTAGTGTATGAAAACTCTATAGATAATAATAATGTGGAATTTATTTAAAATAGCGTTCAAAAGCCCTGCATATAGACGGTTTTTTGCCTTTTCCAAGCCCATGCTATCAGGTTACACTTATCACTCTTGTTATCTCTTTGTTTTGGGTATAATGTTTCACCTAATATTTGACCCCCTCTATTTGCTTACAAAGCTCTGTGTAAGCTGAATTTGCTATATTTCAAGTTTACGATTACTTTAGAAGAAAATGTATTTACTGATAATTTTTTTACACTATCAGGAATTTCAACGCTAATGAAATTGGATAATGACTTAGGAGATATTTCAAATTAAATGCAAAACATAGGATTAGGTGCGTGTTCAAGTACATACCTCATATAAAATATAATCACCGCTTCAATGAAGACATTTCAAAATATTTTCTACAACGCAACAAACAATATCAGCTACAATGATGTTTTACCACAATTTTGTTTCTTAAAAACATGTCTTGTTGGAATATTCTACACGATCTACACTGGTTTCTTGTGTAGTATCGGCAATAATATACTATTATAAAATCAGATGAAGATTAAAGTAGAAGTAAAATCGGGATGGATTGAATGGTACAAATCTTGTGGGTTTGCTTACAGAATAGTGTCTGAAATTCTCGACTTAAATGGAAAAGAAACATTATGAATAAATCTCAATGAAGGTCAGCTGCAACTTCCATAAATGTGTAGAACTATGCCTTATTGAATATTCGGCACTTACATATCGTGTTACAAACAGTTTTTCGTCCTCATTACATAATTTTTACAACAGAGTGTAAATTGGAGAAGTATGTCGAAGTTTTTGAAAGATAAATGTAATTGCAAATCTAGAAATTGCGTCGATTATTTGAATGCGCTATTGCGTGGTTCATCATGGTGCAATGAGTTGTCGTGGAATCGGAGGGTATATTTAGAGAGATTATGAGAGTAAAGAGTGAGAATGAGGCTTAGAAAGGAGTGGAGAGTGAATGGGGAGACAGGCATCCGTGCTTCGGACGCTAAGAAACCGGTTCGAGAAGAGGCTGTTGTGCATAGTCTGTGTGTTTCGCCTCAGGGATAACCCTTCAAAATCTGCCTCTTTGCATCCAGCGTCCATCTTCTACTGAGGATGGCCCTCTCTCGAGAACCCACCATCTTGTCTTTCAATCTCTTCAGTTAGCTCCTCTATTTTCCCTTTCTTCTCCTTCACCCTTTTTTCTTCTCCGCTTTGCGTTTTTTATTCCTTCCTTTCCTTTTTCTCCGTCTCTCTCCGCTCGCCTTTTGATTCTTCTTATTTTTTGTCCTTATTCTTGGACACTTTCTTAGGAATTCTGTCTTGGTCCGTGGTCTTTCGTAAGTCTGATGCTCAGTTTGCAGTTTCCTATGCCTCGCTGAATTAGTTCGTTAATAATCTGGTGGATAAAGAAGTGACTGTATTAAAGACTGGTGTTTTATATTCCATTAATGTTTTAGTAAATGTGAATTCGGCCAATTTTCCTGCTAATGTTATTAATATAATACTAAAGAGGAATGAGAATGAATCACCTAACGTTAGTATCAATCAACTAAAAACCACTTCGACGCTGTTGGCTCTTTAGAACACTAACTTGTAATAACTTATTTTGATTCCCATTTTCTTATTGAGTTGAGATTGAGTCAAGATTTCCTTCGTCCATTTCCTTAATGAAGCGAACGATCACAACAGAGTTGGTTTTTAGTTCTGTGTTTTCATCCCTCCACTTGCTGCTTGATTCATCTTATTTTTTGTCCGTACTCTCGAACATTTTCTTCTTAATCCAAGATATTTTTCATGTCTGTTTGCTCGCTGACATTTTCTACGTCGTTTCCTTTCTAAATAAGTTCTTTAATACTCTCTATTCTGAAAGCGGTGATTGTTTAAGTTTCTGCGGGAGCACACGTCGAGTAGTTGTCGTGAATGGTTTGTTTTCCGTTTCGACTTAACTGCGCAACTTTGATAATTTAACCGCATTTTTTCAATTCCGTCGGCAGTTTTGTTTTTAATTTCGGTCGGAAAATTGCTTCGGCACCATTATCGAGCGGCTTGTTTTCGTCTAGCGTTTCATCTGGGAAAGCCGTGATTGCTAGAATTGAGCAACAAATTTGAACTGTAGCCTAAATTTAACCATGTTAACTTAGATGCTGGCAGAATCCGTTTCATTATTGTTAGCCTTCAAAGGGCATATTGGAATACTTAGAAAGCAAGTCCCTGGAGCATTAATAGTTTTCACTATTTTTATGTGAATCAGTATCTTTTCTTAGTTTTATTTTTAGTTTAACGCATTTCTTGGCATACAAAAGTGATTAGACAATTTTTTTGTGTGTAAAAATGAATGCGGTGCCCATAATTAACCTGAACGGTTTAAATTCACTTCTTCGGAAGTGCCTCCTTGGAGAATCACAATAGCAAAATGTGCTCTAATGTAACTTAAAATGTAATTATCACAGGAAAAAATAGTTTTTACGAAATGCAGAAAATAAGCTGCCGAGGTGGCGGAATCAAACAACAGGGAACAGTAAGGATGGAACTTATAGGTTCGAAGTTTCTCTGTCCGAAGAAACTTTATTGATTGTATAAAACTTAGTCTCAAGAGGTAACATATGGCAGTAATCAAGTTAATTCTATTGCACAACATGTGATTTGAGAAATCAAATGGCGCATAATTAAATAGTTGTGAAGAAGCAATTTACGAAATCGACTGACATGCTTAATTGCTTTTTATTAATGTATTCACTTTACTCTGATTTCCCTAAATTATTTGTATGCACAAAATAATAAAGTCGTGCCATTTTCTGAATGAGTTAGCGCACTAACGGCTGTTAATTCTCCATAATTTCCCGTCCCAGCTTACCTCAAATTTATCAATTATATATATATTCCCTTTAAAAAATTCATCCGACATATGTAAGAAAGTCCTTTTTCTGTACCCTTCAGATAGTAATAAGTAATGGTTGATAATATTCTTCGTCGAAATAATATCTCAGGAGCGAGAAGATTTAGGAAGCGACGCATGTAAAGCGGCCGCTGTTTGTTGGAGGTATTTGCGGGCGTCGGCTGTGACGGCAGCCGGCGATCTCCCCTCGCCCCGGCCCACACTCAACACACACGAGCTCCCCGCTATACAAAGATCTGCTCCGACTTTGCTTAACAACAGCTCTCCGTCCACGCCATACCGAGAATAAATCGATACCCTGAATTACGTCATTTGGTGGTCAGGTCACGACCGTTAACAATGAGCCTCCAGTGGAACAAGGTGAGGTTGTGATATGAGGGTTGGTCGATGAGGGTGCTCGAGGAAAGGTGCCATGTCTCACCGAAAATAATGCAATCCCATGGTTAGGCGCTTATTTCTGCCCCGAAAGATTCGCCAATAGTGGCGTTGACGTCAATTTCATGTAAAAATACTCAACGAAATTAAGCGAAGTTCCGTTAATGTTAAGGGCGCTTCCGTGGAAACGTAGAAGGAACTTTGTCTTTGCTTTACATTTGTAAATATTTGTTTTTACAACGCACACTGCATGACGCGTGCCAGGCAGAAAACTATCCTCTCATTCCATGCTATTGATATCCTAATGTTGAGTTTATCAGTCTATTTTATTATATATTTTTTATCAATTTCGTACGGCTCCTACGCAGAAAAATAACCCAACGGCAACTTTTTGGGGAACAATAACATTTACATCAAATTTGGATTGACTTTGTTAAATGTGAGGAAAAGTCTAACCCTTGAGTCTACCTTCAGAGTTGAGGGTCTAATGGTTGTCCTTAACTGATAAATTCTTTGGCTTTCCTTAAAAAGTGTGCGTATTGTTAGTGTAAAAGTATATTTATAAAATGGTTTTCTCGCATTATTTATGTTTAAAATATACCTCGAGGAGGTTGTGTATGTTAAAAATTTTGCGTAATGGTTTGGCGGGTAATATTTGCGCATTTTTTCAATAAATCCCTATAATTGGGATGGTGTGAGCACAGTTCGTAATTAAAATTGAGGTACGAGGTAAGAAAAGATACAGTATGATGATTGAATTTATAAGTGACCGAATGCATTCTAAAGGAAAAAGGATATTTTCAGTTGATATCAGGAAAATTTAGAAATTGGATCGAAATTTGTTTATCACCAGCCTTGTAGAAATATTTTGACTCAAAAAATTGCTATTTAGAAATAAAACATCTGTGTACTGGTGATGGGAGTTATTATACTGGCGATAAAATTATGGAACAAATGATAACCAGCATTAAGTTGGATTGGAGAACAGAAGAATATGAATCAAGTTGTAAGTTTTGCATGTACTAGTTTAATACTATGAATTCCCGAACGATTTTGAGAATTCAACGTTTATCAAATAATTATTAATCACAATATTCGGCAAAAATCGGTAATCCTTAAATGACAATGTTACCGGATTTTCTGTTGCTGTTTTTATACGTTTTATGTGTAACAATTCAGCACAAAAATAATTAATCGAGACTGGTTCGAGAACCAACCGGTCTTCCCTCTGAGAGTGAATAATCAAAACTGGTCTGAGAGCTTTACTCTGAAATAGAATATATTTCATAATGGATGAACTTGATGTAGTGGATGAGCCAATGTCACCCGAACGGGGCCTTCGGACTGCCCGCTCTCCGTGAGGACTTGAGCCGCTGACGTTCTTTCAATGAAGCGTTCTGCCTGCGGGTGGAAGCGACCATCCGGCGGTCTGCTTCATTTCTCAGTAATCACTAACTAAAAAGAGAGCTTAAGTCTATCTTCCCTCGGCTTAATGCTTTGGATGTGTTAAAAGTAGGCGTTGCCGGAACGGCAGTACCTAAATTTGGTATACAACCGATTTAGATACCATTGATATTGGCCCAAAGGGTAGGACGCGACTATTAGAAAAACTTAAGGATCTAAGGATTACTGACGTGCAAGAATTTCAGGTCTCAAATTACTTTTTCTTGAGAAAATGGAAAATATCAGATATGTCTGTATTTCAATGCTACAAAAAGAATTCAAATGTAGATAGAAAACTGTTTTAAGTACTATTCAGTCTCAACGGAGAATGTTTGTTCGTAAGTATTTACTGCTTCTACAAAATGGTATTGGATAGTGGACGGTTGTCTTAAGATAGAGATTTAAATTATGGGAACATGATTTCAGTATTTATTAGAGTAGCTTTTTGAGTGAAATTGGTATTTGCTCGTTCAGTCTGTGAAAATGTTCACTCTTTTCATTATAGATTTAAGAATAATCTCTAGTGCTACGGAGTCATACGCTCCTAATATCTTTTATACGAACATTTTCGGAGCTATTCTGAGTATATTTCCATTTTCATTTTCGAAATCGTTTATTGCAACCTCAGATAGCTCGCCCAAAAACTTGTTTTTCATACAGCAATGGGAGTGTATTTATTATTTCAGAATTTCCCACGCGTGAGAAATTCTCCTGCCCAACATAAGGCGAAATATTCAACGTGAAGCATATTTGGGAAATGCTCCAAATATATAATATTTCGGCCAAAAAGAATTACGAATTGTAGCCCAATGGCCACTCCGCCTCTTTCGTTTCCCTTTTGTTTTTTAATTCTCCATTTCCGAAAATAACGAGGAAGGGCGCTGTGGTTTGGTATTTTAATGTCCTCTGCTGGAGATTTTGGAAAAATAAATATGCAAGCGTTTGTGCCGAACGCAAGTCCCGCGTCCCTCATCGCTTCCGCACCAAATAGACAATGCCGCCGACTTCTTTCTCTACCTGTCCACATATTTCTCCTTTTCCCTGCCTTTTACACTTCTCTGGCGGACATTTTTATTTCGTTTCTCATTGTCTTTTTTCCAATGAAAAAACTCCCTCGCTCTGTTCATTTCGGCGCATACTGTGTTTGTATCCGGCTCGTGTTATTGATGAAGGAGTTCTTTTTAGTCTTCTTTAAATTGAGCGAAAGGACTTTTTGAGCGTTTCCTTCATTCGGAGAGCATAATAGGTATCGCAGTGAATTTTGCTGCAGATGAACCTATACCATCTTTCTTCTACTTTACATTAAAGTATAGTGTTATGTAGCCATCGATGTAAAGGATTTTTTCATAACTATATTTTGACTCTATAACGTATATTTTGACTCCAGATAAGGCTCTCGGTTAGCCAAGTGGTTAGCGTGCTCGCGTTTGGTGAACGTGGCCTCCGGTTCGATTCCCATTGGTAGCCAATATGTGCGAAGGACCTCAGTTGTTGAGACATTTCAAAAGAAGTACTACCGACACCCAATATTGTGACTAAATAAAAAGGATTTCTTCAGCAGAAATTACTGCAAAAGCTGTGGTTTGTTGAGCTGAGAATGTCTGTTGAAATTGTATAATTGGCCACTTGGCCTCCGTTTGTATTCACATAGCTTAGAATATTGCAATCGCAAATAGTATTTCTAAAAAGCTGGTAAAAATAGAGCTCAAAGTCAGATATCGTCGCGTTTCTTAGCTTCGTTTCTGATCAAAATAGAGGATTCTGGGATATCAAAAAGGAAGTAGAAATGGCGAGGACTAAATACAATCACGGTTGCGATTGGTGTGGAAAAACACCACATCATCATGCATCGGAGAAAAGAGTTTCTGCTCCCAATTCAGAGGAACAAAGAAATAATCGACCGCGAATTTGTTAGAATTTTGGTCGGAAAATGAAAGCATGGGCTATTATAGAGGGGCCTTCGAATTGGAAGCGTATGAGCGACCTCCTCTTGCCTTTCCCCTATTTCTCGCTCACAAAGAGGAGTGGGTTAATGTCCCAGTGCATTAAAAAGAGGTGCGGTCTTCGAGAAAAAAAGCGAGGAACACAACTCGAACGTAATACAGGTACCCTCATGTCAATCACCTCCACACCTACGCACGCATCCCACTTGCCTATTCCCGTTAAAGACATACGGGGTTGCAGCACACGGCGGCAGGTGTTACGGATTCGGTCTTTTTCACGCGTTGGCTTAGGGTGCGTTACTTTCAATGCTTTTTAATGGGCGACGTGTGGAATCCGCCAAGTGCGGGCCTCTTTAAGAGAAGAAAACAAAAGATCGGTGGCGTGCGCGTGTTGCGGTTAATTGCTCTGTGGGACACGGATTACTGCATTTATTATTCAGAAATGCGGACGGTTCGGTTCGGATTATACATTGGTTGGAGGCAGTGGTACATTTTTACTGTGAAAATTTCGCGATTGGTGGAATATAATGTTGTAATTTTTGGCGATACCGATCTCTTAAGGGAAAGAAGAATTTCTGAAATATATTAAATAGTGAAGATTTTAATCGAGGATTTTTCCTCTTTGAGACTGAGGTGAAATAGGAATTGTAATTATAGATATTAAGGGTCTAGCTTTGCGGGTACAGAGATAGGTCATACGGTAGACTTTACGACCAAAGAAATTTTATAATCGGTATCGAGGCAATAATCAGACCCAACGATTCCGAGTTATGTATTTGGTGAAATATCTGTTTTAAAGATATCTGGCTCTTTTTGCTTAAATATATATGGAAATAAATGACTTCCGCGAGGAACCTTTATAACTTTTAAACCTCCTTATATCACTTAATTCTCTGAAATATGGAAGGTGTAGAGGAAATGTTTTAGCAGGAGTATTACTGCCATATATTGGAAAAAGGACTAAAGCGCGAAAAATCAGCATAAATTCATCAGGATTGAAGTACAGAAACAATGAATATCACATCTAAAATGTCGGCAACCTGTCAACCTGAAAAGGTCAATTTCAATAAATCATGTTTGATTAATGTTTATTATCGAATAGGAAATGTATAACTCGAGTTTTACGAATCTGTTCGGAAACCTCTGTTGGCATCCTTGTTACGTAACAAGCGCGGGAATGCCGTGCTTCATTATGGAATTGGTGTATGAGAAGAGGGAGTTGGGATAAACCTTTTAAAAGGGGATTACCCTGAACTGCTGTAACTCGTTTGGGTCTGTAACAGAAACCGTAAGTCCACTGCCGGCCACAATCCATTGCCTTCCTCCGCAGCGGTCACTTTGCATGCATCGGATTTGTAAACCCACTATTACTGCACTTGTCTCCCTTGGTTTTGTACAACTACACCGTCCGTCTCCTTTTACACTTCGCGAATTCTTTCGATGTGAAAAATCCTTTTACCTTTTGCGCGTCCTTCACCAAATTGTATTTCACCACATTTTACCAGTTGTTATTTGTAGATTTTCAAATTGATAGTGTACATATAATAACAGGATTAGGTTAGGAAAGCCTCCTAGGACCACTGAGGGAATCTTTTGGAGGGCCGCAGTTTTTATTTTACTCGTGTACCATTACAAATGGTTAGGGAGACAACTCGTTTTCCCTACAGTGAGTATGATTTTGTTTCCACTTCAAGCAAGGATGGTCTCTTTTTTTACTAATCGCAATTACATAATGTAGTCGTTACTTCTGCAAAGAAAGTGATCGTTGTAATATTGTTCGTGGATTGTTTTCTAAAACTTTTAGTTAGTTTTTAGCGTAATAATTGCAAACACAGCCCCCGTATTTTGTGTTAAATATTACAATAAAGTACAGCTGAGTAAAATATTAATTTTCCTTGTCGATGTTGATGTTTAGTGATACATAATCACACAACGTATTAATTCATACAAAATCCAAGATTTGAAATTCATCCTCAGGTATGGTGGCCGGCTACCTCAAAGTATATTATATTACTAATTGAAATCGATTGTTTATGACTTGCCGCACTCCTTCATGTTTGAAATTCTTATGTTTAGGTAAGATATTAACTTAATTGCTTTTCCCAATCAAGAAGTAGTTACTGTAAGTCACTTAATTTTTATGGAGTGACAGGACCATATATTTCCAGCGAAGACTACACGTGAGACGTATTTAAAATCATTTAATCAGAACGTACTTATGAGAAAATTGATTAAAGGAAGAAAGTTGGTCGCTTGCTGATGAATTACGCCTGCTGAAAAGGGAAAATCACGAAAATGTTTCTGGATTACGAGGCGTAAAGAACGAAGAAGGAAAAACAAAATGAAGACATTCCTTCCGGATCCTCAGTGTAGATAAATGGTGTGGAATTAAAAGGAGTTACCAATTAAAACGCCTCTCGCTTTGACAAGTTTGATGTATCTTTTCTCGGAGAAAATGGGTTGGCGAAGACAGAGTGTATTACTCGGGGAGATCCGGGTTTTTATGCGGAAGAGGAGGAAGGCACTCTGGAGGCACTTGTTTTTACGAAAAGGTGCGAATATGGCGATTGCGTAATCCGGCTTCCGGATTCAAACCAATTTTTGAATATGCTATATTCTTTATTATTGCACATTACATCAAACTCAATGTATCCGATTAAGAGGTAAAAGGCGTACCTAACTTATGATAGTTTTATCCATTGCAATTTAACGCCAAATACATTTCTTCTTTATGACACTTTTATTGACATTTAATTTTATGAGTTGAACTGTGCAATTCGCGATCGCGATTACGAATGAATGATTTTTGTGTCCAATTTTTCAAATTGTTTGAATTAGAGAAAAGTATAAACATTGATACACTGTCTTGTTGACTATTGATATGACTTTGAAGTAATCTTTCTCTGTAAGTATCGAATTCAGTCATGAAGGATGGGAATTAAGCTTTTTGACCAGACCTAATTCCTGCTCTATTTTCTTGAGAATACAGAGGTGTTTAGAGAGCGCTATCCACCGCCAGGGAGCATTTCAATTGCTCAGCAACTGAGAGACTTCATATCAAAATGCCTCTTAAAAATACATCGTCGTTAGTTGGAGTGACTTATCGCTCCTCTGTGAAGGCCGCGGGTTCGAAAACCGTTCCCTGAGGAAGAAGGTTATTACATAGCACGAGTGGAATATGTATTCTGCAGATTGATAATTCAAAACGCTATCGCAGAAAATTGATTTTAACTTCGGAGTAATTTTAGGAAACGGCCGATAAAGATGATTTTATGTCTCTTTGAGGAGAAATGCGTTATTTCCTGAACGTGTCGTTGAAACTTGGTCCTCATTTCCTGTAAGTTTGTAAGTGATCACTGTAGTTTTGTAAGTGATTAAATTGGAAGCGAATTTTATTTTATGTTTCTTAATTTTTTTTTGTTTCCATATTGCTATTTAAAAACGTATCGTAGATTGAATTGGTAATTTTAACGAACGCAAACATAAGGCGAATGTTTAATATAAGCTGTGTTTGCCAAATGCTAGCGCACAAAAACTTTCGTTGTTCTACGGCTTTAAAACGATATTTCGGAATTTTGGAAAATTAATGTTAGAACCGTCTACAACAAGCATAACCTAACCAGTCGGAATTATATATTCATTTTTTAAACGTTGCAATTTTAAACGGGCCCATTTTAATATAATATTATACTACTAAATTCGTTACTTTTTAAATGAATAAGTAATTCAATATCAATAGCGTACGATTATTACTTATTTATAATTTTTTTTGCTTGAAACGCAAAGTGGTGTAAAAGCAAAGACGCATCAAAAATTAGGGAATAATTCATCAGCAATCCGTAAGGAGCCTCCACTGGTCGACTTCCAATAAGATTAATTGACTGGGATGGGAGGAAGGGTGAGGAGTGTTTTGAGGAGAGGGCGAAGTTAGGGAAAAGCTAGAAAGCGTTTGGAATGACTCGAGTCATGCAATAAACTTGTTAAGAGTTGTCCCTGGAGGAGGAGGGGGCTGATGGGGGAGGCGTAATCATCATTGCACAAAAGAAGGGGACCGAAATCGACAGAGTATAACTGTTGGGACCCCTTTGGACCCATAAGGAAATTACGTAGGGAGCAAACAGATTTTAATGGCCCGGATGGGAACACGTAAGGGAAAGGGATATAGCGCAGGCTGACGTAATCAGCGGACGATAGCAGGACATTGAGGAATCCCTGCGTCGCAGCGGGGCCATTGTCCCACAGTGGATTTTCATCCTCAAAAACACTTTATGCTCTGAAAGCCCAGATTTGGATTTCTGCTTGTCCTAAACGTGGCGTGAAATGAGAAACCTGCTCTTCGTAATGTCCCTGTTTGCTTTCGAAGGAAACGCATGCAAAGCAGTAAAGATTTCACCTCTCCTTTACTATTTCCACTAGCTTTGTCTTTAAGTTATGCATTCTGCGAACCAAATATCGGGTTGACCTCGGAAACATTTCTATATTTTATTTTATAATAAGTTGAGGGTCGAAATTTTCGTTGTCTCTCTCTAATTCATTTATTTATAAAAAAATTCGCTTTCTTCAACAGACGCACTCACATCTGCACATTTTGGTTGGTTATATAGTGACTATTGGTGAACTAAAGAAAAAACTTATTCTGGAAGTAAATATTCGTAAACTGAAGGAGTAAAAAAATCATAAAATTTTGGTTTGTGTGATAATTTATTTCTATATGACACTATCAATAAAATTCCAACTCATAGCTATATCTATGCATTATAATTACTATCAAAATTCGATTACCTTCCTTTATCTCCAGATTTCATGTATCTGAAATTGAAGTTAATGCATAAATCAGATCATACCATTATGAGCTAGCTTATAAATAATAGAATCATAATGCATCAACAATACTCCCTTAAATTTCATTGTGATCTTTTAGAAAATTTCTCTCTTATCATTTANCCTCGGTACTTAATTCCCCCCCCCCCCCTCGGCGTATTACGTTAATTCGTCTCTTTGAGTCGCATTACGGAGATAAAATTGCAATTTCACACTTGAGATGGCAGTTAACATCGGAACGCTATCCTCACCAAGTTTCCCCGAAGATCAGATGGAGTTCTCGTAAAGATTAGCCTCTCGGGAATGAGATAAGTTAATGTAATGATTTTTCTCGGAGTTCCATCGAGACTCCTGTATGTTACGCATCATCTTGAGCAATAATTTGCTGCAATTTCTCCTGTGTTGCTTTTAATTCTTGGCGTCAAGAAATGGCACATTGGTGACTTGGATTGGGTATGGTTTTGTTTCGTAATCGAAGCGCCTATTAAAATCGAACGATTTTAATCATCCCTATGATACTTTTCATAGATATGTTACGTTGTATTCTAGCGATATTGAGGGATAGTCTACTTCGTAAATGTAAATCGACTTACACGATATGTAGCGCTTATTCTTATTACCAGTATTTATTATCTATCTTGGTCATACGTCAAAGCTTTGTTCTAATCTAAGCTGTAAAGTTTGCCGAATTGTATGACATTAATGCAACTCTTTAATCATTTTCAATCATTGATGTCAATAAAATTATTATTTTCCTACGTCGTTGACTATAATATATACAGGTTTTCCGCATTCTCTGTGATGGGGTTGCGAGCCAGGCTAATATTGAGCGCATAATTATGCCAAGAGGCCTCGCTCGGAAAAAACATATGCTTATTTTTTACTTTGAAGCGTAGCATGGAAAGAAAGGTCGGGCGAAAGCGGTCGTGAAAAGGTCTTTCTGTATCCGCCTACGCAATTTCCACCTCTTTCGAGCTCAGCCAGAGACGAGAATGATTGGAAAAAGGTTAGAGAACTCTCGCCGAAGAATTTGGTCAATGGTCTGCGATTAAGGCATCGGCCATGATCAAGCGAGGGACCTTTACCAGGGCCGGTTTCAGAAGATAGGGACAGAGGCAGCTTCCCCAAGGCGTAACAAGGACGGACGTAGTGATTTTAGCGAGTAACACAATAGCGATTATTTCTTATCGGTCAAAAAAAAATTGGACTGAGCGTAATTTTCTTCTACTCTATGACTTTGAAGAAGGAATTAGTACGTCGATAAGAAGTTTGAGAATTGAGGTTGCGCTCGTAAAAAATTGTAGTCGTCCATAATTATCAATCACACCGTTCCCTCGCTAACCGCTTCTTTAATTCACGGAACTCCTCAATAATGTCCTTGCTTCCTTACAAACAATTCCATAGATCTTCTCATAATAAATAAACTCTTCGCTCTTTTAACTTGGAACGTTCCTTACCTTCTGGATTTCATTAATTCAGCATTTCGCATTCTTCATCTCCCTTTCCTTTCATTCCCATTCATTGTACCGTATCTTTGTCCTTCACCTTCTGTACATTCTCCCCAAGAGTGCAAACCACTGTTAAACACCACTTCATACTGATCACTCAATTACTATCACCTCACATTTAGATATTGACCAAAAATTTCGGATACTGTCGTAGAAGAAATTAAATTAATTAATTCGTTAAAAATTATCAGTTCACCAGTATTTAGCTTGCTCATCAGGTTATTACAATTTTAAGCATCTTTACAAGTATTTCATCATTGAATGCCTTCATATATTTATAGTATTATAATCTTCACTTTCTTAATCTATATGGTTAAACTGAAACGGTGTATTTCTTTAGACTTTAGAAATACCCAAACCATCATAAGCTGCAAAAATGAAGTTGAAGCAAAGTATTTTGTATCCGAAAGAAACGAGAGACCTCCGTTAGCAGATCGGCGGAAACGTTCTCGAGGCACGTGCCCAGGGCGCAGAATTTCATTGGGGCGAAAAATTGGTGGATTAACTCTTTAAAAAGGGGTCGACAGGAAATTTATGGGAGGCCCAGGGCCTTTACGTCTATGCACGTACACAATTATTTTGATGAGCGTTATTTTTAAAGCGTCAGGAAGTTGAGTTTCCGCTCATCTGGCATTTAGAGGATGACGGGACGATCGGTTGGGAAATGCCTCGATCACTTGTGTCCGATGTAATTTGGAATCCCTGTGATGTTTAGAGCAAGTATTGACCGTTCCCGCCTCGAGGAGAGGAATCTTAGAAAGTCGCTGTGAGACGATCTTTCAAACATTATCCACGCTCTCATGAGACGGAGAGTAATCTTCGAGATGGATTCAAATGGTACACTAACGATGTCTTTCTCGTCCCACGAACGACTGCTTGGGAAGAAAAGTAACGTTTTTTTGTTCAATAAAACATCGAAGGTGTTTGAAATAAAGAAGAAGAAGGTTTGAAGCAGAGAAGTTTAAAATTACGCCCTTATCGACTTGTCTCTTGTTTTTTATTGTTAGGCAAAAAGTTTTCTAATCAATTGAAGGAACGTTCTAAAATTTTCAAGTCATCGACAATAGATTTATTATTCCTTTTTATTTATTTGTTTCGGTTTTGATTTGTTTATAGTATTTCGATCATAACGATCTTTTTCTTTGGTTAGGCGTAACTCTTCCAACCATCCCCATCCTTCATTATTGTAAGCTTCTACGAGTAAAACTTGAAATAGAAAAGACTATAAAATATTCAGAATCAATGTTTTAATAATGTTTTCCGAGACGAGTGTAATTTAGTGGAAGTTAGTTCTCGAATTTATTACAAATTATTACAAAGTGTGTATGTATTCAATATGCGTGTATACGTTCAAACCTAGATTTGTGTAATACATTTGAGTGTTGCGGTAGAAGTCAAACTGTCCTTAGTCTCGTATTATTTCTAGTATGAATTAATTATAAAGCCAACAATAAATAATAATAAATTCTTTAATGGAAACAAAAAGACCCCAATTACATCCGTTTTAATAATTATAATTAGTTATGAACCAATAATACCATTTCCTAGCAGGTAAAAATCCGACTATCCGGGTCTCAAACCCGGAACCTTAGGGATGGAGCGCTATCATGCCAACCACTCCGCCCCGGTAGCCGGTAAATATAGTGATGCTTTTCAATGATTTCTTGTTCTTCCTCCATTCCTTCCGTTGAGTATTATATTTTGGTTAAATTTTGAATATAAGCTAAGTTTTCTTAAATTCAGATGTTGACAGGAGATCTTGAGAAAGAGGAAAGGGCAGTATTCGTTATTCGAAGCCGAAACCCTGGTCCATAGTGTTGCATATATTTTTAGGAAGAGTCAGTCGCTATGAATCATTGAGTGGACTTAAGGGAGAGGCACCGAAACACGTCTGCGAAGGAAGAGGCGGTCTTAGTCCGCGATGAAGGTGAGTGGGAAGGGACTAATGGAGAAGTCATGTTTTGGCGGAAAGGTTTCGAGATTCTGAGAGAGTGCACGGGTCTGCAGAGTGCATCGGATGCGCTTGATAAAGGTAAGGAGAGCGGTTTACAGTTCGAATCACGCGAATTAAAAATTTCTGGCATTTCGCGTTCCCGTATCATTCCCCGCATCAGTCGCGCTGAATTCATACTTCCACGGAGATTTTCAGGTTTCATGCGCCGGTACATTGGTGCACAGGAAGATGTTAATTGGAATGTAAGTCAGCCATCCCCACGGAGGCATACATTATTTATGAAAGCGTACTCTTAAGTGAATTTCGATGTCGATTCCGAGCGCAAAGCGGAATTTCGTCATTATCCGAAACAGACCTTCACATTTATGTGATGAATTCAGCAGCTCTTTAAGCGGAAGTAAGTCTCGTATGCGAAATGGATTGCGTGTTCGGAGAAAGGGTATTTTGATTGTAATGCTACCGTAACGTTGTAAGTTAATTCCTGAAAAAAATTTAATCTCTTAAATTTNAAAAAACTTATTCTGGAAGTAAATATTCGTAAACTGAAGGAGTAAAAAAATCATAAAATTTTGGTTTGTGTGATAATTTATTTCTATATGACACTATCAATAAAATTCCAACTCATAGCTATATCTATGCATTATAATTACTATCAAAATTCGATTACCTTCCTTTATCTCCAGATTTCATGTATCTGAAATTGAAGTTAATGCATAAATCAGATCATACCATTATGAGCTAGCTTATAAATAATAGAATCATAATGCATCAACAATACTCCCTTAAATTTCATTGTGATCTTTTAGAAAATTTCTCTCTTATCATTTAAAGTTTTCTTTCTCCTCACGCAATATTTTTTCGTTTGAAAACACAATGATTTTCTGCAAACAATTCTTCGCTTATGATTTCTTCAATGCTGCTTTTACAGAAATACACTAGATACTCGAAACATAATGTTAATGGCGATTGTGATTCTGTGATCATCTTCAGAAGCAGCTGAACATTTGTGTGTCACCAAGTGCATTGGCAAAAGCGCGATTTAATCCCGATTCCTGTTTGCATAACGATACGTGATTTGCTCCTCAATGGACGGGAGGGAATCTCATTTAAGATTCACAAGCATCGTGACATATTTATGGGGGAAATCCTTTGTTTCTCTCAAACGATTCAATTAAATGTTCCCATTTTGAGAGGAAATTCCATTCAAAAAGCGATCTTTCGACCATAATAAGTTATTATTCCGCGAAAAAAATCCTAGGAATCCCAAGTTGAGGAATATCTCCGGGTTAATTTCTCCATTTCCTCGTATAGCTCTCGGTCTTCCTTCCTTTTGGTTCGAAACAAAAAGAGCATCTCGGCGCGTTTAACAGCAAAAAGACAAGATCAAAGCCGGCATCTGAAATGTTTCATCGACACCGACTCGCACAAAAGAAAACTGACTCATTTCAACCCCTGGTAATTGCCATTCCTTTTCATCTCTTAAAACTCTCCGGACATCCTCACTCCAAGTCCTCAAAGAATCTCCAATTTCAAACAGCACCTTTCTCCCCCTCGACTACGTGCCACGAATTGGATTTACTCGTCTGGTAAGAGAAATATTTTCTTCCGAGCCTTCCCTATTCAGGTTCCACATATCTCACTTATTTTTAAAAACCGCGAAAGAATCCCGCTCGGAAGAAAGCAACGTCTCCGCGGGGTAATTCCTTGGGCGGGCGGTGAGGCAGTTATGCGCCCGAAAATCGTTACGGGTATTGAATATTGACGGAAGGGTTCCGGGCAAGGAATGACTCTTTATTAGGTAATTAACGCTGGCCCTTTGGCGGCGATGGCCGGAGACAAAAAGCCGTGGGGACGGGAAGAGAGATTGGAAAACAAGAGTTTTGTCGGTAGGGGGACTTGACAGGCAATGTCCTAATCTTTGGGATTCCTTCGCCATATCGGAAGGAGTTTTCGAGTCGGGAGAAAAGAATCGCTTCTTTTGTTTTCCCATTTCCCTTCTCCGCTCGTGGGCGGCTTTCTTTGAAGGGGGATTTTCATAACCGTGGCTTTTATCGAATAGATTCGAAGCACACGCTGCTTTAAACCGCTCCGCGTGCGAAGGGAAGGTAAGTCGCTGTTTTATGGACGCTTCGCTTTTCCTTTGTTGTGCTCCCTTTCGTTCTTTCTTTATTTCGCGATTATCCCTAAGAAGTTGCGCTATCACTGAAGGCGATAGATGCAGTGAGTTTGTTTGCGGTTTTGTGTCCATCTCCTTACCTAAAATGTCCCATTTTCAGGAGCTGGTTCATTAGAGCTAAGAAAATGGACTGTCCCAGTTTGCAGCCGCTCTGAAGCTACGATTACAATCGTCTTCTTAGTCGTTGACTATTTACTTTTCAACTATATTGCCAATAATCATTACTTATTACTGCTTTATTGGTTGTTAAATATCTGTTAAAATTGTAAATTCTTGCTCTTCCTCCTCACAAATAATAAATATTGGTGACGAAAAGTAGCCACACACGAGAATCAATAATTATTTTGAAAAATTGTTATGCATTGTAGGGGGTCGCAGTGTGGAAGAGAATTGCATAATCGATTAAGACATGAGTGGTTGACAGAAGTGGATGAATGTTGCCTCTAGTAAAGGAAAATAATTAATGATTGTAGAAGGACTTGAATCATAAAATCTATAGAATCAAGCTTATACAAGCTTAAGCTTAGGCTCAAGCCTGTTAAGCTTCCTTAAAATAGATAAACTTGTAATAGCAAACCTAGACTCTATAAAATTAAATATTACCTTTGGTCGTTTGTTTGTCATAATATGTGACCGATTTTTGGCCCATTATCAGCTGCAAGAAAATGGAAATGAAATTTGCTGTTATGAAAGAATGCTGAAGATTATGTGGGCTGATAGGGGCTCGAATGAAGAGAGACTTTGAAAGAATCTTCTGACAAAACGTGTGAGTATAGGCTGATAGAACACATTTCAATGTGCCGATGAAACAGGTTAGCATAGCTCTTATAAGTACTTTTTGGAGGACAAAAATGGTAGAGGCGCTTGCATGGTAATCAGGTTGCAATGACTGTTGCGTTAATTTTGTTAAACTTAGACGTGTAGGGCTGCATGATGACGACATAAGGACATAGGCTGCATGATGACGACATAAGGAACAACGAAAGATTAAATAATTTCGCAGCACCCATCGATATTACCCGCACGATATTGAGCAATTAATTGCGTATCGCCGTCGAGAGTGTTTTTCCGACCTCATATATTGCGTCGGAGATATAAGCCGTGAAATTCGCTTCTTCGACGCCCAAATTTCGCCATCCACATGAGTCGCCCTTTCCTTTGCACCGATTTCACTTTACACGTGGACGAGAGCGTTTTCGAAAGGAAAAAACGTTCGATCGGTCGCAAAGAGAGGTTCTTGCCGGGGAATAACAAGGCGGGGGCAGGCGAGCAAGAAAGTGTCGGGCGATGGAGATGTCATCGACAACCAGTTGGGACATCACCTGTGCGCTGCCGCAGCATTCCAGTGGATGCGCTAGGGAATCCGCGGAAGACCTGATCGACTTCCGAGACCACGCCTCCATCCGCCTCTCCTTTGCGGCGCTGCAGTCGTCGCGGCCGTGAGGAGAATTACGAATCCTGACTCGTCTGCCCCTTTTCATCTCTGGTGTGGGAATGAGATGTGTCGGCGATTAAGTGAAAGTCTTCGGACGAGAAAATGCCTTTTTTATCCGTCCCCACGCCGCGATAACGAGGAATGCGCGGAATCGAATTCTATCTCGAACACTAAGTGAAATGTTTGGTCCTCTACTTGAGGGTACATCGAATTCAATTGGGATATGTCGAAAGGGAAACTTGACCTAGGATTATTATATTTTCATCTATTCCATATATGCTCAAGAATCCGATTCAGGTTAAGAGATTTAATTCGTGCCGTGGAAATCTCGGGAGTAGTAGATCGAAACGCCTAAACGAATGGGATAAAGAACTCAAGGTTTCAATCCGTGCTCACGGAGTGAGGTAATCGTTACGTTTATCAGAATAAGGGAGATGTGTTCATTTCGGTTAAGTAACGAATAACTACCTTAAAGTCACGCGTCCAACATTGGATTGCCTTTATAGCATAGGAATGTAGGAATTCCGGCAACTTTCAAATACGTTTAATACTAAAAGACGTGAAATTCAAGGACAGTTTCCTCGAAAAATTCTACAGCAAAAACCAGAGGTCACGTTGCTCATAAATTAGCACATTTTAAATGGGAGACAGTAATTTACTGATAAGTTGAGTAATAGGACGTTTTGGACACAAAGAGACGTTACTAAATCGGACATTGCCTCTGCATTAAATGTCATGCGGGTCCTCATGTCCAAATTTGTATCTTTTCGATTCGCTTCTTTTTATTTTCCAAAAGATCGCGTATTTCACACATAACTTCACCGTCGTAAAGGACTGCTATTTTATCGGAGCATAAATGCGTGTGATCGTCGCATTATTCTCCGATACCCTTTTCCTCTTCATGTAATGCATAGTTTGCCGCCGTCTGGACCTGTGTTATGGAACAAGTATTTCGTAGTTAATTTTCCGCGGAAATGTTTCTCACGACTTTCTTCAGTGTGGTTATCCTTGATTATTCCCGGATGAAACCCGCGATAAATATTAATAAGAGCGCGCCGAAAAGAAAAAAAATGGAAAACTCAAGTAGAAATTACCAATTCCGAATGGGGAGTTAATGCATTGCGGACGTCGTGTCTCCATTGTTTTCATTTTGTACTTCGAAATGAAACGGATTCTGCGGTGAGTATAGGCGCGATTTCCTCCGCATGCTATTCGCCACTTAATGCCGCTTAAAGGTGGCGAACATTTCTAGAAAATGCTCTATCGAAGCGACTGCAAAAACAGACCGTTAGTGCTCGGAATTGCTAAGTTCGGAGAAGTTAGTGGAAAATTTCATGGGCAAAATCTGGAATGAGAATTCGATTTGTATGTGAAAGATGGCATAATTATTGTCGTACGCGTTGCACAAAATGAGTAATTTTATTAAAGTGGAATAAATATATAGATCATACTGTGAGATCCGTATAGGGTTAAGTTATAACGATAAAAAAATGCGTTGCTTTGGGAATTTTAGTGTAGATTTTGTTTTTTAGGTGGTTAAGAAGGGAATTTTTAACTTCATTAAACACAAAGAAAAACAAAAAAAATCACTTTTTCATAATGTTGAAATATAAAACTGGAAAAGTACACGCTTTTTGTTAAAAATGGACAAATTCTACCAAATACACAAAAATTATTTAAAGTTATAACTTTATTTTCTTTTGAAGCTACCAAGGGTGGAAGATTAATGTCAGTAAAGAAATTATAATAATGAAAACTTAACATAATATGGCATAAAAAGTGTTGGTATTAATTAACAAACTGAACTTTTTTATAGTTGCTGTTACTCCCAATGAATTAGGTGGCACATTGCTTCCAATTATCATTTAATATATTCGTGCGAGTTGATATGACCAAAATCTTAATGGAATTCTATTGGAATCTTTCACAAAGAATGCAATCTCAATTTACTTCTGTCTCCGAAGAAGAAATATCTCCTAAGTCAATTTTTTCTCACGCAATTTTCCTAAGGCAATTTATCTTTTCGTGTCGTGTTGCAATGTCAGCCTTGGTCGATTTAAAAATTCACGCTGTTTGTCCATTTTTAGGTGGTGATAAATTACATCGGTGATGATTACATGATGAATATAAGAACACTCCAAAGTTCCCATAATACAACATATATTCTTTTTCCTAATTCAAATACTCCCTTAGGTACGTGCTAAATTTTGCGTATTTGCCTTCATCTCTACGTACAGCTTTAACGAAGGCTGATGAGTATAATTCTCTCTTTACAAATTCTATGCTTGATTAGTATTATTTTCATCGATGCTGACTCGTTTGGGAAATCCTTTTGCTTTTGCAGTATTCATCTTGTGTCTTTTTGACCACGTATTCCGTCATCTGGAGATTTTCGGTGGTCATTGAATATCATTGGCTGTCCGTTCTCTTTTCATAAGAAGTGGATCGACGGGGAAATGTGGTGCTTTCTGCGGTTGGCTCAAGTCGAAGAAGAAGAGATTGTTCAACTCTCCCGAGTCCGGTCATTATCAATGGTAAATGTAAGGAGGAAATGTATATTCCACCTCAGGCTTTTGGTGACCACCGAGTTATTGGGATATTTAGCTATTCTTGTGTTTCTAGCAGTCAAAGTATATGCCGGAAGATAATTATTCTTCTGTAGAGTATGCTGTACCAAGACATGTCAGCAATACTGCTCATAATATATAACCCGTTATGAGAATTGTATGCGGCAGTGTGACTTCAGGAGGTTCATATGAATTTGAATAAAGTTATGAGATTTCCTTACCATATCTTCGTCATTGAAGGCCATTGCTCTCAAATTAATATTCTCCTCTATCCTAATCACTTCTCTTCAGCTTCAAACCTGATGGCTATTTCCATTTTATTTAAGGTTATTGATCGATAAAACCTCTTCTTCACTAGGTACTGCTTTCACAGTCACTTATGTAATCATCAACTGCCCTCTCAAATGGTGGCCTACGCAATTGGCTTTCCTCCTCAGTACGATTTTTATGAGGCTTTCCAATTCTTTGTTCTAACCCCTCATTTCTGCTTTTCGTCCCACCTGCATATGTTCACCATTCTTCTCAACGTCATCATCTCGGGAATTCCTATTCCTTCACACTTTTCAAATGTTTCATTGCGATTCAAAGGGGATTTAGGGAAAACAATTTACACCGATATCTGTGACACTTTTAAGGACATCTGGTATCTGATTTATGCAGTCTGATCCAAGACCGTTCAAAACGCACCGAATTGTTTCGTAAGATTTTGTAGAGAGATGAAAAGCAGGATTTATTTAATTCCCTTTTCAATTACTAAACAGCGCTATCGCTAGTCCTTTTCTCTAAACTTTTGATGCTTTGCCGAGCGGGGGTTCGTGTATTTCATTATTTTTTGCTTCTCGAGAGATGTGCCCACTCGAAAAGAGCCTGAAAGGACAAGGAAAAAATGGTCGAGAGCGTAAGAGAGGAGGAGAAATGACGAGGTGTTGATGTAGAGAGAGCAGGAAATATAGAAGCTGCAGATAAGTGGGCTTCTTGTTCCAGTGCGTGACCCACAGTGCGATCATTATACGGGGACGTTGGTCTTTTTATTTCTTAAGATGTCAGCGTTGTGGCGAGACATAGTTTATTTAGTCTAACTCTTTAAGAGGCCACTTGGAAGGGAATGGTCGAATTATATCTCCTCGGTTAATATTTCTGGAAGTCAATTAGGCCTCCGAAAACTTTCACGTTGCAGAATTGAAGTGGCGATAGTGGTATTTTATTCGGATTTTGATTGCGGCGATAACGTTATTGCCGTGATGAATACACTCCGCCATTCTGCCAACGTTTACGTTCGAACGTAATCTGTTTGTGAAGGTAATTAAGCCACAATCGCGTAAGTTCCCATCTCGACGATCGTCTGCATTCAGCGCTGTTGTAGACATTGATTAGGATAATCCCGTTATCAATCTGTCACGAGCAATTTTCTTTCGCGAAATAATATTAATAAAATATTACGTCTATTATAACATAATTGATTGGTTAATGTGTAATGAAAACCGGAATTAAATTAAAAGCGAAGGCAGAAAATGGTGTGAGAGTCAATCGATTCGCGCATTAAAATCGCTGCGCTTTTGTTACAGAAGTGAAAATTGTTCCCCGTTTTTGTCATATCAGCAGCTGTGATGTGCGCCAACAATGATATTCGCTATCTTTTCTTTGTTCGTCCGCGCAATCGAAGCGACAATATTCGGAGGGAAGAAATTCGCGTTGGGAATTGAATTATGAAAGACGAATGAACTTTGCACTTAATAATTTTGAAGCATAAACACGACTCTTCATCAAACATCGTTACATTTCTTGTCAACTATATCGGAATATCTCGTAAGGGGACTCAATTCCGATCGATCATATTGAGCATAGACACAGAGCGACGGACGAAAGACGTCCTAAATCATAGTCCTGAAGATTAACGAAGATGTCGCGATAACATTTGCCAACAAGTCAGTCTCCGGCGTTTCTGTTTTGGATTCCATTGCGATAATGCCTCTGACGTCATCGTGATTTGGATTTCGTTCCGTGGGATTACTGAAAAGCATGCAGATATTATGTCATTCTTCTAAATGTGGAAGTATCAACCGATTCTCGCTGGAGTTGTCTCCCTTTCCGCTGGTCTGACCCGAGAAGATCCCAGAATGGTTACTGTTCGATCCAATGTAGACGAGCTCGAGATTAATTTAGGTCCAGTTTAGGACAAGTTTGTAACTAAAATTGTTGGTTCTTTATCTCCTTTAACAGCAATCAAGATGAATAAAATTTCGAAAAATTGAGAGAATTCCGAGCGATTTATTTTTTTTAATATTCCAAATGCCCCCACAAACATTTACAAGACCA
Source organism: Ladona fulva (assembly GCA_000376725.2). Taxonomy (NCBI): domain Eukaryota; kingdom Metazoa; phylum Arthropoda; class Insecta; order Odonata; family Libellulidae; genus Ladona; species Ladona fulva. The sequence goes on along the minus strand of KZ309081.1, from coordinate 15,447 downwards.
TTACAGTGGTGGGCTTCAAACAATAACAAAGGACAAACACACACGACCATTCCTTAACCGGAAAAATCCGACTAGCCAGGATTCGAACCGGAATAGTGTGAAGGTTTTCAACGAAGCGAAACATTTGTCGGAATTTTCAGATCTGTTGCGATAATTTAAAGCAGTCACTTATGGTGACTACCTAAACTCACGATTTCGAATTCCGCGGCCCACTATACTTATGTTTCTTATTAAGTTTTAAGATGTATAAAATATATGTATATGCATTCATTTTAATGTGGTTGTTGTCGATTTTCTATCCTGTGTTAGTGGCATGAAGATTAAGAAAATAACGAAAGGGTATAGTAAACGTAAATATTGTAAATAATGCCTGAAGTTATCCACGATTTCTTCATTATTTAAAGAACAAATTATTTATTTATTTCATTAACTTTTTCCATTTCTTTAATTTTCCTTTGGTTCCTATCGTCGGCCATTCCATTGTATTCCCTGATTTCTTCCGTTAACTCTACATTGAAAAGTACCTCTTTCTAACGTATTATCATGCAATCGTTTTTTGACCGTATTTTTTCAATCTAGTAGGTACTCTGAGCCTACTTCCGAATTAATAGTATGAGATTCTTTAACAAACCGATAGCTGGATTCTTTCTATAACTTGGTGAAGCCAGGTGAAAGCCTCCAAATTGTTCTTGGTAAAATGTGACGTTGCACGAAAGAGAGGAACTGTAAATTTTATAGATACTACCTCACTCCGTACGACCTATAAACCTCGGTACTTAATTACCCCCCCCCCCCCCCCC